>JAVLUU010000248.1:0-357500 GCA_032206185.1 Columba guinea | reverse complement strand
AGATATAGATATAGACACAGATAACTCTCTATATAGATATAGATAGAGATAGATATAGACATAGATAACTCTCTGTATATATATAGATAGAGATAGACATAGATAACTCTCTATATAGATATATAGAGATAGACATAGATAACTCTCTATAGAGATAGAGTTAGAGATAGAGATAGATAACTCTCTATATAGATATAGATAGATAGAGATAGACATAGATAACTCTCTCTATAGATATAGATAGATAGAGATAGACATAGATAACTCTCTCTATAGATATAGATAGATAGAGATAGACACAGATAACTCTCTATATAGATATAGATAGAGATAGACATAGACATAGATAACTCTCTCTATAGATATAGATAGATAGAGATAGACATGGATAACTCTCTATATAGATATAGATAGAGATAGACATAGATAACTCTCTATATAGATATAGATAGATAGAGATAACTATATAGATATAGACATAGATAACTATATAGATATAGATAGATAGAGATAGACATAGATAACTCTCTATAGATATAGATAGATAGAGATAGACATAGATAACTCTCTATATAGATATAGATAGATAGAGATAGACATAGATAACTATATAGATATAGATAGAGATAGAGATAGACATAGATAACTCTCTATAGATATAGATAGATAGAGATAGACATAGATAACTCTCTATATAGATATAGATAGATAGACAGAGATAGATATAGAGATAGATAACTCTCTATATAGATACAGATAGAGACAGACATAGATAACTCTGTATATAGATATAGCTAGAGAGAGAGATAGATATAGAGATAGAGATACATATAGACATAGATAGAGATAGACATAGATAACTCTATAGATAGATAGAGACAGACTTAGATAACTCTATATATAGATATAGAGAGATATAGACATAGATATCTCTATATATAGATATAGAGAGATATAGATAGACAGATATAGACATAGATATCTCTATATATAGATATAGAGAGATATAGATAGACAGATATAGACATAGATCTCTCTCTATATAGACAGATATAGACAGATAGATATAGACATAGATAGATATTTCTCTCTATATGTAAAATACGGCCATATCTGCGTACAGGTAAACCAAGAAGAGTCAAACTCCTTTTCCAGGGAGCAAACGCCGCATCGCGCCTGCGCAACCACAATTTATAGCAGTTAAAAGCCTTCATATGTTTCATGTATACATATGTATATAAAAACACGGACATATACGCGGGCAGGTAAAGGAAGCGTCACCTCTCCTGCTCGTCCAGCCCGTCGCCGGCGGCGCTGCCCTCCTTGGACAGCATGTCCAGGCGCTGGTTGATCTTGGCGATGATGGAGTCGGAGCTCTCGGCGGGCGCGGGCTCGGCGCCGTAGGACGGGACGGCAGCGGCCACGCCGGCGCTCAACCCCAGCTCCGCGCCCTTGGGCGTCTCCCAGGCGCCGGAGCCGCCGGGCGCGTAGTTGTAAGTGGCCGCGGTGTTGGCGGCTGTGGTTTGGGGGTTGTAGTAGTCGTAGCCTTCATAGCCTGAAATTAAATGCGATCCAATTAACGTTAGGATGATAAAGAGGGCGGAGGCGGCGCCGGGGCGAGGAACGCGAAGGGGGGGGTGGGAGGATGGAGCGCTCACCTTGCCAGCTCGGCGCGTTGGCCGCGTAGGTACCTGGATGGGACCAAAGGAAAAGGGGTCAGTGCAAAGCCAATGGAGGCGTGAGGTGAAGTAGGAGTCGTTCTGTTTAATTGAGGGGGAAGGGGGGTGAGGAAAGGGGGGGAAAGGGGGCGGGGAAAAAGGGGGGAAGGGAAAAAAGGGGGGGAAGGGGCGGGGAAAAAGGGGGGGGAAGGGGGTAAAAGAGGGAGGAAAAAGGGAGGAAAAGGGGGGGCGGGAAAAAGAGGGGGAAAAGGGAGAGGCGGGGAAAAGGGAGAGGCGGGAAAAGGGAGAGGCGGGAAAAGGGGGGAAATGGGGGGCAAGAAAAAAGGGGGGGCAGGAAAAAGGGGTGCGGGAAAAAAGGGGGAGCAGGAAAAAAGGGGGGAGAAAGGGGGGTGGGAAAAAAGAGGGGGGAAGGGGGGCGGGAAAAAAAGGAGGGGCGGGAAAAAAGGAGGGAAAAGTGGGGTGGGAAAAAGGGGGGAAGGGGGGCAGGAAAAAAGGGGTGTGGAAAAAAGGGGGGAAAAGGGGGGGGGAGAAAAAGGGGGGGCGGGAAAAAGGGGGGAGAGGGGGGGCAGGGAAAAAAGGAGGGAAAAGGGGGTGGGAAAAAGAGGGGGGCGGGAAAAGGGGGGGGGAAGGGGGGTGGGAAAAAGGGGCCGGTGGGAAAAAGAGGGGGGGCGGGAAAAAAAGGGGGAAGGGGGGGCGGGGAAAAAAGGGGGGCGGAAAAAAGGGGGGAAAATGGGGGGAGAAAAAGGGGGGTGGGAAAAAGGGGGGAAAGGGGGGGGCAGGGAAAAAAGGGGGGAAAAGGGGGTGGGAAAAAGAGGGGGGGCGGGAAAAAGGGGGGGGAAGGGGGGTGGGAAAAAGGGGGCGGTGGGAAAAGAGGGGGGTGGGAAAAGAGGGGGGAAATGGGGGGGAAAGGCGGGGGGCGGGAAAAAAGGGGGGAAGGGGGGGGCGGGAAAAAAAGGGGGGAAATGGGGGGCGGGAAAAAAAGGGGGGTGGGAAAAAAGGGGGAAGGGGGGGCGGGAAAAAAGGGGGGAAAAGGGGGCGGGAAAAAGGGGAGGGGTGGAAAAAGGGGGGGGGGCGGAAAAAAAAAGGGGGGAAATGGGGGAGGCGGGGGAAAAAAAGGGGGGGCAGGAAAAAGGGGGGAAGGGGGCGGGGAAAAAAGGGGGGGGGGCGGGAAAAAGGGGAAGCGGAAAAAAGGGGGGAAAAGGGGGGGAGAAAAAGGGGGGTGGGAAAAAGGGGGGAAAGGGGGGCAGGGAAAAAAGGGGGGGAAGGGGGTGGGAAAAAGGGGGGGCGGGAAATAGGGGGGAAAGGGGGGGCGGGAAAAAGGGGGGGGGAAGGGGGCGGGAAAGAGGGGGTGGTGGGAAAAGAGGGGGGAGAGAAAAAGGGGGGAAGGGGAGGCGGGGAAAAAGGGGGGGCGGAAAAAAGGGGGGAAAAGGGGGGGGAGAAAAAGGGGGCTGGGAAAAAGGGGGGCAGGGAAAAAAGGGGGGAAAAGGGGGTGAGAAAAGGGGGGGGGCAGGAAAAAGGGGGGAAAAGGGGGTGGGAAAAGGGGGGGGCAGGAAAAAGGGGGGGGAAGGGGGCGGGAAAAAGGGGGGGAATGGGGGGCAGGAAAAAGGGGGCGGTGGGAAAAGAGGGGGGAGAGAAAAAGGGGGGAAGGGGGGCGGGGTAAAAGGGGGGAAATGGGGGGGCGGGAAAAAAAAGGGGGGGCGGGGCGGGAAAAAAGGGGGGAAGGGGGGGGCAGGAAAAAAGGGGGGAAATGGTGGGGCGGGAAAAAAAAAGGGGGGGTGGGGAAAAAGGAGGGAAATGGGGGGCGGGGAAAAAAGGGGGGGCGGGAAAAAGGGGGGAAGGGGGGGCGGGAAAAAAGGGGGGGCAGGAAAAAAGGGGGGGGCAGGAAAAAAGGGGGGAAGGGCGGGCAGGAAAAAAGGGGTTGGGAAAAAGGGGGGAAAGGGGGGGCACGGAAAAAAGGGGGGAAAGTGGGTGGGAAAAAGACGGGGAAGGGGGGGCGGGAAAAAGGGGGAAGGGGGGGTGGGCAGGAAAAAAAGGGGGAAAGGAAAAGCAAAGTCACCCTGAGCGTTGGTGGCGCCGGCGTTCCAGGTGCCGTAACCTGCAAAACAGACACCGGGCGATCAGAGGGATAAACCCCAATTCCAGCTTCCCAAAGCCTGACTTGAAACCAGAGCCCAGTTTTAAAGCTCCTCAGTTGTGTCAGAGAACAGAAACTAAGGATAAACCCCAATTCCAGCCTCCCAAAGCCTGACCTGAAACCAGAGCTCCTCGCTTGTGTCAGAGAATAGAAATTGAGGATAAGCCCCCAATTCAGCCTCCCAAAGCCTGACTTGAAACCGGAGCTCCCCAGATGTGCCAGAGCACAGAAATTAAGGATAGATCCCAATTCCAGCCTCCTAAAGCCTGACTTGAAACCAGAGCTCCCCAGTTGAGCCGGAGCACGGAAATTCAGGATAAACCCCAATTCCAGCCTCCTAAAGCCTGACTTGAAACCAGAGCTCAGTTCTAAAGCTCCCTGGTTGTGTCAGAGAACAGAAATGGAGGATAAACCCCAATTCCAGCCTCCCAAAGCCTGACTTGAAACCAGAGCTCCCCAGTTGAGCTGGAGCATGGAAATTAAGGATAGATCCCAATTCCAGCCTCCCAAAGCCTGACTTGAATCCAGAGCTCCCTGGTTGTGTCACAGAACAGAAATTAGGGATAAACCCCCAACTTAGTCTCCTAAAGCCTGACTTGAAACCAGAGCTCCCCAGTTGGGCTGGAGCATGGAAATTGAGGATAAACCCCAATTCCAGCCTCCTAAAGCCTGACTTGAAACCAGAGCCCAGTTCTAAAGCTCCCTGGTTGTGTCAGAGAACAGAAATGGAGGATAAACCCCAATTCCAGCCTCCCAAAGCCTGACTTGAAACCAGAGCTCCCCAGTTGGGCTGGAGCATGGAAATTGAGGATAAACCCCAATTCCAGCCTCCTAAAGCCTGACTTGAAACCAGAGCCCAGTTCTAAAGCTCCCTGGTTGTGTCAGAGAACAGAAATGGAGGATAAACCCCAATTCCAGCCTCCCAAAGCCTGACTTGAAACCAGAGCTCCTCAGTTGAGCTGGAGCATGGAAATTAAGGATAGATCCCAATTCCAGCCTCCCAAAGCCTGACTTGAAACCAGAGCTCCCCAGTTGGGCTGGAGCATGGAAATTGAGGATAAACCCCAATTCCAGCCTCCTAAAGCCTGACTTGAAACCAGAGCTCAGTTCTAAAGCTCCCCGGTTGTGTCAGAGAACAGAAATGAGGGATAAACCTCCAATTCAGCCTCCCAAAGCCGGACTTAAAGCCAGAGCTCCCCAGATGTGCCAGAGCACAGAAATTAAGGATAAACCCCAGTTCCAGCCTCCCAAAGCCTGACTTGAAACCAGAGCTCCCCAGTTGAGCCGGAGCATGGAAATTCAGGATAAACCCCAATTCCAGCCTCCTAAAGCCTGACTTGAAACCAGAGCTCAGTTCTAAAGCTCCCCAGTTGTGTCAGAGAACAGAAATGAGGGATAAACCTCCAATTCAGCCTCCCAAAGCCGGACTTGAAACCAGAGCCCAGTTCTAAAGCTCCCCGATTGTGTCAGAGAACAGAAATGGAGGATAAACCCCAATTCCAGCCTCCCAAAGCCTGACTTGAAACCAGAGCTCCCCAGTTGAGCTGGAGCATGGAAATTAAGGATAGATCCCAATTCCAGCCTCCCAAAGCCTGACTTGAATCCAGAGCTCCCTGGTTGTGTCACAGAACAGAAATTAGGGATAAACCCCCAACTTAGTCTCCTAAAGCCTGACTTGAAACCAGAGCTCCCCAGTTGGGCTGGAGCATGGAAATTGAGGATAAACCCCAATTCCAGCCTCCTAAAGCCTGACTTGAAACCAGAGCTCCCCAGTTGGGCTGGAGCATGGAAACTGAGGATAAACCCCAATTCCAGCCTCCCAAAGCCTGACTTGAAACCAGAGCTCCCCAGTTGTGCCAGAGCACAGAAATTAAGGATAGATCCCAATTCCAGCCTCCTAAAGCCTGACTTGAAACCAGAGCTCCCTGGTTGTGTCACAGAACAGAAATTACGGATAAACCCCCAATTTAGTCTCCTAAAGCCTGACTTGAAACCAGAGCTCCCCAGTTGGGCCGGAGCATGGAAATTAAGGATAAACCCCAACTGCAGCCTCCTAAAGCTGGACTTAAAATCAGAGCTCCCCAGTTGTGCCAGAGAACAGAAATTAAGGATAAACCCCAATTCCAGCCTCCTAAAGCCTGACTTGAAACCAGAGCCCAGTTCTAAAGCTCCCTGGTTGTGTCAGAGAACAGAAATGGAGGATAAACCCCAATTCCAGCCTCCCAAAGCCTGACTTGAAACCAGAGCTCCCTGGTTGTGTCACAGAACAGAAATTACGGATAAACCGCCAATTTAGTCTCCTAAAGCCTGACTTGAAACCAGAGCTCCCCAGTTGGGCTGGAGCATGGAAATTAAGGATAAACCCCAATTCCAGCCTCCTAAAGCCTGACTTGAAACCAGAGCTCAGTTCTAAAGCTCCCCGGTTGTGTCAGAGAACAGAAATTAAGGATAAACCCCAATTCCAGCCTCCTAAAGCCTGACTTGAAACCAAAGCCCAGTTCTAAAGCTCCCCGATTGTGTCAGAGAACAAAAATGAGGGATAAACCCCAATTCCAGCCTCCCAAAGCCTGACTTGAAACCAGAGCTCCCCAGTTGAGCTGGAGCATGGAAATTAAGGATAGATCCCAATTCCAGCCTCCCAAAGCCTGACTTGAAACCAGAGCTCCCTGATTTTGTCACAGAACAGAAATTAGGGATAAACCCCCAATTTAGTCTCCTAAAGCCTGACTTGAAACCAGAGCTCCCCAGTTGGGCTGGAGCATGGAAATTAAGGATAAACCCCAACTGCAGTCTCCTAAAACTGGACTTAAAATCAGAGCTCCCCAGTTGTGCCACAGAACAGAAATTAAGGATAAACCCCAATTCCAGCCTCCTAAAGCCTGACTTGAAACCAGAGCTCAGTTCTAAAGCTCCCTGGTTGTGTCAGAGAACAGAAATGGAGGATAAACCCCAATTCCAGCCTCCCAAAGCCTGACTTGAAACCAGAGCTCCCCAGTTGAGCTGGAGCATGGAAATTAAGGATAGATCCCAATTCCAGCCTCCCAAAGCCTGACTTGAATCCAGAGCTCCCTGGTTGTGTCACAGAACAGAAATTAGGGATAAACCCCCAACTTAGTCTCCTAAAGCCTGACTTGAAACCAGAGCTCCCCAGTTGGGCTGGAGCATGGAAATTGAGGATAAACCCCAATTCCAGCCTCCTAAAGCCTGACTTGAAACCAGAGCCCAGTTCTAAAGCTCCCTGGTTGTGTCAGAGAACAGAAATGGAGGATAAACCCCAATTCCAGCCTCCCAAAGCCTGACTTGAAACCAGAGCTCCCCAGTTGAGCTGGAGCATGGAAATTAAGGATAGATCCCAATTCCAGCCTCCCAAAGCCTGACTTGAATCCAGAGCTCCCTGGTTGTGTCACAGAACAGAAATTAGGGATAAACCCCCAACTTAGTCTCCTAAAGCCTGACTTGAAACCAGAGCTCCCCAGTTGGGCTGGAGCATGGAAATTGAGGATAAACCCCAATTCCAGCCTCCTAAAGCCTGACTTGAAACCAGAGCTCCCCAGTTGGGCTGGAGCATGGAAACTGAGGATAAACCCCAATTCCAGCCTCCCAAAGCCTGACTTGAAACCAGAGCTCCCCAGTTGTGCCAGAGCACAGAAATTAAGGATAGATCCCAATTCCAGCCTCCTAAAGCCTGACTTGAAACCAGAGCTCCCTGGTTGTGTCACAGAACAGAAATTACGGATAAACCCCCAATTTAGTCTCCTAAAGCCTGACTTGAAACCAGAGCTCCCCAGTTGGGCCGGAGCATGGAAATTAAGGATAAACCCCAACTGCAGCCTCCTAAAGCTGGACTTAAAATCAGAGCTCCCCAGTTGTGCCAGAGAACAGAAATTAAGGATAAACCCCAATTCCAGCCTCCTAAAGCCTGACTTGAAACCAGAGCCCAGTTCTAAAGCTCCCTGGTTGTGTCAGAGAACAGAAATGGAGGATAAACCCCAATTCCAGCCTCCCAAAGCCTGACTTGAAACCAGAGCTCCCTGGTTGTGTCACAGAACAGAAATTACGGATAAACCGCCAATTTAGTCTCCTAAAGCCTGACTTGAAACCAGAGCTCCCCAGTTGGGCTGGAGCATGGAAATTAAGGATAAACCCCAATTCCAGCCTCCTAAAGCCTGACTTGAAACCAGAGCTCAGTTCTAAAGCTCCCCGGTTGTGTCAGAGAACAGAAATTAAGGATAAACCCCAATTCCAGCCTCCTAAAGCCTGACTTGAAACCAAAGCCCAGTTCTAAAGCTCCCCGATTGTGTCAGAGAACAAAAATGAGGGATAAACCCCAATTCCAGCCTCCCAAAGCCTGACTTGAAACCAGAGCTCCCCAGTTGAGCTGGAGCATGGAAATTAAGGATAGATCCCAATTCCAGCCTCCCAAAGCCTGACTTGAAACCAGAGCTCCCTGATTTTGTCACAGAACAGAAATTAGGGATAAACCCCCAATTTAGTCTCCTAAAGCCTGACTTGAAACCAGAGCTCCCCAGTTGGGCTGGAGCATGGAAATTAAGGATAAACCCCAACTGCAGTCTCCTAAAACTGGACTTAAAATCAGAGCTCCCCAGTTGTGCCACAGAACAGAAATTAAGGATAAACCCCAATTCCAGCCTCCTAAAGCCTGACTTGAAACCAGAGCTCAGTTCTAAAGCTCCCTGGTTGTGTCAGAGAACAGAAATGGAGGATAAACCCCAATTCCAGCCTCCCAAAGCCTGACTTGAAACCAGAGCTCCCTGGTTGTGTCACAGAACAGAAATTACGGATAAACCGCCAATTTAGTCTCCTAAAGCCTGACTTGAAACCAGAGCTCCCCAGTTGGGTTGGAGCATGGAAATTGAGGATAAACCCCAATTCCAGCCTCCTAAAGCCTGACTTGAAACCAGAGCCCCATTCTAAAGCTCCCTCCTCCACCTCTAGAAACGAACCCCCGAGCACAGGCGATCGTATCGAGTGACGCCGCGTCCCCGGTTGTCACCGGCACCCGGACGCGCTCGTTGGCACCGTAAATGGGGAAAAGAACCCAAAATCAGCTTCTCCATGGGTTGGTCGATCTGTTTATCACCCGTTGACGCCAAAACCAGGCCCAGCCCTCATGTTATCGACCCCAAGCAGATGTCAAGTCTAAACGAGCTCCTCCTCTGCGCTTCTTAAACCAACCGGTAATTTAGGTGGTTAAACCAGGTCCAGCGCAACCCCCCGAGGCAAACAGAGGCTGTTTGGCCCAAAACGCCCCGTTTTCCAGCCAAACCTCTGGATTCTATAGGATGAAGCTCCTCGTGGTTCATCCCTGTGCGTACACGTCGTATTGGGCTCGCTGAGACACATCGTGTTCATCCACAATTATCACAGTATCACAGTATGTTTGGGATTGGAAGGGACCTCAAAAGATCATCCAGTCCAATCCCCCCATGGAGCAGGAACACCCAGGTGAGGTCGCACAGGGACATGTCCAGGTGGGTTTTGAATGTCTCCAGGGAAGGAGACTCCACAACCCCCCTGGGCAGCCTGGGCCAGGCTCTGCCACCCTCACCATGAAGAAGCTTCTTCTCAAGTTTAAGTAGAACCTCTTGTGTTCCAGCTTGATCCCATTACCCCTTGTCCTATCGTTTGCCACCAAGAAGAGCCTGGCTCCATCCTCATGGCACTCACCCTTTATATATTATAAACATTAATGAGGTCCCCCCTCAGTCTCCTCTTCTCCAAACTAAAGAGCCCCAGCTCCCTCAGCCTTTCTTCATAAGGGAGATGCTCCACTCCCTTCATCATCTTCATTGCCCTACGCTGGACCCTCTCCAGCAGTTCCCTGTCCTGCTGGAACTGAGGGGCCACAACTGGACACACTATTCCAGATGTGGCCTCCCCAGGGCAGAGCAGAGGGGCAGGAGAACCTCTCTGACCTACTGACCACCCCCTTCTAATCCCCCCAGGTCCCATTGGCTTCCTGGCCACAAGGGCCCAGTGCTGGCTCAGCCCACAGCACCCGCTATTCCCAGCTGGTCTCCCATCCAAGCACTGACCGGGCCCGACCCTGCTTAGCTTCCCAGATCAGACGAGATGGGGCGTTCTCAGGGTGCTATGCCTGTATATATTATATATATGTGTATAGATATATTCCCCAAGTATATCCTGATAGTATCTGAACTAAACTATTTTTCAAGGGCAGAGCAGAGGGGCAGGAGAACCTCTCTGACCTACTGACCACCCTCTTCTAATCTGCCCCACGTACAGCTCAGCCCACAGCACCCGCTATTCCCAGCTGGTCTCCCATCCAAGCACTGACCGGGCCCGACCCTGCTTAGCTTCCCAGATCAGACGGGATGGGGCGTTCTCAGGGTGCTATGGCTGTATGTATTATATATATGTATATATATATGTTCCCCAAGTATATCCTGATAGTATCTGAACTAAAGGGCAGAGCAGAGGGGCAGGAGAACCTCTCTGACCTACTGACCACCCCCTTCTAACCCCCCCAGGTCCCATTGGCTTCCTGGCCACAAGGGCCCAGTGCTGGCTCATGGTCACCCTGCTGTCCCCAGGACCCCCAGGTCCCTTTCCCCTACGCTGCTCTCTAATATGTAATTTCCCAACCTATACTGGAACCTGGGCTTGTTCCTGCCCAGATCAAGACTCTACACTTGTCCTTGTTAAATTTCATCAGGTTATTCCCCGCCTAACTCTCCAGCCTGTCCAGGTCTCTGATGGCACCACAGCCTTATGGCGTGTCACCTTATATCAATAATTTTTAAATTAAATTAATTAACCTACGTTAAGCCAAGACCTCGACTCTTCAAAGCAAAGCCCTCAAGCTTTCACTCCATCTTAAAACCGCGGTAATTAAGAGCTCGGTGGCTAATTAACCCACTCGCAAGGCTTGATTATAAAGGGCGCTCTCCTCCAAGCTGCTTCAACTCTCCCCAGGTGTTTATTGGGCTCGGCGAATAAAAACCAGCACTTGTAGGATTTAAGCCACGTTTTGGGTGGTTTTAATCCAGTCGCAGCTTCCCGCTTCGGTTTTACACCTTAAAAACCCGATTTAAGCGCTTTAAAAGCAACTTGTCAACAGGTTTGTCCTCAACGCGGCATCCGGATTAATTATTAACGATCTCTATAGACAAAGTGACTTTGTGGGGTCTTGGGAACTTGATAAAACACCCACAGAAGGGGTTGGTGTTGGTTATAAAATCCTAGCGGCGCTGTAATTATGGTATAAACACCAAGGGGGTGTTTTAAATAGCGAAGTTAAAGTCGTTCTTGCGCGTTTTTAAATAAGCTTCACCGAGGGGCTTGAATATTCACCCGTTCGACGTCGATTGTGGCGATTTCCTGCTTGTTTTGTAAAAAAGGTATAAAATAAACAGCCAAGGAGGACTCGGAAGCGTTTGCTGCTTTACCGATGGGTTTTCCTGTCACAAATTGTGTCCATAAGGGCAATAACGGTGTTTTCGGCCGCCCCCGCGGTGAAGCCGGTACCGGGTTGGGGGTGGGGGGGGGGGTGTCAGTTGATCCATGAGGAGACCCCCCCCCCCAATTAAACCCCCCGGGACCCCCCAAAAGGCGGCGGGTCCCCTCAGAGGCCTCGGGAGGAGGCGGGAACGGGCCGCACGCGGCGGGGGGCGTGGCCGCGCGGCCGCCATTTTGTGTCGTCTTCAAAAATGGGACCGGCTCCATTTCCGCCCCCCCCCACGCCTCACACAACAACCCCGGCTTGCGCCCCCCCCCCCCCCCCGCTACTCCCGCCTTGACTAGCACCCGCCCACCAATCAGCGACGCCCTAGCGCGGAGCGACGCGGCGCTCAGCCAATCAACGGCCGCGCCCCCCCCCCCCTCCTCATGGGAGGCGGGCACAACGCCTCCCGTAGGGGTTGAACCCCCGCCGCCGCGGGGAAGCGACGCTGAGGCGGCGAGGGAAGCGAGCTGCCGTCCCGGGGGAGGGGAAGGGCCGGTCCCCGCGGCGCCCCGGGACCGCCCCGCACCTACCGCCGTATCCCTGCTCCATCGCTGCCCTCCGCCTCCGGCCAGCGGCACCGCACTGCCCGCCCGCTGCGCAGGCGCACGGCGCCCGTCACCCATTGGCCGCTGCGTCCGCTGTGGCCCGCCCACGAAGTTCTTCATTGGCCGCGCTCCAGAAGCCCGCCCCCCGCGCCTGCCATTGGCCGAGCTCGCCACTGAGCAGCCTGCCCTGTTCGTCATGCATCCCCCGATCCTATTGGTGGAGACGCTGCCTCCGTGCCTGTCAATCACAGCCATTCCCTGTCCTGATTGGGCGGCGGCGCGGGGCGCGCCTGCTCAGGGGGGATCATGGCGGTGGCGGGGGTACCCATGGCGGTACGGGGCTGGGGCGCTGTGCGGGCTCTCACCCGGCACCTTCGCCTCTCGGCTCCCAAAGCGGCTCTTCAATGGCCCCAGGGTCCCCTGAGGCGCCGGCCATGACACCAGGGGCTGCCCCAGCTCAGCTCCAGCCCCTCAATTTACCATACAATTATACTTATTAATAAAATATCAATTACCGTCAACTCCGGCCCCTCAGCGATGGTTCCGCCATCTCCTCAGTGGCAGCTCCTCCATCTCCATCACATCCCATCCACGATAGTTCCCCCATCCCATCCCCTCAGCGATGGCTCCTCTATCCCATCCAATCCCCTCAACAATGGCTCTTCCATTGCATCCCATCCTGTCCCATCCCCTCAGGGATGGCTCCTGCATCCCATCCCATCCCATCCCATCCCCTCAGGGATGGCTCCCCCATCCCATCCCATCCCATCCCATCCCCCATGGCTCCACCATCCCATCCCATCCCCTCAGGGATGGCTCCTGCATCCCATCCCATCCGCCATGGCTCCCCCATCCCATCCCATCCCATCCCATCCCATCCCATCCCATCCCATCAGTAACGGCTCCTCCATCCCATCCCATCCCATCCGGGATGGCTCCTGCATCCCATCCCATCCGCCATGGCTCCCCCATCCCATCCCATCCGCAATGGCTCCTCCCTCCCACCCCCTCAGTGACGGCTCCTGCATCCCATCCCATCCAGCCCATTTGCGATGGCTCCTCCATCCCATCCCATCCCATCCCATCCCATCCCATCCCATCCCATCCCACCCATCCCATCCACAATGGCTCCTCCATCCCATCTGCAATGGCTCTTCCATCCCCTCAGCAACGGCTCCTCCATCCCATCCTATCAGCGATGGCTCATCCATCCCATCCCATCCCACCCCATCCGCCACGGCTCCCCCATCCCATCCCATCCCATCCCATCCCATCCCATCCCATCCCATCCCATCCCATCCCATCCCATCCCCTCAGTGACAGCTCCTCCATCCCATGCCATGCCATCCCATCCTCTCAGCAATGGCTCCTCCCTCCCATCCCATCCGCAATGGCTCCTCCCTCCTATCCCCTGAGTGACGGCTCCTGCATCCCCTCCCATCCAGCCCATTTGCGATGGCTCCTCCATCCCATCCCATCCCATCCACAATGGCTCCTCCATCCCATCTGCAATGGCTCTTCCCTCCCATCCCCTCAGCAACGGCTCCTCCATCCCATTCTATCAGCGATGGCTCCTGCATTCCATCCTATCAGCGATGGCTCCTGCATTCCATCCTATCAGCGATGGCTCCTGCATTCCATCCTATCAGCGATGGCTTCTGCATTCCATCCTATCAGCGATGGCTTATCCATCCCATCCCATCCCACCCCATCCGCCATGGCTCCCCCATCCCATCCCATCCCATCCCATCCCATCCCATCCCATCCCCTCAGTGACGGCTCCTCCATGCCATGCCATGCCATCCCATCCCATCTGCCATGGCTCCTCCCTCCCATCCCCTCAGCAACGGCTCCTGCATCCCATCCCATCTCATCCCATCCATCCCATTTGCGATGGCTCCTCCATCCCATCCCATCCACAATGGCTCCACCCTCCCATCCCCTCAGTGACGGCTCCCCCATCCCATCCCATCCCATCCCATCCACAATGGCTCCTCCATCCTATCTGCAATGGCTCTTCCCTCCCATCCCCTCAGCAACGGCTCCTCCATCCCATCCTATCAGCGCTGGCTCCTCCATCCCATCCTATCAGCGATGGCTCCTGCATTCCATCCTATCAGCGATGGCTCATCCATCCCATCCCATCCCATCCATCCCATCCCATCCCCTCAGTGACAGCTCCTCCATCCCATGCCATGCCATCCCATCCTCTCAGCAATGGCTCCCCCATCCCATCCCATCCGCAGTGGCTCCTCCCTCCCATCCCCTCAGCAACGGCTCCTGCATCCCATCCCATCCATCCCATTTGCGATGGCTCCTCCATCCCATCCCATCCACAATGGCTCCACCCTCCCATCCCCTCAGTGACGGCTCCCCCATCCCATCCCATCCCATCCCATCCCATCCCATCCCATCCCATCCCATCCCATCCGCAGTGGCTCCTCCCTCCCATCCCCTCAGCAACGGCTCCTGCATCCCATCCCATCCATCCCATTTGCGATGGCTCCTCCATCCCATCCCATCCCATCCCATCCCATCCCATCCCATCCCATCCCATCCACAATGGCTCCACCCTCCCATCCCCTCAGTGACGGCTCCCCCATCCCATCCAGCCCATTTGCGATGGCTCCTCCATCCCATCCCATCAGCAATGGCTCCACCATCCCATCCCATCCCATCCCATCCCATCCCATCCCATCCCATCCCATCCCATCCCATCCCCTCAGTGATGGCTCCTCCATCCCATCTGCAATGGCTCTTCCCTCCCATCCCCTCAGCAACAGCTCCTCCATCCCATCCTATCAGTGATGGCTCATCCATCCCATCCCATCCCACCCCATCCACCATGGCTCCCCCATCCCATCCCTTCCCATCCCCTCACTGACGGCTCCTCCATCTCATTCCTGACGGCTCCTCCATCTCATCCCCTCAGCGACAGCTCCTCTATCTCCATCCCATCCCCTCCACGATGGCTCCTCCATGTCATCCTCAGTGACAGCTCCTCCATCCCATCCTGTCCCATCCCATCCAATCCCGTCCCATCCGCAATGGCTCCCCCATCCCATCCCCTCAGCCATGCCTTCTCCATCCCATCCTGTCCCATCCCATCCCATCCCCGACGGCTCCTCCATCCCATACTCAGGGACAGCTCCTCCATTCCATTCCATTCCATTCCATTCCATTCCATTCCATTCCATTCCATTCCATTCCCTCCGCAATGGCTCCCCCATCCCATCCCATCCGCGATGGCTCCTCCCAGATGTTTCAGTTGACACAAGAGGTTCTACAGATGTTGTTGTTTGACGCCAGAGATTCTACAGATGGTGTTGGTTGATGCCAGAAGTTCTACAGATGTTTTGGTTGACACCAGAACTTCTACAAATGTTTTGGTCGACACCAGAACTTCTCCAGATGTTGTTTTTTGTCAATGTCAGAAGTTCTGCAGATGTTTTGGTCAACGCCAGATGTTCTGCATGATGCCAAATGTTCCACAGCTTGTCCAACACAACCTGCCCCCCCCCATGGTCCCTCTTCTCAATTGGGCATCAAAGCGGGAGCTGAGATCAGGTTTAATGCGACAAAACACCCCAAAATAGGCAATTTAACCCATGGATAAAGCGGCAAGCGGTTGATTCCCCTCAACACCCAACAACCCGCGGGCTTGACGGGGAGAAACCAAATTAATTACAGCGCTGACGAGCTTTTTAGTGCCTCAGGGTATTAATTATGTCTGGAAAAGAATCCTGCAGGACGGGTTGGACACGTTGTTCACAGGAGACGGGGTCAGGGTGCGGGGAGGTGAGGGGGGTGACGCCGCGGTGACCGGTTGGGTGTTTCATGGGGAATAAACCTACCGGCACGGAGCGGTGAAATGGTTGATTTTCTGGAGGTTGTTGCATCTGTTTCCAGCACGAAATGGGTGAAATAGTTGATTTTCTGGAGGTTGTTGCATTCATCACCAGCACAAAGTGGGTGAATTGTACCATTTCTGGAGCTCATCACATCCATCCCCAGCAGAAGTGGGTGAGACGTTCAATATTCTGGAGCTCGTCACATCCATCCTGGACACAAAGTGGCTGAAATGTTCAATATTCTGGAGCTCATCACATCCATCCCCAGCTCAGAGTGGGTGAGATGTTCAATGTTCTGGAGCTTGTCACATCCATCCTGGACTCAAAGTGGGTGAGATGTTCAATATTCTGGAGCTTGTCACATCCATCCCAGCACAAAATGGGTGAAATGGTCAATATTCTGGAGCTCGTCACATCCATCCTGGACATGAAATGGGTGAAATGTTCCATTTTCTAGAGGTTGTCGCATCCATCCCAGACACAAAGTGGGCAAAATGTTCAATATTCTGGAGCTCGTCACATCCATCCCAGCACAAAGTGGGTGAAATGGTCAATATTCTGGAGCTCATCACATCCATCCCCAGCTCAGAGTGTGTGAAACATTCAATACTCTGGGGCTCATCACATCCATCCTGGACACAAAGTGGGTGAAATAGTCAATATTCTGGAGCTCATCACATCCATCCCCAGCTCAGAGTGGGTGAGATGTTCAATGTTCTGGAGCTTGTCACATCCATCCTGGACTCAAAGTGGGTGAGATGTTCAATATTCTGGAGCTTGTCACATCCATCCCAGCACAAAATGGGTGAAATGGTCAATATTCTGGAGCTCGTCACATCCATCCTGGACATGACATGGGTGAAATGTTCCATTTTCTAGAGGTTGTCGCATCCATCCCAGACACAAAGTGGGCAAAATGTTCAATATTCTGGAGCTCGTCACATCCATCCTGCCACAAAATGGGTGAAATGTTCAATATTCTGGAGCTGGTCACATCCATCCCGGCACAAAGTAGGTGAAATATTCAATACTCTGGGGCTCATCACATCCATCCTGGACACAAAGTGGGTGACATGTTCAGTATTCTGGAGCTCATCACATCCATCCCCAGCACAGAGTGGGTGAGATGTTCAATATTCTGGAGTTTGTTGCATTCATCCCCAGCAGAAGTGGGTGAGATGTTCAGTATTCTGGAGCTCATCACATCCATCCCGGCACAAAGTGGGTGAAATGGTCAATATTCTGGAGTTTGTCCCATCCATCCTGGACATGAAATGGGTGAGATGTTCAATATTCTGGAGCTCATCACATCCATCCCCAGCTCAGAGTGGGTGAAATGTTCAATATTCTGGAGCTCATCACATCCATCCCCAGCTCAGAGTGGGTGAAATGTTCAATATTCTGGAGCTCATCACATCCATCCCCAGCTCAGAGTGGGTGAGACGTTCAATATTCTGGAGCTCGTCACATCCATCCTGGACACAAAGTGGCTGAAATGTTCAATATTCTGGAGCTCGTCACATCCATCCCAGAACAAAGTGGGTGAAATGGTCAATATTCTGGAGCTCGTCACATCCATCCTGGCACAAAGTGGGTGAAATGTTCAATATTCTGGAGCTTGTCACATCCATCCCGGCACAAAGTGGGTGAAATGTTCAATACTCTGGAGCTCGTCACATCCATCCCCAGCTCAGAGTGGGTGAAATGTTCAGTATTCTGGAGTCCGTCACATCCATCCCAGACACAAAGTGGGTGAAATGTTCCATATTCTGGAGTTTGTCCCATCCATCCTGGACATGAAATGGGTGAAATGTTCAATATTCTGGAGCTCATCACATCCATCCCGGCACAAAGTGGGTGAGATGTTCAATACTCTGGGGCTCATCACATCCATCCTGGACACAAAGTGGGTGAAATGTTCAATATTCTGGAGCTCATCACATCCATCCCCAGCTCAGAGTGGGTGAGACGTTCAATATTCTGGAGCTTGTCACATCCATCCCAGACACAAAGTGGCTGAAATGTTCAATATTCTGGAGCTCATCACATCCATCCCAGAACAAAGTGGGTGAAATGGTCAATATTCTGGAGCTCGTCACATCCATCCTGGACATGAAATGGGTGAAATGTTCAATATTCTGGAGCTCATCACATCCATCCCCAGCTCAGAGTGGGTGAGACGTTCAATATTCTGGAGCTTGTCACATCCATCCCAGACACAAAGTGGCTGAAATGTTCAATATTCTGGAGCTCATCACATCCATCCCAGAACAAAGTGGGTGAAATGGTCAATATTCTGGAGCTCGTCACATCCATCCTGGACATGAAATGGGTGAAATGTTCAATATTCTGGAGCTCATCACATCCATCCCCAGCTCAGAGTGGGTGAAATGTTCAATATTCTGGAGTTTGTTGCATTCATCCCCAGCAGAAGTGGGTGAAATGTTCAATATTCTGGAGTCCATCACATCCATCCCGGCACAAAATGGGTGAAATGGTCAATATTCTGGAGTTTGTCCCATCCATCCTGGACATGAAATGAGTGAAATGTTCCATATTCTGGAGCTCGTCACATCCATCCCCAGCACAGAGTGGGTGAAACGTTCAATAATCTGGAGCTCATCACATCCATCCCGGCACAAAGTGGGTGAAATGGTCAGTATTCTGGAGCTTGTCACATCCATCCCAGCACAAAATGGGTGAGATGTTCAATATTCTGGAGCTCGTCACATCCATCCTGGACACAAAGTGGCTGAAATGTTCCATTTTCTAGAGGTTGTCACATCCATCCCAGACACAAAGTGGGCAAAATGTTCAATATTCTGGAGCTCATCACATCCATCCTGGCACAAAGTGGGTGAAATGATCAATATTCTGGAGCTCATCACATCCATCCTGGCACAAAGTGGGTGAAATGGTCAATATTCTGGAGCTCGTCACATCCATCCCCAGCTCAGAGTGGGTGACAAGTTCAATATTCTGGAGCTCAGCACATCTATCTCCACCCCAGTTCTCGCCGAGGACGTCACGGACACGTCGGACTCATCGCTGTAGGAAAAGCCACAAGTCTCAGCCGTTTTATCTTCACGTCAACACTTAAATCTCCTTTGCTGGGGGAAAACTTGGCTCGTACAAAGAGTTTTCACGTCCTAAACGCTGATTTCTCTATTCCTCCCTCATTTCAGGCAGGACAATCCATACTCCAGGTGATAATTAACCAACGGCAGCTTCAATTAAGCATTTACAGCTCCATCCGCAGCGCTGCAATAAAGCCGAGCCCAACCCAAGGAACAACCCAGAGCGCGGGTTTGTAGGCCGGGTCTAAGTCGAACCTCTCCCGAGCTTTACCAGGAAATTAAGGCAGAGTCACAGGCGATCTCAGGAAGGTCCTTTTTTATCTCCACTCACCAAACATCCACCTTTCAAATGAAAACATTTTACAAACAACACAACGTCGACACCGTTTAAGTTTCGCTTCGCGTTTCAATGAAGAATAAAACATCCGGGGGAACGTTACGGTCGCGTGGATGTTACGCAGAACTTAATTAAACCCCCCGGAATGGAATTTGGGGTGTTTTCAGACAGACAAGTGAAGGGGACAAACCACATTTTTGTTAAATATAGAAAATATGTCAATTTAAAGGGAAATAAGTTCCGTTGGCCGGATGAAGTCGCACAGGTTTGTACACATGCTCGAAAGGAAAATCTCCTAGTACAAAGCCATCTAAAAAAGAGACCGCACTAAACCGAGCTACGAAAATGAAGATTTGGTAACAAAAAGAGACAAAATTCATCTATTTTTCAAAATAAACCACTTTACAGTAAAGGCTTCAACTGCCTAAATGTGTTTAGAATGAGAACTCGGAACGTGTGCTATGAAATTCACAGATAGTTATGGTTTCGAAAGGAAACAACGGGTCTTTGCCACTCGGCGGTTACTCGGCGTCAGGCGCTGCGGCGGCTTCCTCACCCTCCTCCTCATCCTCTTCCTCGGCCGGCGCCGAATCCGGCTGCTCCGCGTCTTCCCCCGGTTGCGTTGGTGCCTCCGTTTGTGTCTCTGTCTCCGGTTCTTCTCGCTCCCCCTCGTTTTCGGCTCCTTCCGCTTCCGATTTCTCAGGATCTGTATCTTCTGATTTGTCGGGATCTTTAGTTTCATCACCCGGATTTTCCTCCTCTGGGTTTTCCTCTTTGGGATTTTCCTCCTCGGGATTTTCCTCCTCCGCGTTTTCCTCCTCCAGGTTTTCCTCTTCCGGGTTTTCCTCCTCATCCTTGTTTTCATCCCCTCCTTCCGCTGTTCCTTCCTCCACGTTTCCGCTGGTTCCTCCTTCTCCTTCCTCGTGCTCCTCCTTTTCTTCCGGGTCGTCCGTGAACGGATTCTCACCCTAAAACCAGAAGACAAACGTTCATCTGCTGCCGCTTTGAGGAATCCGCACCGGGAAACCCTCCCCAAAATGCAGCGTTACGGCAGCACCACAAGCAGCCAAACAAGCGGATCTCGAACCCCAAAACGTCAACCGCTGATATTAGCGGACACAGAATCCCAGAGTGTCAGGGGTTGGAAGGGACCTCAAAGCTCATCCATCCAACCCCCCGGAGCAGGAACACCCAGCTGAGGTGACACAGGAACGTGTCCCTGTCCTTAAACTGAGGGGCCACAACTGGACACACTATTCCAGATGTGACACAATATTCCAGATGTGGCCTCCCCAGGGCAGAGCAGAGGGGCAGGAGAACCTCTCTGACCTACTGACCACCCCCTTCTAACCCCCCCAGGTACCATTGGTCTCCCATCCAAGCACTGACCGGGCCCGACCCTGCTTAGCTTCCCAGATCAGACGGGATGGGGCGTTCTCAGGGTGCTATGGCTGTATATATTATATATATGTGTATAGATATATTCCCCAAGTATATCCTGATAGTATCTGAACTAAAGGGCAGAGCAGAGGGGCAGGAGAACCTCTCTGACCTACTGACCACCCCCTCCTAATCCACCCCATGTACCACTGGTCTCCCATCCAAGCACTGACCGGGCCCGACCCTGCTTAGCTTCCGAGATGGGACAAGATTGGGTGTTCTCAGGGTGCTGTGGCTGTATATATTATATATATGTATACGTATATGTTCCCCAAGTATATCCTGATAGTATCTGAACTAAACCCTTTTTTCAAGGGCAGAGCAGAGGGGCAGGAGAACCTCTCTGACCTACTGACCACCCCCTTCTAACCCCCCCAGGTCCCATTGGCTTCCTGGCCACAAGGGCCCAGTGCTGGCTCATGGTCACCCTGCTGTCCCCAGGACCCCCAGGTCCCTTTCCCCTACGCTGCTCTCTAACAGCTCATTCCCCAACTCACACTGGACCCTGGGCTTGTTCCTGCCCACATCAACACTCCACACTTGTTCTGTTTCATTGCATTTCTCCTCTCCAGCCTGTCCAGGTCTCTGATGGCAGCACAGCCCCAGTGTCACCACTGCTCCAGCTTGGTGTCACCAGCAAACTGGGTGACACTCACTCTATTCCCTCATCCAAATCATTGATGGATATATTGAATAATATAGACCCCTGGGGCACTGCACTGGATCCAGGCCCCAACTGGCCTCTGCCCCATTGCCCACGACTCTCTGGCTTCTCCCCTTCCCCAGTTCGCGGTCACCTCACCACCCGCTCATCCAGCCCACACTCCCCCAGTTGAGCTGTGAGGATGCTGTGCCAAATGCCTTACTCAAGTCAAGGTAGACCATGTGGAACAGTTGGGTCTTAGGCCCAAGTTTAAGCTCATCCTAGTCACTCAGGAGATGATGAACAAGTCACCCGCACCGCAGACTCGATAAGCAGCGACCAGGAATCCGATATGTTCTCAAAACACCCCCGAATCGCCTCAAAATTGAGCTCTGGCTGGACACCCACCTTAAGGTACCGCTCCAGTTTCTTACTGATGAGCTTGTTGTTGAGGATGCTCCTCGCCACCACGAGCGACGAGCGCTTGGACTGCTCCATCATGGCCTGGACGGCGGAGAAAAGCACAAAACGCACTTAGACTTTGCCCTCAATTAACGCGAGGCCGTTAATTAGTCACAGCTCGGCGGGTGATGACACGTTTAGGTGAGAAAAGCTTGAAACAAGGTCTTGTGTTGGGAGGATTTGCGGGAGGGGGTTTAATCCTGCGAACGCCTCGATCGACGGCGTCGCAAAGGGGACGTAAAACCATCCAATTAAGGGCAGATTGAGGTTTGGGGGGATATAAAACCATCAAAATTAACCGTAAACCGTGGAAAGAAGCACAGAAGAGGATGGTGAAAAGCCCCCACTGGTTTCAAGAAGCGAATTAAGCAAACCCCGCCCCGAATTGGGGCTCCGGCTCACCCGGCGGTTGTGGTTGTGGTCGAGTGACTTGAGGTGTTTCTGGATGAGGCCGAACTGCATGGGGATGAAGAGGTCGCAGGCGGCGCAGTGAGCGGCTTCCACCTTCTTGATGAAATGCTCCATGCCCACGTCTGCAAGCCAAACCAGCGTTACGCGCCGCAAAATAACCCGTGAGACGGACCTCGGCCCCGCCTGAATTCTACGTGTGGTTTTGGCCACCACAAGCTCCTGATTTGGCCACTGCAAGTGCTGGTTTTTGGCCACCGCAAGCGCTGGTTTTTGGCCACCACAAGCTCCCAGTTTGGCCACCATGAGCTCTGGTGTTTGGCCACCGTGAGCACTGGCTTTTGGCCACCGTGAGCACTGGCTTTTGGCCACCACGAGCACTGGCTTTTGGCCACCACATGCTCCCAGTTTGGCCACCGCGAGCTCTGGCTTTTGGCCACCACGCGCTCCCGTTTTGGGCACTGCAAGTGCTGCTTTCTGGCCACCACAACCTCCAGGTTTGGCCACCACGAGTGCTGGTTTTTGGCCACCATGAGCTCCTGGTTTGGCCACCACGAGTGCTGGTTTTTGGCCACCACAACCTCCCAGTTTGGCCACCGTGAGCTCTGGTCTTTGGCCACCATGAGCACTGGCTTTTGGCCACCACAAGCTCCCATTTGGCCACTGTGAGCTCTGGGTTTTGGCCACCACGAGCTCCTGGTTTGGGCACTGCAAGTGCTGGGTTTTGGCCACTGTAAGCTCCCGGTTTGGCCATCACGAGCTCTGGTTTTTGGCCACCAGGTGCTCCCAGTTTAGGCACTACAAGTGCTGGTTTTTGGCCACCACAAGTGCCCAGTTTGGCCACCACGAGCTCTGGTTTTTGGCCACCACGAGCTCCCGGTTTTTGGCCACCACGAGCTCCAGTTTATGGCCACCACGAGCTCCCGGTTTTTGGCCACCACGAGCGCTGGTTTTTGGCCACCACGAGCTCCCAGTTTTTGGCCACCACGAGCTCCCAGTTTTTGGCCACCACGAGCTCCCAGTTTTTGGCCACCACGAGCTCCTAGTTTTTGGCCACCACAAGCTCCCAGTTTTTGGCCACCACAAGCTCCTAGTTTTTGGCCACCACAAGCTCCCAGTTTTTGGCCACCACAAGCTCCCAGTCTGACCACCACAAGTGCTGATTTCGGCCACCGCGAGCTCCCAGTTTGGCCACTGTGAGCACTGGGTTTTGGCCACCATGAACTCTGGGTTTTGGCTGCCGCAAGCTCTGGTTTTTGGCCACTGCAAGATCCCAGTTTTTTGGCCACCACAAGCGCTGGCTTTTGGCCACCACGAGCGCTGGTTTTTGGCCACCACGAGCGCTGGCTTTTGGCCACCACGAGCACTGGCTTTTGGCCACCACGAGCACTGGCTTTTGGCCACCACGAGCACTGGCTTTTGGCCACCACGAGCTCCCAGTTTGGCCACCGTGAGCACTGGCTTTTGGCCACCACATGCTCCCAGTTTGGCCACCGCGAGCTCTGATCTTTGGCCACCGCGAGCTCTGGTCTTTGGCCACCGCGAGCTCCCGTTTTGGGCACTGCAAGTGCTGCTTTCTGGCCACCACAACCTCCTGGTTTGGCCACCACGAGTGCTGGTTTTTGGCCACCATGAGCTCCTGGTTTGGCCACCACAAGTGCTGGTGTTTGGCCACCACAAACTCCCAGTTTGGCCACCGTGAGCTCTGGTGTTGGGCCACCACGAGCACTGGCTTTTGGCCACCAGGAGAGCTGGCTTTTGGCCACCAGGAGCGCTGGCTTTTGGCCACCAGGAGCGCTGGTTTTTGGCCACCAGGAGCGCTGGTTTTTGGCCACCACGAGCGCTGGTTTTTGGCCACCACGAGCTCCTGGTTTTGGCCACCACAAGTGCTGGTGTTTGGCCACCGTGAGCTCTGGTGTTTGGCCACCGTGAGCACTGGCTTTTGGCCACCACGAGCACTGGCTTTTGGCCACCACGAGCACTGGCTTTTGGCCACCACGAGCACTGGCTTTTGGCCACCACATGCTCCCAGTTTGGCCACCGCGAGCTCTGGTCTTTGGCCACCACGAGCTCTGGCGTTTGCCCACCACGCGCTCCCGTTTTGGGCACTGCAAGTGCTGCTTTCTGGCCACCACAACCTCCAGGTTTGGCCACCACGAGTGCTGGTTTTTGGCCACAACGAGCACTGGCTTTTGGCCACCACAAGCACTGGCTTTTGGCCACCATGAGCTCCTGGTTTGGCCACCACAAGTGCTGGTGTTTGGCCACCGCAAGCTCCCAGTTTGGCCACCGTGAGCACTGGCTTTTGGCCACCACATGCTCCCAGTTTGGCCACCGCGAGCTCTGGTCTTTGGCCACCACGAGCTCTGGCGTTTGGCCACCACGAGCTCTGGCGTTTGGCCACCGCGAGCTCTGGTCTTTGGCCACCACGAGCTCTGGCCTTTGGCCACCACGCGCTCCCGTTTTGGGCACTGCAAGTGCTGCTTTCTGGCCACCACAACCTCCAGGTTTGGCCACCACGAGTGCTGGTTTTTGGCCACCATGAGCTCCTGGTTTGGCCACCACAAGTGCTGGTTTTTGGCCACCATGAGCTCCTGGTTTGGCCACCACAAGTGCTGGTGTTTGGCCACTGCAAGCTCCCAGTTTGGCCACCGTGAGCTCTGGTGTTTGGCCACCATGAGCACTGGCTTTTGGCCACCACGAGCACTGGCTTTTGGCCACCACGAGCACTGGCTTTTGGCCACCACATGCTCCCAGTTTGGCCACCGCGAGCTCTGATCTTTGGCCACCGCGAGCTCTGGTCTTTGGCCACCACGCGTTCCCATTTTGGGCACTGCAAGTGCTGCTTTCCGGCCACCACAACCTCCAGGTTTGGCCACCACGAGTGCTGGTTTTTGGCCACCACGAGCACTGGCTTTTGGCCACCACAAGCACTGGCTTTTGGCCACCATGAGCTCCTGGTTTGGCCACCACAAGTGCTGGTGTTTGGCCACCGCAAGCTCCCAGTTTGGCCACCGTGAGCACTGGCTTTTGGCCACCACGAGCACTGGCTTTTGGCCACCACATGCTCCCAGTTTGGCCACCCGCGAGCTCTGATCTCTGGCCACCACGAGCTCTGGCCTTTGGCCACCACGCGCTCCCGTTTTGGGCACTGCAAGTGCTGCTTTCTGGCCACCACAACCTCCAGGTTGGCCACCACAAGTGCTGGTTTTTGGCCACCACGAGCACTGGCTTTTGGCCACCACAAGCACTGGCTTTTGGCCACCACAAGCACTGGCTTTTGGCCACCATGAGCTCCTGGTTTGGCCACCACAAGTGCTGGTGTTTGGCCACCGCAAGCTCCCAGTTTGGCCACCGTGAGCACTGGCTTTTGGCCACCACGAGCACTGGCTTTTGGCCACCACATGCTCCCAGTTTGGCCACCGCGAGCTCTGGCGTTTGGCCACCACGCGCTCTGGCGTTTGGCCACCACGCGCTCTGGCGTTTGGCCACCACGCGCTCCCGTTTTGGGCACTGCAAGTGCTGCTTTCCGGCCACCACAACCTCCAGGTTTGGCCACCACGAATGCTGGTTTTTGGCCACCACAACCTCCCGGTTGGCCACCACGAGCTCCCTATGAACGGAGTCCCCGCGGGCGGCCGATCCGGCACAGAACTCCGACCTTGCGTGAGATCCTGGTCCCTGTAGATCTGCTGGATCACCGCGTTGATATCGTCGATCGCTTGACGCCGCTCCTCGGTTTTGCGCGTTTTATTGGCGACGTATTCCTGGATGACAGAACGTTTCCCGGTCACCCGGAGCAGCGGCTCCGATGCTTTAACCCGAGTTTACTCCGCTTTTTGGAACGCGTTGCAACGAGGTTACTCAGAGGGGGATTTTGGGAGCTTCAGGGCGTCTCCAAATTAATGATAATATGAATAATAATAATTAATCAACCCCAAAATTAAAGTGGAGGGGATGGAGACGCAAGCAGCAGCTCACCTGGAGGAAATCGGCCGTTTGTTGGGGTAACTTGGTTCCCACGAACTTGAAATGCTCCTTGTGGAATTTACTCTCCAGGTGATTGTTCATCTCGTCGTCGTAGAAGGTTCGGTACTTGCACAGCGAGCACACGAACTGGATCCTGCCGAGAGAGGCCGAGGAGCGAGACTTCAAGGGGTAAGCTAATTAAGTAATGGATTAATGAGGTCTCCAAGCATATTTACGGGATGTACTGAAAAAAAAGGAATGGGGGAAGGAAGGAGAGGGGGTGAGAGAGGAGAGGGGGGAGAGAGAGGAGAGCGGGGGGCAAGGGGGGAGGTAAGGGGGGAGGCAGGGGGTGAAGGGGGGGAAGGGGGGGAAGGGGCGGCAAGGGGGGGGCAAGGGGGGGGGCAAGGGGGGGAAGGGGGGGGAAGGGGGGGAGCAGGGGGGGGGAGCAAGGGGGGGGGAGCAAGGGGGGGGGAGCAAGGGGGGGGGAGCAAGGGGGGGGAGCAAGGGGGGGGAGCAAGGGGGGGGAGTAAGGCGGGGGAGCAAGGGGGGGGGAGCAAGGGGGGGGGAGCAAGGGGGGGGGAGCAAGGGGGGGGAGCAAGGGGGGGGGAGTAAGGCGGGGGGAGCAAGGGGGGGGAGCAAGGGGGGGGGAGCAAGGGGGGGGGAGCAAGGGGGGGGGAGCAAGGGGGGGGGGGAGCAAGGGGGGGGGAGCAAGAGGGGGGGAGCAAGGAGGGGGGGAGCAAGGAGGGGGGGGAGCAAGGAGGGGGGCGAGCAAGGAGGGGGCGAGCAAGGAGGGGGCGAGCAAGGGGGGGGAGCAAGGGGGGGGAGCAAGGGGGGGGAGCAAGGGGGGGGGAGCAAGGGCGGGGGGGGGAGCAAGGGCGGGGGGGGGGAGCAAGGGCGGGGGGGGGGAGCAAGGGCAGGGGGGGAGCAAGGGGGGGGGGGAGCAAGGGGGGGGGGGAGCAAGGGGGGGGGGAGCAAGGGGGGGGGAGCAAGGAGGGGGCGAGCAAGGGGGGGGGAGCAAGGGGGGGGAGCAAGGGGGGGGGGAGCAAGGGGGGGGGGGAGCAAGGGGGGGGGAGCAAGGCGGGGGGAGCAAGGGGGGGGGAGAACAAGGGAGGGGAGAGCAAGGGAGGGGAGAGCAAGGGAGGGGAGAGCAAGGGAGGGGAGAGAGCAAGGGAGGGGAGAGCAAGGGAGGGGAGAGCAAGGGGAGGGGGAGAGCAAGGGAGAGGGGAGAGCAAGGGGGGGGGGGAGCAGGGGGGGGGAAGCAAGAGGGGGGGGAGCAAGAGGGGGGGAGCAAGAGGGGGGGAGCAAGAGGGGGGGGAGCAAGAGGGGGGGAGCAAGAGGGGGGGAGCAAGAGGGGGGGGAGCAAGAGGGGGGGGAGCAAGAGGGGGGGAGGGGAGCAAAGGGGGGGGAAAGCAGCTTAAGATCCAAAGGAAGCAATCCAAGCACGGCGAGGCAGTGAGGAGCGCCGACCTCTCCACCATGCGGGTCCCGGTGCCTCTTCTTCTGCCTGTCCTGGGTTTTCCGCCCCGCCTGCAGTTTGCGCTTGATCTGGCTGATCTCCTCCTGGATGGTCAGCGCACCTGGGGAAACAGCTCGTTAACAACGACTCCCCTAACGAGCCGAGGCCTTGCGCGACCAACACACAAACCATAGCATCGCCCCACCCCAAATTAGCTATTTTCCCCTAAAAAAGCCACGCTGGGACAGTTTTGGTGAGTGGAGGAAACCGCAGACTCTAATGTGACTTCCCAGCTCTTGATTGTAATTACTCTTCCCTTCTAGAGGTTTGATAATGTTTGAATAGTTCATTAATTACAGGTTTGATTAACATCGCCCTGACGATGCAATAACACTCGGCTGAGTTTTCCAGCATTGATTTTGGGGACAGAAGAGCTGGTTTTCTGCGCGACCGCATTGCCCGTCACCAAGAAGGTTTAACTCAGATCAACAAGACCAGAAGGGCCAAAACAAAGACTCCAAGGCGCTAATTAGACCGGGGTTTAATTGCAAATATCGCGGTCAGAGCCCTCGCGCGGAGCTCCCAACTCACCTTTCTCCGAATCTCTCCCTTCTTCATCCTCCCCCTCCTGCGAACACAAGGTTAAAGTTAAACTCGTTAAGAGAGTTTTTAATTAAACAGGTATTTCACCGCATATCCACACGGTGAAGCCGAGAAGCTCCCGGCGCATCGGCGCTTCCCATAAGGGAGCTTTATCTTCCCCATCCTCACCCCAAACTCAGCCGAATCCCTTGGGAATAAGGTGGGGATCCACCCTCACCGTGGCTTTTCATCCAATAAAGCGCTTTCCAAGAGTTACTCACGCCTCTGGAACCCTCTCTGTCTTCTCTTTCCCCCGATTCTCCTTCCGTTCCCTCGTCTGAAAGAAACGCGGGCATCGCTAGAAAGAACCGGATCAACCGGCGCGTTAAACCCGCGACGGCGCCTAAAATAAAGACTCACCGTTGTCCGAGTCGGAGTTGTCGGAACAGTCCGTCTTGGCCGCTTTGCTGTCGGGCTCGTCCGAGCTGTTCGTTTGCTTCCGTTTCTTCGCCGTGGGGTCTTTCCTCATTTTCTTTCTCTGGGAGGAGAGGGAGGTTGAGAAGTTAATCCTCGCGGGATTAATCCGCAATAAAAAATGGCTTATTTTAGTGGTTTTTTAGCGAGCGAAGCTTCGTGCGTTAAGTTTGATCAGGATGGATATAACCCACCACAGCCTACCCCAGAATATAAGGAATTAAACCCCAAAGGGCCGTAAGATTCTCCTTCCTTCAACATTTTGAGGGTTAAAACATCTCCTGGATCAAGAGCCCCGTCTAACGAGGCCCCATTGAGCGCACGGAGAGAGGAATTGGGGGGAAATAGATGTTTTCCCGGCTCCGAGGTGGGGACACAATCCTGTATCAATGATGCTTTGCGACCGAGCACAGGAGAAAACCCGCTACAAAGCTTCTCGCTTCCCCGGGGTGTATTTTGGAGCCCGTCTGTCAGGAAATAACCGTGCGATACGGCACAAATACTCACTCTAAAATCCGAGTCCCACAATCCTCCAGTTTCTCCTCATGCGTTGTTTCATCATCCCTCCCCCGTACCGCATGTTTCCCGAAAATCCCCGCATGCCCTGGAACATGTTGAGCTCGGGGATGATGTTGTGGGAGAAAAGGGAAGGGAGGCGGTTGGAGCCGAAGCCTCGAGAAGCAACGGGCCGGTGGGGGCTCGTCCCACTGTCCCCCCGCGCGCCCGCCGTACGGTGACGAGCCGGAGCGGTTGTTCCGACCGTCCCGGCCCCAGTTCTGCCCCCGTTGAGCAAAGTTGTCCCGGTTGTATCGGTTCTGATACTGCTCGCGACGGTTCCGTAGAAGTTATCGTAGGGCCCCTCGGTAGGCGTTGTCGTTGTCGTGTTCCGATTCGGTGTAGTCGTAGTCGTAGCCGGAGCGGTACATGTTGCGGTCGTTCATGGGAGATCTGGAGTCGTAGGGGTCGTACGAGTCGTACCTGCAAGAGACGCGACGGGCGGATGTTGCCGTTGAGTAAAATGCGGTCAAAATGGGGTTTTTCGGCTTGTTTTTCAATAGGGGACACATTTTGCTGCTGATGGAGATCAAAGGTTTTGGTTCTGGTGGCGGGAGGAGCTGGAAACCTTTAGGTACAGGAAAATCCCGATGCCAAGGAGCCCCTTTTCTTCCAGAATGACCAAAATCCTTTAAAATCACTAAAAAACTGACATCATCGAGCAAAGGTTCATTGGCCAGTGGAGGTTTTGGCCTCGCCTGCTGCAAAATGAGGTTGAGGAGCAGCCGGAGCGAAGCAGGAGCTGCTCATCCTCACAACTCACACAATGTCAGTGTTGGAAGGGACCTGGAAAGCTCATCCAGTGCAATCCCCCCATGGAGCAGGAACACCCAGATGAGGTTACACAGGAAGGTGTCCAGGCGGGTTGGAATGTCTGCACAGAAGGAGACTCCACAACCCCCCTGGGCAGCCTGGGCCAGGGCTCTGCCACCCTCACCCCCAACAAGTTGCTTCTGAGATTTAAGGGAACCTCCTGTGTTCCAGTTTGCACCCATTGCCCCTTGTCCCTATTGTCACCGATGGCTCCATCCTCCTGACACCCCCCCCTTTCCATACTGATCACCATGAATGTCACCCCTCAGTCTCCTCTTGTCCAGCTCCAGAGCCCCAGCTCCCTCAGCCTTTCCTCACACGGGAAATGCTCCAGCATCCAGAGACTCCAGAGGGAGTCTCCAGCACCGTGGGTGGCTGCGCTGGACTCTCTCCAGCAGTTCCCTGTCCTGGAACTGAGGGGCCACAACTGGACACACTATTCCAGAATGTGACACAATATTCCAGGTGTGGTCTCCCCAGGGCAGAGCAGAGGGGCAGGAGAACCTCTCTGACCTACTGACCACCCCCTTCTAACCCCCCCAGGTCCCATTGGCTTCCTGGCCACAAGGGCCCAGTGCTGGCTCAGCCCACAGCACCCGCTATTCCAGCTGGTCTCCCATCCAAGCACTGACCGGGCCCGACCCTGCTTAGCTTCCCAGATCAGACGGGATGGGGCGTTCTCAGGGTGCTATGGCTATATATATTATATGTGTATATATACGTGTTCCCCAACTATATCCTGATAGTATCTGAACTAAAGGGCAGAGCAGAGGGGCAGGAGAACCTCTCTGACCTACTGACCACCCCTTCTAATCACCCCCAGGTACCATTGGTCTCCCCATCCAAGCACTGACCGGGCCCGACCCTGCTTAGCTTCCCAGATCAGACAAGATGGGGTGTTCTCACAGTGCTATGGTTGCATATATTATGTATATGTGTATATATATATTCCCCAAGTATATCTTCATAATATCTGAACTAAAGGGCAGAACAGAGGGGCAGGAGAACCTCTCTGACCTACTGACCACCCCCCTTCTAACCCCCCAGGTCCCATTGGCTTCCTGGCCACAAGGGCCCAGTGCTGGCTCATGGTCACCCTGCTGTCCCAGGACCCCCAGGTCCCTTTCCCCTACGCTGCTCTCCAACAGCTCATTCCCCAACTCACACTGGACCCTGGGCTTGTTCCTGCCCACATCAACACTCTACACTTGTTCTGTTTCATTGCATTTCTCTCTCCAGCCTGTCCAGGTCTCTGATGGCAGCACAGCTCCAGTGTCACCACTGCTCCAGCTTGGTGTCACCAGCAAACTGGGTGACACTCACTCTATTCCCTCCTCCAAATCATTGATGGATATATTGAATAATATAGACCCCTGGGGCACTGCACTGGATCCAGCCCCCAACTGGCCTCTGCCCCATTGCCCACGACTCTCTGGCTTCTCCCCTTCCCCAATTCGCAGCCACCTCACCCACAAACACTCCCACAATAGCCAGATTTCCCCCCCCGGTTACTCAAGGGACGCTTTGGCACAACCAAAACCCCATTGCAGACCCACTTCCCTCACTCCCCACCCCTTCATCAACCACTTTCCCCAACTTGGGAGCCAACAATGATTTCGATGCATTTTTTCCGTCCTGGAAACGAAAGATTTTTAATATCGATGATATTAAAGGTTTTGTAGGGGATTTGGGGCGCTTGGAGTGACCTGATGCTCAAGAGAAGATCGCGAGGCCAAACGAGCCCCGTCTAACGAGGCCCCATCGTCACATCGAGTGCACAGAGGGAGGGAATTGGGGGGAAAATGATGTTTTCCCCGCTCCAATATCAGGAGAAAATGTTTTACTCATTTTAGGCATTAAGAAGCGCCCACTTGGTAAAAATACAAGTCCTGGCTCAAAATCTACAGCGTACATTCATAAATTTGAAATAGATGGCGAAATAATCCCATTTATTAGTATTTTAAGCGTTAATAACGATCAGCGGGGAGGTGGGTGATTGGCTACAAAACCCTCGCTGCAATCAACGCCTTCATCAAACTTCAATATGATATTGTGACTTAAGCTGAGATTAAGTATGAAATAGCGCCTTGTTTTGCTTAGAACCGCTCTACCTCAAATTGCCTTAAGCCTGCTTATTTTAGGGCTTTATCCCGCGTGAGATCCCAAATGTTTCACCCAAATTTCAGCGGCTGAAAATGGTTCCGGGGAGCTCGGCTTAAAATTAAACCTGGTTTTTGTGTAAGACGAGCGAATGGTTTTGACGTCTCGTCGCTGAGGTGACGTTCATAATCATAACGAGAACATTCATAATCATAAATTCATTCATCATAACGATGATTTTCCTTAAGAACCCGCAATTCCGCGACCCGCCGCAAAAGCCGCATTTACATCTATTTTTGCAAGATATTGATGAAAATTAAGCGTTCAATCCTATTTTAGGAGGACGACGGAGCCGCCTCGTGAGGCTGGAAAAGGCACAAAGAGTGGAGGAACAACCCAATGATGCTTAATGAGCTTAATGGGGTCGTTAGCACCCACCTGTCGCTGGAAAAAAGCACAAGGAGTGGAGGAACAACCCAATGATGCTTAATGAGCTTAATGGGGTCGTTACCTGTCGCCGTAGTGTCCGCCCGGCACGGCGTCGGCGTCCATGTGCGGCACCATGTCCAAGCGTTGGTTCATCTTCCCCATTTCGGCGCCGCCGGAGCCCTCGGGGTTCACGTCCACGTCCGAATTGCCCATTTCCCACGAATTGGAGGCGGCGACGCCGTAGCCGTAACTCCCCGAGTTGTCCTGACCGTAGCCATAGCCATAACCATAACCCTCATAACCTGGAACAACAGCAACAACTCAACGCTTTGCTTTATATCCGCCTTCGCTAATACGTTTATCACCCATAGAAACACCGCGGGGCGTTATAATTAAAAACACCGCTCCAATTTCTATTTAAGTCGTTAATAAACCTCATCAAGGTTGAACGGAACAATTGATGCCTTTACGTCCCATAAAACGCAACCAAAGCGTTTAGTTCCCTCCTGGAAGGTAACGAAGCAATTTGCCGACAATTTCCTCATGGTTTTACCGTACTTGCCTCTATTTGTCCCCGAGTTCCAGTCTCCATAACCTAGAAAAGAGCACAAAGCATTAGAAACGAGTTTCTCGTTAGCGCGGCGCTCGCTGATGAAGAAACAGGTCGTTTTGCGGCTTCCGAGCGGAGCGGCGCTCCCAAGAATCCATTAATTTTACAGCAAACGGCCAAAAAATGGGACTTGAACGTCACCCTCAGCGACGAGACGTCAAAACCATTCGCTCGTCTTACACAAAACCCAGGTTTAATTTTAAGCCGAGCTCCCCGGAACCATTTTCAGCGCTGAAATTTGGGTGAGCGTTTGGGATCTCGCGCAGGATAAAGCACTAAAATAAGCAGGATTAAGGCAATTTGAGGTATTTTAATGTCATTATCTATGTGGGGATTGATGCTTTGGGGTAAAATGTCTCCGCGCTTTGTCCGGGTGAGAAACCGTTAGTTTCCCCAATTAATTTCCCGTGTTAATTAATTCCAGCCTCGTTAGCCAGGGTTTGTACACAAAACGCCTCAATCCATGTGGGAAGCGGCAACACCTTGAGGGTTCTTATGGTGATTTCCCCTTGAATTTGAAGTTTTTCCTCACAGAATCAAAGGAATGATGGGTGAATAAAGCGGGGAGAAAACGCTTCGCTCCACAGGTGAGGAGCCAAAGGGGGTAAAACCCTCAAGATTAACGGGAGGAAAAGGCAAAAGCGCCGCTAAACCGGGCGAGGAGAACGGCCGAGGAATTCCCCACAGGAACGAGGGGTAAAAAACATAATTTTGAGTAATTTTCCTGTCAGAAACAGCGCGGGGGGGGGGGGGGGGGGGGGGGGGGAGGCCACCGGGGGCTCCGCGGGGACGGGGCAGGAGGCGCCTCAGGCCCCTGCGGGCAGCGGGGAAGCGGCAGCGCCCGCCGCCCCCCCGTGGGGTGCGGGATCCCCCCCGCCTCACAGACACCCCCCCCGGTGCCCCCGCGGGGCCGCCCCCGCCGCCATCTTGCGGCGCCGCCGCCCCTCACCTGAGTAACTCATGATGGCGGCGCCGCCGGCGGCCGCCGCCTCCTCCTGCGCGACACGGGGTAACGGCGGCGCGCGGGCCCCGCCTCCCCGCCCCATTGGCCGCGCCGCTCCGCCTCCCCAGCTCTCATTGGTCAGCGGCCCCGCGCCCCGCCGCTGTTGGTCCAGCCTCCCCGCGTGATGAGCGGGTCTCATTGGATACCGCTCGCCGCCTCCCTGGCGTGCCACGGGGCGGCCCCCGCGGCGATTGGTGGGTGGGGATGTCAATCAGGTCGCCGGGGGTTTCTCGCTCAATGGGGAGCCGCAAAGGCGAGCGGTGATTGGTAAACCTCGCGAGGTGCCGTGAGCGCCACTGCTCTGATCTGTGATTGGCCAGCGAAGGGGCGGGCTACCCCTGTGCGAGCCAATGGAACAGCACACCCGCCTCCCCGCGCCGCGGCGCCTGCTGCTATTGGCTGAGGCTAAGGAAGCCCCGCCCCGCCGCGGACCCGCGCGGCACCATTTAAAGGGACACACCCCCCCCCCACCCCCCCCCCGTGGTTGTGGCCACCGTGGGCGTGGCCTCGCCCTGACCCCGGTGTCCCCATAGTTTAGAACAGGGTCATGTCACCCCCATGTCCCCATATCCCAGGGCATGGAGCCACATGTGGGTCCCCATGTCCATGAGATTTGGCCACATCCTGACCCCAGTGTCCCCATTTCCAGGGGTCAAGGTCACATCCCAACCCCAGTGTCCCCATTTCCAAGGTCAAGGTCACATCCTGACCCCATTGTCCCCATTTCCAGGGTCAAAGGTCACATCCCAACCCAGTGTCCCCATTTCCAAGGTCAAGGTCACATCCCAACCCCAGTGTCCCCTTATTGGAGGACAGGGCCACATTGTGACCCTGGTGTCCCCATTTCCAAGGTCAAGGTCACATCTTGACCCCAGTGTCCCCATTTTCCAGGGTCAAGGTCACATCCTGACCCCAGTGTCCCCATTTCCAAGGTCAAGGTCACATCCTGACCCCAGTGTCCCCATTTCCAAGGTCAAGGTCACATCTTGACCCCAGTGTCCCCATTTCCAAGGTCAAGGTCACATCCCAACCCCAGTGTCCCATTTCCAGGGTCAAGGTCACATCCTGGACCCCAGTGTCCCCTTATTGAGGACAGGGCCACATTGTGACCCCAGTGTCCCCATTTCCAAGGTCAAGGCCACATTGTGTCCCAGTGTCCCCATTTCCAGGGTCAAGGTCACATCCTGACCCCAGCATCCCCATATTTTAGGACAGAACCCCATTGTGACCCTGATGTCCCCATTTCCAAGGTCAAGGTCACATCCTGACCCCAGTGTCCCCATTTCCAGGGTCAAGTCACATCTTGACCCCAGTGTCCCCATTTCCAGGGTCAAGGCCACATTGTGTCCCCAGTGTCCCCATTTCAGGGTCAAGGTCACATCCCAACCCCAGTGTCCCCCTTATTGAGGACAGGGCCACATTGTGTCCCCAGTGTCCCCATTTCCAGGGTCAAGGCCACATCCCGACCCCAGTGTCCCTATTTCCAGGGTCAATCTGACCCCAGTGTTCCCATTTCCAGGGGTCAAGGCCACATCCTGACCCCAGTGTCCCCATTTCCAGGGTCAAGGTCACATCCTGACCCCCAGTGTCCCCATTTCCAAGGTCAAGGTCCACATCCTGACCCCGGTGTCCCCATTTCCAGGGTCAAGGCCACATTGTGTCCCCAGTGTCCCCATTTCCAGGGGTCAAGGTCACATCCTGACCCCAGCATCCCCATATTTTAGGACAGAACCCCATTGTGACCCTGATGTCCCCATTTCCAAGGTCAAGGCCACATCCTGACCCCAGTGTCCCATTTCCAGGGGTCAAGGTCACATCCTGACCCCCAGCAATCCCCATATTTTAGGACAGAACCCCATTGTGACCCTGATGTCCCCATTTCCAGGGGTCAAGGCCACATCCTGACCCCAGTGTCCCCATTTCCAGGGGTCAAGGTCACATCCTGACCCCAGTGTCCACATTTCCAGGGTCAAGGTCACATCCTGACCCAGCAACCCCATATTTTAGGACAGAACCCCATTGTGACCCTGATGTCCCCATTTCCAGGGGTCAAGGTCACATCTTGACCCCAGTGTCCCATTTCCAGGGTCAAGGCCACATTGTGACCCCAGTGTCTCCATTTCCAGGGTCAAGGCCACATTGTGACCCCAGTGTCCCCTTATTGGAGTACAGGGCCACATTGTGACCCCCGGTGTCCCCATTTCCAGGGGTCAAGGCCACATCCTGGACCCCAGTGTCCCCATTTCCAGGGTCAATCCTGACCCCAGTGTCCCCACTTCCAGGGTCAAGGTCACAAACCCACCCCCTGTTCCTTTAAACTTCACCTAAAACCACCCAAATCGTCCCCAAAAACCGCGTCCCCCGCCCCCTCGGGGACGTCCCCGTCCCCCCATCCCGGGTACCAGAGACTCCCCCGTGTCATTTCCAGAAGAATTTAATCCATCGTCCCATATTCCCGGGTACAAGAATCACCAGAACGGCCCCCAAATAATCGGAAATTAAAAACAAAAAAGGGGGGAAAAGTGAAATACGAACCATTAAAATTCCTTCGGAAAGGCGGAAGTTTGGGGGTTTTCCAACGAAAAGTGAACGTTCCTCATTTCTACACAAATCTAGAGCTTAAAAAAGTCGAGTCTATGGAACTAGACGAGGAGAAACGGGAAATAAAGAGATAAGGACGCGAGGGGGCGGAGCTTAACGGCCCCGCAAACCTGCGGGAATCGGCCGGAATTTCCCGGGAATTTGCTCGGAATATTCTGGAAATTGCCCGGGAAATTTGTCTGGGAATTTTCTAGGAATTTCCCGGGAATTTTTCAGGAATTTTCCAGGAATATTCTGGAAATTTCCCGGGAAATATTCTGGAATTTTCCCGAGAATTTCGCTGGGAATTTTCCGAGAATTTCCCCAGAAATGTTCTAGAAATTTCCCAGGAATTTTTCTAGAAATTTCCCAGAGACTTTCTAGAAATTTCCAAGGAATTTTTCTAGAAATTTCCCAGAAATTTTCTAGGAATATTCTGGAAATTTCCCAGGGATTTCTTGGGAATTTTCCAGAATTTCACCACGGAATTTTCTAGGGATTTTCCCAGGATATTTTTTCTCATAATTTCCCAGAGATTTCTAGGAATTTTCTGGCTATTTCCCAGGATTTTTGGGGGGAATTTTCTAGAAATTTCCCAGGTATTTTTTTGGAATTTTTCTTAGGAATTTTCCATGAATTTCCCAGAAGTTTTCTAGGGGGTTTCCCAGTTTTTTTCCTAGAAATTTCCTGGGAATTTTCTGTGAATTTCCCAGAAATTTTGGGGGGAATATTCTGGACAGAAATTTTGGGGGAATATTCTGGAAATTTCACAGGAATTTTGGGGGGAATATTCTGGAAATTTCCCAGGAATTTCACGTCAATTTTTCCAGAATTTTCCCAGGATTTTTCCCAGGAATTCTTCTGGTAATTTCCCGGGAATTTCCCAGAAGTTTTCTAGAGATTTTCCAGAAATTTCCCAGGATTTTGGGGGGGAATTTTTCTGGAAATTTCCCAGGAATTTGGGGGGGCATTTTTCTACAAATTTTCTGTGAATTTCCCAGAAATTTTCTAGGAATATTCTGGAAATTTCCCAGGAATTTTGGGGAATTATTCTGGAAATTTCCCAGGAATTATCTAGGAATCTCCCAGGAACTTTTCCTGATAATTTCCCAGGAATTTCCCAGAAATTTTCTAGGAATTTTCCAGAAATTTCCCAGGATTTTGGGGGGAATTTTTCTAGGAATTTTCTGTGAATTTCCCCAAAATTTTCTAGGAATATTCTGGAAATTTCCCAGGAATTTTTCAGGAAATTTCCCAGGAATTATCTAGGAATTTCCCAGGATTTTTTCTGGAAATTTCCCGGGAATTTCCCAAAATTTTTTGAGGCATTTTCCCAGGAATTTCCTGGAAATTTCCCAAAAATTTTTCAGGAACTTTCCCCAGGAATTTTCTAGAAATTTTCCAGAAATTTTCCAGCAACTTCCCAAGAACTTCCTGTGAATTTCCCAGGAATTTTCTGGAAATTTCCCAGAAATTTTTTAGGAACTTTCTAGAAATTTTCCAAGCCCTTCCCAGGAATTTCCCGGAAACTTCCCAGGAATTTCCCCGTCCCACCGGAGCTCCTTCACCGTCTCCGGCGCAATTCGAGGCGAATCGGCCGCGGGGGGAAACGCTGAATCCGGTGCGATTGGTTTTGCCGCGGTGGAAAAGCGACAGCAAACCGGCGGCTCTTTTGGTGCGGAAAGGGGGATTTTGGGCAACATGCAACCCCGGAACCGAGCGATTCCGACACCTACGCGAGACTAAATTCCATCGTCGCCTATGGAAAAAAACAACCGAAAAATCGAATATACATTAATCTAAGGGTCATATACAAAATCCACAGAGTTTTCCCCCGGCGGTTTCGCCCCCGTCGCCGCCGGTGAAGGCGGACACCGTTTGTTCTTTGGGTTCCAAAAACAGGGTGCGAGGAGCGATCCCCGGTGGGATCCGTGTAGTGCTGGGGTTGCCCCCCCCCCCCACAGCCAAATTTGGGGTAAAAAGGGGGCGGAAACGCAGCGATTTCCACCCCCTTTTTCCCCCCAAACGCAAGGAACGGCGGGGAGGAGGTTTCGGCGGCGCCGTTACTGAGCCTCGGCGAGGGGAGGGGGCGGCTCGGGGGCCGGGGGAGCTTCACCCCCCCCAAGCAACGGGAATCCGTTTTTGGCAAAATTCATTTCGAGGATGTGGTGCTGGAGGTGCCGGACCCACTGCTCCTGGATGGACAACGGGCCCTGGAATTCCATCTCGCAAAACCTGCGGATAAAGGGGTTTCAGCGCCGGGATCGCCGCGTTTTGAACCACGGGAAACGGGGCGATTCCGGATGGATGTTGTTCCCTACCTGCACTTGAGGGTGTAGATGTTCCCCACGAACTTGACCAGGGAGGTTTGGGGGGGGTCGCGGGACCAGGGAGGGCACGGGGGCGCACGCGGGGCGGGGGCGGCTGCCGCGGCTCCTCCAGCTTGGGGGGGAATTCGGCGCCGTCCTTGTCGCGGCGCAGCGGGGGGTCCAGGGAACGGGGCTGGCGCCGCTCGAACTCTGCGGGGGGAGAAATGGGGGGGGTTAGATTGGGGTGGGGGGTTAGATTGGGGTGGAGGGGTTAGATTAAGGTGGGGGGATTAGATTGGGGGGGGATTAGATTGGGGGGGGATTTAATTGGGATGGGGGGTTAGATTGGGGTGGAGGGGTTAGATTGAGGTGGGGGGATTAGATTGGGGGGATTAGATTGGGGGGGTTAGATTAGGGGTGTTAGATTGGGGGGGGGTTTAATTGGGGTGGGGGGTTAGATTAAGGTGGGGGGGATTAGATTGGGGAGTTTTAGATTGGGGGGGTTAGATGGGGGGGGTTTAATTGGGGTGGGGGGCTTAATTGGGGTGGAGGGGTTAGATTGAGGTGGGGGGGATTAGATTGGGGGGGATTAGATTGGGGGGGGTTAGATTGGGCGGGTTAGATTGGGGGGGGATTTAATTGGGATGGGGGGTTAGATTGGGGTGGAGGGGTTAGATTGAGGTGGGGGGGATTAGATTGGGGGGATTAGATTGGGGGGGTTAGATTAGGGGTGTTAGATTGGGGGGGGGTTTAATTGGGGTGGGGGGGTTAGATTAAGGTGGGGGGATTAGATTGGGGAGTTTAGATTGGGGGGGGTTAGATGGGGGGGGTTTAATTGGGGTGGGGGGTTTAATTGGGGTGGAGGGGTTAGATTGAGGTGGGGGGATTGGATTTGGGGGGATTAGATTGGGGGGGGTTAGATTGGGCGGGTTAGATTGGGGGGGTTTAATTGGGGTGGGGGGTTAGATTGGGGTGGAGGGGTTAGATTGAGGTGGGGGGATTAGATTTGGGGGGGGGATTAGATTGGGGGGGGTTAGATTAGGGGTGTTAGATTGGGGGGGGTTTAATTGGGGTGGGGGGTTAGATTAAGGTGGGGGGATTAGATTGAGCGGGGGGATTAGATTGGGGGGGTTAGATTGGGGGGGGTTTGATTGGGGGGGGTTTAATTGGGATGGGGGGTTTAATTGGGGTGGGGGGGTTAGATTGAGGTGGGGGGATTGGATTGGGGGGGGATTAGATTGGGGGGGGTTAGATTAGGGGTGTTAGATTGGGGGGGGGTTTAATTGGGGTGGGGGGTTAGATTAAGGTGGGGGGATTAGATTGGGGAGTTTAGATTGGGGGGGTTAGATGGGGGGGGTTTAATTGGGGTGGGGGGTTTAATTGGGGTGGAGGGGTTAGATTGAGGTGGGGGGGATTGGATTTGGGGGGATTAGATTGGGGGGGTTAGATTGGGCGGGTTAGATTGGGGGGGTTTAATTGGGGTGGGGGGTTAGATTGGGGTGGAGGGGTTAGATTGAGGTGGGGGGATTAGATTGGGGGGATTAGATTGGGGGGGTTAGATTAGGGGTGTTAGATTGGGGGGGGGTTTAATTGGGGTGGGGGGTTAGATTAAGGTGGGGGGATTAGATTGGGGAGTTTAGATTGGGGGGGTTAGATGGGGGGGGTTTAATTGGGGTGGGGGGTTTAATTGGGGTGGAGGGGTTAGATTGAGGTGGGGGGATTGGATTGGGGGGGATTAGATTGGGGGGGTTAGATTGGGCGGGTTAGATTGGGGGGTTTAATTGGGGGTGGGGGGGTTAGATTGGGGTGGAGGGGTTAGATTGAGGTGGGGGGATTAGATTTGGGGGGGGGATTAGATTGGGGGGGTTAGATTAGGGGGTGTTAGATTGGGGGGGGTTTAATTTGGGGTGGGGGGTTTAGATTAAGGTGGGGGGATTAGATTGAGCGGGGGGATTAGATTGGGGGGGTTAGATTGGGGGGGTTTGATTGGGGGGGTTTAATTGGGATGGGGGGTTTAATTGGGGTGGGGGGTTAGATTGAGGTGGGGGGGATTGGATTGGGGGGGATTAGATTGGGGGGTTTAGATTGGGGGGGTTAGATTGGGGGGGGTTAGATTGGGGTGGAGGGTTAGATTGGGGTGGGGGGGGTTAAATTGAGGTGGGGGGGATTGGATTGGGGGGATTAGATTGGGGGGGTTAGATTGCGGCGCAGGGTTTAATTGGGGTGGGGGGTTAGATTGGGGTGGAGGGGTTAGATTAAGATGGGGGGGATTAGATTGGGGGGGATTAGATTGGGGGGGGTTAGATTGGGGGGGGGTTTGATTGGGGGGGGTTTAATTGGGGTGGGGGGTTAGATTGGGGTGGAGGGGTTAGATTAAGGTGGGGGGATTAGATTGTGGGGGTTAGATTGGGGGGGGGTTTAATTGGGGGCTGGGGGTTTAGAATGGGGTGGGGGGTTTAATTGGGGTGAGGGGTTTAATTGGGGTGAAGGGTTAGATTAGGGTGGGGGGTTAGATTAAGGTGGGGGGTTAGATTGGGGTGGGGAGATTAGATTGGGGTGGGGGGTTTAACTGGGGTGAGGAGTTCTAGATTGGGGTGGGGGGTTTAGATTGGGGGTGGGGGGGGGTAGATCAGGGTGAGGGGGTTTAGACCGGGCCTTGGGGGCTTTAGACCGGGCTGGGGGGGGGCGGGGTTAGACCAGGTTGGGGGAGTTTAGACCAGGGTGAGGGGGTTTAGACTGGGCTTGGGGGCTTTAGATCAGGCTGGGAGGGCTTAGACAGGGGTGTGGGGGTTTAAATGGGGCTGGGGGGGGTTTAGACCAGGGTGAGGGTGTTTAAACTAGGATGAGGGGATTTGGACAGGGGCTGGGGGGGTGTTAGACCAGGTTGGGAGAGTTTAGACCAGGCTGGGGGTGGTTTAGACCAGGGTGAGGGGGGTTTAGACCAGGGTGAGAGGCTTTAGACCAGGCTGGGGGGTTTAGACCAGGGTGAGAGGGTTTAGACCAGGGTGAAAGGCTTTAGACCAGGCTGGGGGGGTTAGACCAGGGTGAGAGAGTTTAGGACCAGAATGGGGGTCTTTAGTTCCCCGGACTCACTGCTGATGTTGGATCGTTGATGCTCCTCCAGCTTCACCAGCGACAGGGGGGGACGTGACCAGGGGCCTCTCGGCGCCGCTCCCCCCGTCCAGCAGCTTCCCGGCGTCGCCGTGCGCCAAATCTCCCGGCAAACCCTTCCCCAGCAGCGCCACGGCGCCGCCCTGGAGCCCCAGCGGCACCCGGCGAGCGCCGCCGGCGTGCGCCGAGTTGCGGAACTTCTTGGTGAAGGGCCGACCCCCCTGGATGTAACTCCGGTAGGCGCCGGCTTTTTGCGGGCGGTGCCGGATCCACTCGCTCAGCGTCTCGATGGGGGAACCGTTGACGCACCACTCGGTGACGCCGAATTGCCGCAGGTGGGCCCGCGCGTGGCTGGCCAGGGCTTTGCGGTTCTCGAAGTAGAGGCCGCAGAGTTCGCAACAGGCTTCGGTGGCTGCGGGGGGGGACAAAAAATACATGGGGGTGAGCGGGGAGAGGTTTCCCCCAACCCCAGCCTGGTCTAAACCCCCCTCACCCTGGTCTAAACACCCTCACCTTGGTCTAACCCCCCCCCAGCCCCATCTAAACCCCCACACCCCTGCCTAAGCCCGCCCAGCCTGGTCTAAGCCCCCCCAGCCTGGTTTAAACCCTCCCAGCCTGGTCTAAGCCCCCCCCAGCCCCCGTCTAAACCCCCACACCCCTGCCTAAGCCCCCCCAGCCTGGTCTAAAGCCCCCCAGCCTGGTCTAAACCCCCCAGCCTGGTTTCAACCTTCCCACCCTGGTCTAAACCCCCACACCCCTGCCTAAGCCCCCCCAGCCTGGTCTAAGCCCCCCAGCCTGGTCTAAAGCCCCCCAGCCAGCTCTAAGCCCCCCAGGCTGGTCTAAACCCCCCAGCCTGGTTTAAAACCCTCCCAGCCTGGTCTAAGCCCCCCCCAGCCCCGTCTAAACCCCCACACCCCTGCCTAAGCCCCCCCAGCCTGGTCTAAAGCCCCCCCAGCCTGGTCTAAAGCCCCCCAGCCAGGTCTAAGCCCCCCAGGCTGGTCTAAACCCCCCAGACTGGTTTAAACCCTCCCAGCCTGGTCTAAGCCCCCCCAGCCCCGTCTAAGCCCCCCCCAGCTCTGTCTAAGCCCCCACCCCCCTGCCTAAGCCCCCCCCCAGCCTGGTCTAAAGCCCCCCCAGCCTGGTCTAAGCCCCCCAGCCTGGTCTAAAGCCCCCCAGCCTGGTCTAAGCCCCCCAGCCTGGTCTAAAGCACCCAAGCCAGGTCTAAGCCCCCCAGGCTGGTCTAAACCCCCCAGCCTGGTTTAAACCCTCCCAGCCTGGTCTAAGCCCCCCCAGCCCCGTCTAAACCCCCCACACCCCTGCCTAAGCCCCCCCCAGCCTGGTCTAAAGCCCCCCCAGCCTGGTCTAAAGCCCCCCAGCCAGGTCTAAGCCCCCCAGGCTGGTCTAAACCCTCCAGCCTGGTTTAAAACCCTCCCAGCCTGGTCTAACCCCCCAAATCTCCGCTTGGCCGCACCCCAGGGGGTGACACCGCGTTCCCCCCCCCCCAGTTTGGTCCCCCACTCACACGTGTGCGCGTGTTTCTCGTGCGCGGCCTTGGCCTTGAAGGGCAGCTCGCTCTGGACGAACGCCTTGTGCTTCACGTCACCGGGAGGCCCCAACCGATCGTCCGGCAGCGGCCGCTTGGCCGATAACGGCGTCAGGAAGCCGCCCGTGGCTTTGGCGCTCAGCGGCAGCAACGTGATGTCCCGGCTGAGCGAGGCGGCGCCGGGACCCCGGTTTGCCCGGTCGCCCGCTTAGCGCGGGGTAAACCGAGACCCTGCAGGAGTTTGCCGGGGGATTTGGGCTCCGGCCCGTCATCCCCGATGGATTTGGGGGGTTCGATGGCGGCGGGGTGCGGTTCTTTCTTGATAACGCACGGTTTGGTTTTCTTTTTGAGGATCTCGCGCAGGGGTTGTCGATGGGGGAGCCGTTGACCGACCACGTCGGTCACCCCCATCTGGCGCAGGTGGGAGCGCGCGTGGCTCGACAAACCTTTGCGGTTCTCGAAGTATTCGCCGCAGAACTCGCAGCGGATGTCGCGCACCGGGTCGGCTCGGGAGGCTGCGGGGAGAAAACGGCGGCTTTGACGCCCCCCTGGGTGCTCAAAACCCCCAAAACCGCGATCCATGGATGATGATGAGGCTCCGCAAGACCCCTGTGACCCCCGTTGTGGTGCAAAACCACGACCCATGGAAGCCAACACAGCTCCCCCCAGCCCCCCGTGTCGCCATCCCGGTGCAAAACCATGACCCACGGATGATGATGTGGCTCCCCCAGCCTCCTGTGTCCCCATCGTGGTGCAAACCATGACCCATGGAAGCCAACACAGCTCTCCCAGCCCCCTCTGTGTCCCCATCCCGGTGCAAAACCACGACCCACAGATGATGACGTGGCTCCCCCAGTCCCCCGTGTCCCCATCCTGGTGCAAAACCACAACCCATGGAAGGTGATGTGGCTCCCCCAGCCCCCTGTGACCCCATCCCAGTGCAAAACCATGACCCATGGAAGCCAACACAGCTCTCCCAGCCCCCCCGTGTCCCCATCCCAGTGTAAAACCACGACCCATAGAAGACGACATGGCTCCCTCAGATCCCGTGTCCCCATCCCAGTGTGAAACCACGACCCACAGATGATGATGTGACTCCCTAAGACCCTCGTGTCCCCATCCCGGTGCAAACCATGACCAATGGAAGGTGACGTGGCTCCCCCAGTCCCCTGTGTCCCCATCCTGGTGCAAAACCAGGACCCACAGACGACGATGCAGCTCTCCCAGACCCCCCATGTCCCCATCGTGGTGCAAACCATGACCCATGGAAGCCAACACAGCTCCCTCAGCCCCCCATGTCCCCATCCCGGTGCAAAACCACGACCCACAGACGATGACGTGGCTCCCCAAGTCCCCTGTGTTCCCACTGTGGTACAAACCATGACCCATGGAAGCCAAACAGCTCTCCCAGCCCCCTGTGTCCCCATCCCAGTGCAAAACCACAACCCACGGATGCCGATGCAGCTCCCCCTGCCCCCTGTGTCCCCATCCTGGTGCAAAACCACGACCCACTGAAGACGACATGGCTTCCCCAGCTCCCCGTGTCCCCCATCCCGGTGCAAAACCATGACCTGTGGAAGGCAACACAGCTCCCCCAGCCCCCCATGTCCCCATCCCGGTGCAAAACCACGACCCATAGAAGACGATGTGGCTCCCCCTGCCCCCTGTGTCCCCATCCCAGTGCAAAACCACGACCCATGGAAGCCAACACAGCTCCCCCACCCCACCGTGTCCCCATCCCAGTGCAAAACCACGACTCATAGAAGATGATGTGGCTCCCCAAGTCCCCTGTGTCCCCATCCCGGTGTAAAACCATGACCCATAGAAGACGATGTGGCTCCTCCAGCCCCCCGTGTCCCCATCCCGGTGTAAAACCACGACCCATAGAAGACGACATGGCTCCCTCAGATCCCATGTCCCCATCCCAGTGTGAAACCACGACCCACAGATGATGATGTGACTCCCCAAGACCCTCGTGTCCCCATCCCGGTGCAAACCATGACCAATGGAAGGTGACGTGGCTCTCCCAGACCCCTGTGTCCCCATCCCGGTGCAAAAACCACGACCCACAGATGATGATGTGGCTCTCCCAGTCCCCCCGTGTCCCCATCGTGGTGCAAACCATGACCCATGGAAGCCAACGCAGCTCCCCCAGCCCCCCGTGTCCCCCATCCCGGTGCAAAACAACGACCCATAGAAGACGACATGGCTCCCCCAGACCCCCGTGTTCCCATCCCGGTGCAAAACCACAACTCATGGAAGATGATGTGGCTCCCCAAGTCCCCTGTGTCTCCATCCGGTGCAATACCATGACCCATGGAAGCCAACACAGCTCCCTCAGCCCCCCATGTCCCCATCCCGGTGCAAAACCACGACCACAGACAGTGATGTGGCTCCCCAAGTCCCCTGTGTTCCCACTGTGGTACAAACCATGACCCATGAAGCCAAACAGCTCTCCCAGCCCCCTGTGTCCCCATCCCAGTGCAAAACCACGACTCACGGATGCCGATGCAGCTCCCCCTGCCCCCCCGTGTCCCCATCCTGGTGCAAAACCACGACCCACTGAAGACGACATGGCTTCCCCAGGCTCCCCGTGTCCCCCATCCCGGTGCAAAACCATGACCCATGGAAGCCAACACAGCTCCCCCAGCCCCCCCATGTCCCCATCCCGGTGCAAAACCACGACCCATAGAAGATGATGTGGCTCCCCAAGTCCCCTGTGTCTCCATCCCGGTGCAAAACCAACGACCCATAGAAGACGATGTGGCTTCCCCAGCCCCCCGTGTCCCCATCTCGGTGCAAAACCACGACCCACAGATGATGACGTGGCTCCCCAAGTCCCCTGTGTCCCCAACCTGGTGCAAAACCACAACCCATGGAAGGTGATGTGGCTCCCCCAGCCCCCTGTGACCCCATCCCAGTGCAAAACCACGACCCATGGAAGCCAACACAGCTCCCCCAGCCCCCCGTGTCCCCATCCTGGTGTAAAACCACGACCCATAGAAGACGACATGGCTCCCTCAGATCCCGTGTCCCCATCCCAGTGCAAAACCACGACCCACAGATGATGATGTGACTCCCCAAGACCCTCGTGTCCCCATCCCGGTGCAAACCATGACCCATGGAATCCAACACAGCCCCCTCAGATCCCTGTGTCCCCATCCCAGTGCAAAACCACGACCCATAGAAGACGATGTGGCTCCCCCAGCCCCCCGTGTCCCCATCCCGGTGCAAAACCATGACCCACAGACGATGACGTGGCTCCCCAAGTCCCCTGTGTTCCCACTGTGGTACAAACCATGACCCATGGAAGCCAACACAGCTCTCCCAGCCCCCTGTGTCCCCCATCCCCAGTGCAAAACCACGACCCACAGATGACGATGCAGCTCCCCCAGCCCCCTGTGCCCCCATCCCGGTGCAAAACCATGACCCATAGAAGACGACAATGGCTTCCCTAGCTCCCCCGTTGTCCCCATCCCAGTGCAAAACCATGACCCATGGAAGCCAACACAGCTCCCTCAGCCCCCCATGTCCCCATCCCGGTGCAAAACCACAACCCACAGACGATGATGTGGCTCCCCAAGTCCCCTGTGTTCCCACTGTGGTACAAACCATGACCCATGGAAGCCAAACACAGCTCTCCCAGCCCCCTGTGTCCCCATCCAGTGCAAAACACGACCCACGGATGCCGATGCAGCTCCCCCTGCCCCCTGTGTCCCCCATCCTGGTGCAAAACCACGACCCACTGAAGACGACATGGCTTCCCCAGCTCCCCGTGTCCCCATCCCGGTGCAAAACCATGACCCGTGGAAGGCAACACAGCTCCCCCAGCCCCCCCATGTCCCCATCCCGGTGCAAAACCACGACCCATAGAAGACGATGCGGCTCCCCAAGTCCCCTGTGTCTCCATCCCGGTGCAAAACCACGACCCATAGAAGATGATGTGGCTCCCCAAGTCCCCTGTGTCCCCATCCCGGTGCAAAACCACGACCCATAGAAGACGATGCGGCTCCCCCAGCCCCCCCCGTGTCCCCATCCAGTGCCACCCAGCGACTCACAGAGGTTGAGGGGCCGACATGTCGTCCCGGGGGGCCCAGGCAGGGTCCGAGGGGTGCAGCTCCCCGTGGAGTCCTCCCGCCAGCATCTCCCGCTTGATTTCCATCCGCAGCTGATCTTGTTTGAGTTTCTTCTGCAAGGAGGGAGGAGAAAGGCCTGGAAACATCTTGCGGGCGGTGGGAGGTGGGGACGAGGTAGGAGAAGCCCCCATGGGGCTGCCGGGTGGCTGGACCTTCTTGCCGAGGGCGGGGATGTGAATGTCGCCGGCGCCGCGCGGTTCCAAAGGTCCCAGGAGGGTCTTGGCCATGGATTTGGGAGCGGGGGGGTTGTGCTGGGTGCGGCGTTTGAGGATCTCGCGCAGGGTGTCGATGGGGGAGCCGTTGACGTACCACTCGGTCACCCCCATCTGGCGCAGGTGGGAGCGCGCGTGGCTCGACAAACCTTTGCGGTTCTCGAAGTATTCGCCGCAGAACTCGCAGCGGATGTCGCGCACCGGCTCCGACCCCGAGGCTGCGGAGAGAGGGTGAGAACAGAGAGATCGGCGGCGGTCGGACAGACGGACGCGGCCGGAGCCGGTCGCTGGACGCTGCGGATGGGGAAGAGGAGGAGGAAGACGACGCGGGAAGGGGTTTCACCACCAAAACCAAGGCGCAACCTGAACCCGCGTGGAGGGGAAACCAGCGGCACCGGGTGGGAAGGGGAAACTGAGGCACGACCCCACTGGGAACTGGAAAACCCCACCCGTGCGGCAAAGGAGCCTCAGCGGGGTAATTTGGGGGATGTTGGCGCAGGTGGGACGTGTCCAGGCGCTCCCAGCACCGCGCGGCAGCCCTGACGGTGACGGAACCGAGCGGGGCGGCCTGAGCGAGAATTTCCAAGCAAATCGGATTTTGGGCGCTGCCGGAGTGACCGCGGCAAGGGATACGGAGCGGGGGCAGCCGCACCGCGGCAGCCGGCACGGCCACGGCTTCTTGGTTGGTGAAGGGGAAAGAGGAGATCGGCCAGATGCTCGTGCTGCGGTTTGGGATCCGTCGGCTGGTTCCTCATGCCGTGGTTTGGGATCTATTGGCCAGATCCTCATGCTGTGGTTTGGGATCTGTCGGTCAGATCCTCGTGCCGTGGTTTGGGATCTGTCGGTCACATCCTTGAGCCGCGGTTTGGGATCCATTGGCCAGATCCTCATGCTGTGGTTTGGGGTCTGTCGGCCAGTTCATTGTGCCGCGGTTTGGGATCTGTCAGTCAGATCCTTGAGCCATGGTTTGGGATCTGTCGGCCGGTTCCTCATGCCGCGGTTTGGGATCCATTGGCCAGATCCTCATGCTGTGGTTTGGGGTCTGTTGGCCAGTTCATTGTGCCGCGGTTTGGGGTCTGTTGACCAGTTCCTCGTGCCGTGGTTTGGGATCTATTGGCCAGATCCTCATGCCGTGGTTTGGGATCTGTCGGTCAGATCCTCGTGACGTGGTTTGGGATCTGTCGGCCAGTTCCTCATGCCGTGGTTTGGGATCTATTGGTCAGATCCTCGTGCCGCTGTTTGGGATCTGTCGGTCATATCCTTGAGCCGCGGTTTGGGATCTGTCAGTCAGATCCTTGAGCTGCGGTTTGGGATCTGTCGGCCGGTTCCTCATGCCGCGGTTTGGGATCCATTGGCCAGATCCTTGAGCTGCGGTTTGGGATCTGTCGGCCGGTTCCTCATGCCGCGGTTTGGGATCCATTGGCCAGATCCTCGTGCTGTGGTTTGGGGTCTGTCGGCCAGTTCATTGTGCCGCGGTTTGGGATCTGTCGGTCAGATCCTCATGCCGCGGTTTGGGATCCATTGGCCAGATCCTTGAGCCATGGTTTGGGACCTGTTGGCTGGTTCCTCGTGCTGCGGTTTGGGATCCATCAGCCAGACCCTCGTGCCGCGGTTTGGGATCTGTCAGTCAGATCCTTGAGCTGCGGTTTGGGATCTGTCGGCCGGTTCCTCATGCCGCGGTTTGGGATCCATTGGCCAGATCCTTGAGCCATGGTTTGGGACCTGTTGGCCGGTTCCTCGTGCCGCGGTTTGGGATCTGTCGGCCAGATCCTTGAGCCGCGGTTTGGGATCCATTGGCCAGATCCTCATGCTGTGGTTTGAGGTCTGTCGGCCAGTTCATTGTGCCGCGGTTTGGGATCTGTTGGTCAGATCCTCGTGCCGTGGTTTGGGATCTGTCGGTCAGATCCTTGTGCCGTGGTTTGGGATCTGTCGGTCATATCCTTGAGCCATGGTTTGGGATCTGTCAGTCAGATCCTTGAGCTGCGGTTTGGGATCTGTCGGCCGGTTCCTCATGCCGCGGTTTGGGATCCATTGGCCAGATCCTCATGCTGTGGTTTGGGGTCTGTCGGCCAGTTCATTGTGCCGCGGTTTGGGGTCTGTCGACCAGTTCCTCGTGCCGCGGTTTGGGATCTGTCGGCCGGTTCCTCATGCCGCGGTTTGGGATCCATTGGCCAGATCCTTGAGCCATGGTTTGGGACCTGTTGGCCGGTTCCTCGTGCTGCGGTTTGGGATCCATCAGCCAGACCCTCGTGCCGCGGTTTGGGATCTGTCGGCCAGATCCTTGAGCCGCGGTTGGGGATCCATTGGCTAGATCCTTCAGCTGCGGTTTGGGACCTGTCGGCCGGTTCCTCACGCCGCCGTTTGGGATCCATCAGCCAGATCCTCGTGCTGCAGTTTGGGATCCACCAGCCGCTCATCTGCTCCTACAGCTTCATTAGCAGGCAGCCCTAACGACGAGTAATCGCGGGCAGCGGCTCCGAGATGAGCACAAAGTGTTTTCTTGCCCCTGCTCCCAGCATTTAAGGAGCTGCGAGGACGCCCCGGGGCCGAACGCAGCGTCTCCCTTCTCCGGTGAAGAACCGGCACCGGTTTTACCACCCCGGCGTTTTCCAGCTTGGGAAGATTGAAGCAGCGGCGATTTCACCGCCTGACGGCTCCAAAACCCTCGCGGGGGCAGAAAACCCCCGGCGGTGACACAATAAGCCACCGATGGAGCTTGGGGACGACAAGGGACGCGGTGGGGACGGCGTCAGGGTCCCCAGGGCTGCGATGGGGCCTCGCCGAGGCGGCGGGGACCGGCCAAACCCGCTGTTTTGGTGCAGAGGGAAGGGGGGAGAGACACGAAGGGCTCAGGGGGGTGGAAAATCAGTGAAACGCGATGGGGCGGTGCGTGTTCCCCCCGGTTACCGAACGCCGCGAGAAGCAAATAGCGAGAAGGGCAAATAGCAAAAAGCACAGAAACTCACTTAAATTGAGGGGTCCTTCCTCGTCCTGCGGCCACTGCGCCTTCGGGGAGCTCTGCAAAGGGCTCAACGGCAGCTTGGAGCTTTTCTCCTCGGGGTTTTTAGGGGACGGGGAGCCCGAAAGAGCCGCCGGCACCTTCTTGAGACCGGGAGAAGCCGGGGCGGGCGAGGGTTTTGGCGAAGCCGGGCGGGGATTTAATGGCTTTGTTGAGGGGAGCGTCGGGCGGGGGCGCTCGGCGAGCGGCAGCAGCGGCGCGCGGCGCGGCGGAGGCGTCTTTGGGGGGTTTTTTGGTGAGCGGGGGGGGCGGCGCTGGGACCACCGCTGTTGGGTTTGTGCTTCATTAGCTCGTAGAGGAGGTCGATGGGGGCGCCGCTGCTCTCGGACTCGGCCACGCCGAGCTGGCGCAGGTGGGAGCGCGCGTGGCTGGACAGGCCCTTGCGCGTCTCGAAACAGGCGCCGCACACCTCGCACGTCGTCAGGCTCTGGGCTGCGGGAGCCAAAGGGCAAAGGGTTAGGAAAGAGAAATGGGGGTTTTTGAAGGGAAAATGTGATGGAGAGACCAAAAAAATGGGGAAGAGGTGAAGGAAAATGAGGTTTTAAAGGGAAGTTTTAAAAGAGGCGTCAAAAGAGAAATTTTAAAAATAAAGGGAAAGGAATTTAAAGAGAAAGGAATTTAAAGAGAAAGGAATTTAAAGAGAAAGGAAATTAAAGACAAATATAACAAGGGCAAGTGTAGAGTGTTGATGTGGGCAGGAACAAGCCCAGGGTCCAGTGTGAGTTGGGGAATGAGCTGTTGGAGAGCAGCGTAGGGGAAAGGGACCTGGGGGTCCTGGGGACAGCAGGGTGACCATGAGCCAGCACTGGGCCCTTGTGGCCAGGAAGCCAATGGGACCTGGGGGGTTAGAAGGGGGTGGTCAGTGGGTCAGAGAGGTTCTCCTGCCCCTCTGCTCTGCCCTTTAGTTCAGATACTATCAGGATATACTCAGGAAACATATATACATATATAATATATGCAGCCATAGCACCCTGAGAACGCCCCATCTCGTCTGATCTGGGAAGCTAAGCAGGGTCGGGCCCGGTCAGTGCTTGGATGGGAGACCACCAGAAGGCCAATGGTAGCTGGGGTGGATTAGAAGGTGGGTGGTCAGTAGGTCAGAGAGGTCCTCCTGTCGTTCTACTCTGCCTTTTAGTTCAGATATTATCAGGATATACTTGGAGAACACATATATATACATATATATATAATATATACGGCCATAGCACCCTGAGAACACCCCATCTCGTCTGATCTGGGAAGCTAAGCAGGGTCGGGCCCGGTCAGTGCTTGGATGGGAGACCAATGGTACCTGGGGGGATTAGAAGGGGGTGGTCAGTAGGTCAGAGAGGTTCTCCTGCCCCTCTACTCTGCCCTTTAGTTCAGATACTATCAGGATATACTTGGGGAATATATCTATACACATATATATAATATATACGGCCATAGCACCCTGAGAACACCCCATCTCGTCTGATCTGGGAAGCTAAGCAGGGTCGGGCCCGGTCAGTGCTTGGATGGGAGACCAGCTGGGAATAGCGGGTGCTGTGGGCTGAGCCAGCACTGGGCCCTTGTGGCCAGGAAGCCAGTGGGACCTGGGGGGGTTAGAAGGGGGTGCTCAGTAGGTCAGAGAGGTTCTCCTGCTTCTTGTTAATTAGGAGGGGAACACTGTTAATTAGGAGGGGAAAGGTTGACTGGCGGGGTTTAGGATGGACACGTCGCTCCCGGTTTTAAAAGCGACCAGGGAATGCAAAGCAGCGATACTGGGGGGCAACATGGCCACCTGCTTAACTACAGGATTAATTAAGCAAAAGGACCTGACCCCCCCGCCGGATTGTATTAAACAAACACCCGCCGGGTTCCCCACGACAACGACTGTTGGAAATGAGGAAAAATGGGGTGAAATACTCACTTTTGGGGTCCTGGGGCTCCGGTTTGTTCCCAGGCGGCTCCGGGGAGAGTTTGGTCCCAATTCGGGGGGGCGGTGGGTCCAGCTGCCCCCCAGGGGTGGGTTTTTTGGGGAGCGGGGGGGACCCCAACTCCATGGCCACCAAGTCGTTGTCCTCCGGAGCCAGGACTGAAAGAGAAGGACATTGTCACCCCCCTGGTGGGTAAATGTGACCGAGCGGGGTCACTGGGGGGGTGGGGAGGATTTAGGGTGTTGCGCACGGGGCTGGGGGGGTTAGGGGGGGACAATCGCCCCGGTGACAGGTGACGTGGTGTTGAGACACGGTGACGTGGTGGGGGGCTTGGGGACAGAGGATGGGGGATGGCAGGTCCCTGATGGGGAGAGAAGGTCCCTCGGAGGGGACGGTGGCGGGTTCCAGGGGGGGGACACTGATGGTGGCACCTCCCTGGGGCGGTACAGAAGAGGTGGCACCTCCCAACCAGGGAGGGGACAGGGAAGGTGACAGGTCTGACGGGTCCCTGTGGGGATGGGACAGGGACAGTGGCACCTCCCTACCAGGGAGGGGACACTGGTGGTGGCACCTCCCTGCTGGGGAGGGACAAGGAAGGTGACACCTCCCTGTGGGGAAAGGGACAGGGAAGGTGGCACCTCCCTGTGGGGAGGGGACACTGATGGTGGCACCTCTCTGTAGCAGGGAGGACAGGGACAGTGGCATGTCCCTGTGGGGAGGGGACAGGGAAGGTGGCACCTCCCCATGGGGGAAAGGGACAGTGATGGTGGCACCTCCCTGTGGGGAGGGGACAGGGGAGGTGGCAGCTCCCTGTAGGGAAAGGGACAGGGATGGTGGCACCTCCCTAGCAGGGAGGGGACAGTGACGGTGGCACCTCCCTGTGGGGAAGGGGACACCAATGGTGGCACCTTGCTGTGGGGAGGGGACAGGGATGGTGGCAGCTTGCTAGGAGAGGGGGACACTGATGGTGGCACCTCTCTGTAGAGGGGAGGACAGGGACAGTGGCATGTCCCTGTGGGAAGGGGACAAGGAAGGTAGCACTTCACTGTGGGGAAGGGGACACTGATGGTGGCACCTCATTGTGGGGACAGGGGAGGTGGCAGCTCCCTACCATGTAGGGGACACTGATGGTGGCACCTCGCTGTGGGGAAGGGGACACTGATGGTGGCACCTCATAGTGGGGAAGGGGACACCGATGGTGGCACCTCCCTGTTGGGAAGGGGACATTGATGGTGACACCTCGCTGTGGGGAAGGGGACATTGATGGTGGCACCTCGCTGTGGGGAAGGGGACATTGATGGTGGCACCTCGCTGTGGGGAAGGGGACACTGATGGTGGCACCTCGCTGTGGGGAAGGGGACACTGATGGTGGCACCTCGCTGTGGGGAAGGGGACACTGATGGTGGCACCTCATAGTGGGGAAGGGGACACTGATGGTGACACCTCCCTGTGGGCAAGGGGACATTGATGGTGGCACCTCGCTGTGGGGAAGGGGACACTGATGGTGGCACCTCACAGTGGGGAAGGGGACACTGATGGTGGCACCTCATAGTGGGGAAGGGGACACTGATGGTGGCACCTCGCTGTGGGGAAGGGGACACTGATGGTGGCACCTCATAGTGGGGAAGGGGACACTGATGGTGACACCTCCCTGTGGGCAAGGGGACATTGATGGTGGCACCTCCCTGTGGGGAAGGGGACACCGATGGTGGCACCTCACAGTGGGGAAGGGGACATTGATGGTGGCACCTCACAGTGGGGAAGGGGACACTGATGGTGGCACCTCGCTGTGGGGAAGGGGACACCGATGGTGGCACCTCGCTGTGGGGAAGGGGACATTGATGGTGACACCTCACAGTGGGGAAGGGGACATTGATGGTGGCACCTCGCTGTGGGGAAGGGGACACTGATGGTGGCACCTCGCTGTGGGGAAGGGGACACTGATGGTGGCACCTCGCTGTGGGGAAGGGGACACTGATGGTGGCACCTCGCTGTGGGGAAGGGGACATTGATGGTGGCACCTCATAGTGGGGAAGGGGACACCGATGGTGGCACCTCCCTGTTGGGAAGGGGACATTGATGGTGGCACCTCACTGTGGGGAAGGGGACACTGATGGTGGCACCTCATAGTGGGGAAGGGGACACCGATGGTGGCACCTCGCTGTGGGGAAGGGGACACTGATGGTGGCACCTCATAGTGGGGAAGGGGACACCGATGGTGGCACCTCGCTGTGGGGAAGGGGACACTGATGGTGGCACCTCGCTGTGGGGAAGGGGACATTGATGGTGGCACCTCACAGTGGGGAAGGGGACACTGATGGTGACACCTCACTGTGGGCAAGGGGACATTGATGGTGGCACCTCACAGTGGGGAAGGGGACACCGATGGTGGCAGCTCACAGTGGGGTGGGGGGCACTGATGGTGGCACCTCACAGTGGGGTGGGGGGCACTGATGGTGACACCTCATAGTGGGGAAGGGGACACTGATGGTGGCACCTCACAGTGGGGAAGGGGACACTGATGGTGGCACCTCACAGTGGGGAAGGGGACACTGATGGTGGCACCTCACAGTGGGGTGGGGGGGCACCGATGGTGACACCTCATAGTGGGGAAGGGGACACCGATGGTGGCACCTCCCTGTTGGGAAGGGGACATTGATGGTGGCACCTCACAGTGGGGAAGGGGACATTGATGGTGGCACCTCGCTGTGGGGAAGGGGACACTGATGGTGGCACCTCACAGTGGGGAAGGGGACACCGATGGTGGCACCTCGCTGTGGGGAAGGGGACACCGATGGTGGCACCTCACTGTGGGGAAGGGGACATTGATGGTGGCACCTCCCTGTGGGGAAGGGGACAGTGATGGTGGCACCTCCCTGCCAGGGAGGGACAAGGGAGGCGGCAGCTCCTCGGCCGGGGGGCGGATGGGGCTGGGACAGGGAAGGCGGCAGCTCCTGCCAGAGCGGGGCCGGGGGGACCCTCGGCCGCCCCGCCCGGGCCCGGGGACACGTTGGGCGCTGCCCCGGCCCCACCGGCCGCCGCTTCCCAGCCCGGGGCGGTGCCGGGATTTGCATCCCCCCTCCCCGGATCGTGTCCCGTCCCCCCCCCCGCAGCCGCACCCAGGGGGGGCGGGAAACGGGCTCCCCCTCCCCGCGCTGACACAACGAGCGGCCGGGCCGGGCCCGGGGGTCCCGCCGGGGGCCCGGGAGGGACAAAGCGAGGCCGGCGAACGGACAAAGGAGGGCGGCGGCTCCGCGCAGGCGCCTCCGCCGGGCTCCCCGCGCTGTTCCCCGGCAGGGCCGGGCCTGGAAGCGGCGGCGGCCCCGGGCCGGGCCCAGCGCTGCGGCGGGGCCTGGGTGGGGGGGGGGGGGGATGGGGGTGAGGGCCGCGGTTGGGCCCGGCGGGGCGGGGCCGGCGGAGGAAAAGGGGCGCTCACCCGGCTCGGGCGCCGCCTCGGGCTCGGGTTCGCCGTCCCCACCCCGGTCCCGGTCCCGGGGTCGCGGCGCCGCCGCCGCTTTTGTCACTTTGGGCTGCGAGGAGGTGGAGGCCGCCATCTTGGCTCCGGCACATGCGGGGCGGCCGCCAGGCGGCCAGGCCGAGCGCCGAGAGGCGCGCGCGCGCGCCCCGCCAGGTCGAGCGGTCGAGCGCCGAACTGACAGTATTAGTGTCAGGGGTTGGAAGGGACCTCAAAGCTCATCCATCCAACCCCCCGGAGCGGGAACACCCAGCTGAGGTCACACAGGAATGTGTCCCTGTCCCTGAACTGAGGGGCCACAACTGGACACACTATTCCAGATGTGACACAATATTCCAGGTGTGGCCTCCCCAGGGCAGAGCAGAGGGGCAGGAGAACCTCTCTGACCTACTGACCACCCCCTTCTAACCCCCCCAGGTCCCATTGGCTTCCTGGCCACAAGGGCCCAGTGCTGGCTCAGCCCACAGCACCCGCTATTCCCAGCTGGTCTCCCATCCAAGCACTGACCGGGCCCGACCCTGCTTAGCTTCCCAGATCAGACGGGATGGGGCGTTCTCAGGGTGCTATGCCTGTATATATTATTTATATGTATATATATATGTTCCCCAAGTATATCCTGATAGTATCTGAACTAAAGGGCAGAGCAGAGGGGCAGGAGAACCTCTCTGACCTACTGACCACCCCCTTCTAATCCAGTCCAGGTACCCTGGGTCTCCCATCCAAGCGCTGACCGGGCCCAACCCTGCTTAGCTTCCCAGATCAGACGAGATCAGGCGTTCTCAGGGTGCTATGGCTGTATATATTATATATGTGTATATATATATATATGTTCCCCAAGTATACCCTGATAGTATCTGAACTAAACCCTTTTTTCAAGGGCAAGCAGAGGGGCAGGAGAACCTCTCTGACCTACCGACCACACCCTTCTAATCCCCCCCAGGTACCATTGGTCTCCCATCCAAGCACTGACCGGGCCCGACCCTGCTTAGCTTCCCACAGCACATGAGATGGGGCATTCCCAGGGCGTTATGGCTGTATGTATTTTATATATATATATATGTTCCCCAAGTGTATCTTGATAATATCTGAACTAAAGAGCAGAGCAGAGGGGCAGGAGAACCTCTCTGACCTACCGACCACCCCCTTCTAACCCCCCCAGGTCCCATTGGTCTCCCATCCAAGCACTGACCGGGCCCGACCCTGCTTAGCTTCCCAGATCAGATGAGATTGGGTGTTCGCAGGGTGCTATGGTTGTATACATATTATAGACATATACATATGTATGTATATATATATATATGTTCTCCTAGTATATCTAATAGTGATAGAGCGGGGACAGGGGGCTCATCCTGGCGCTTGTTCCAGGGGAGCAGAGCCCGATGCCCCCCGTTCCATCCTCCCCTCAGAGATCACCAGGTCTCCCCTCAACCAACCCGGGGGGATCACCCTGGAGAAATTCGGCTTAAAAACTCATCTCTGGCTGAACATTGAGGCTCAAACCCAACGCACGGGCTCCGTGTCAGGGCAAACGACCCCAGAAAAGACGATACGGGGGGGAACGGGCGGCGTGGGAGGGAGGGAAGCGAAGCAGGAGGCCAACGGGAGCGTCTCCGTCACCTGGAACTTGAGAAAGGAATCAAAGAGGCTGGAAAGTAGGTCAGGCTGCGAGCACCGAAGGAACAAGCACGGAGGAACAAAAATAAGCAGAAAAAATGACAAAAGGAGAGCGTGACCTGAGAACCGTGACGCCAAGAGCGGCCGCTTTGACTCTCCAGCCCTCCCCGAGCTCAATGGGACCCCAAGGGGCTTGGAGGGCGACCTTGGTGGCACTTGGGGACCTCCAGAAGGTGTTTTTAACCTCTGTTCATCCGCGATTAACGCGGGAGGACAAAAGGCCACGGCCACAAAGCTTCTTGATTCCTCGCCGGGGTGAAACCGCAATGAACCGGGGGAAGCGAAGGTCGGGGTGGAAATCGGAGCCGCCGCCAAGCTGCGCCGAGGTCTCGGCTCTAAGTAAAGCGGCGAGGAAGAAACAAAGCGTGAAAAACCCGCCGTAAAATAGACAATAAATGTCCTTTTCCAGCGGTGGTTGTGGTGGTGGAAGAGCCTTCGCTTCCTTATCTTCTCCAGCTTGTCGCTGAACCCGGCACCCCGAAATTATGGGGTTAAAAGAGATGGGAGAAGGAACCCAAGGGGCTGCGGGGTCTCTGTTACTTGTATCTCTGAGCGGGTCACCCCTAAATCGTTTTTGAAGCCTTAATGTTCAGACCTTGTGGCCAAAGGGCCACCTGTGGCTTGGGATGGCGTGGCCGTGGTCCCACGTTTTGGGGTGACCGTCACCTTGAGTCCTGAGGGCACTTTGGGGCTCCGTGATCTAAGGAGGACGGAAAATCTGATCGTTTGTCCAAAGGAGATGGGGAAAGGACCTGGGAGGGTTCTGGAAGCAGCTGAGGACACGGGTTGGTCACCATGGAGGGTCCAAATGACCCTCTCCCTTCCCTAAATACATCCAAATGACCCTCTCCCTTCCCTAAATACATCCAACTGACCCTCTCCCTTCCCTAAATACATCCAACTGACCCTCTCCCTTCCCTAAATACATCCAACTGACCCTCTCCCTCCCCTAAATACATCCAACTGACCCTCTCCCTTCCCTAAATACATCCAACTGACCCTCTCCCTCCCCTAAATACATCCAAATGACCCTCTCCCTTCCCTAAATACATCCAAATGACCCTCTCCCTCCCCTAAATACATCCAAATGACCCTCTCCCTTCCCTAAATACATCCAACTGACCCTCTCCCTCCCCTAAATACATCCAACCGACCCTCTCCCTTCCCTAAATACATCCAAATGACCCTCTCCCTCCCCTAAATACATCCAAATGACCCTCTCCCTTCCCTAAATACATCCAAATGACCCTCCCCCTCCCCTAAATACATCCAAATGACCCTCTCCCTCCCCTAAATACATCCAACTGTCCCTCTCCCTCCCCTAAATACATCCAACCGACCCTCTCCCTTCCCTAAATACATCCAACTGACCCTCTCTCTCCCCTAAATACATCCAAATGACCCTCTCCCTCCCCTAAATACATCCAACTGACCCTCTCCCTCCCCTAAATACATCCAACTGACCCTCTCCCTTCCCTAAATACATCCAAATGACCCTCTCCCTCCCCTAAATACATCCAAATGACCCTCTCCCTTCCCTAAATACATCCAAATGACCCTCTCCCTCCCCTAAATACATCCAAATGACCCTCTCCCTTCCCTAAATACATCCAAATGACCCTCTCCCTCCCCTAAATACATCCAAATGACCCTCTCCCTTCCCTAAATACATCCAACTGACCCTCTCCCTCCCCTAAATACATCCAAATGACCCTCTCCCTCCCCTAAATACATCCAAATGACCCTCTCCCTCCCCTAAATACATCCAAATGACCCTCTCCCTCCCCTAAATACATCCAACTGACCCTCTCCCTTCCCTAAATACATCCAAAGGACCCTCTCCCCCCCCAAAATACATCCAACTGACCCTCTCCCTCCCCTAAATACATCCAACCAACCCTCTCCCTTCCCTAAATACATCCAAATGACCCTCTCCCTTCCCTAAATACATCCAACCAACCCTCTCCCTCCCCTAAAAAACATCCAACTGACCCTCTTCCTCCCCTAAATATCCAGGGGATTGTTCCCTAAGCTCAGGGCATCCAACCAACCCTCTCGCTCCCCTAAAACCATCCAACCAACCCTATCCCTCCCCTAAAACCATCCAACCGACCCTCTCCCTCCCCTAAAACCATCCAACCGACCCTCTTCCTCCCCTAAATATCCAGGGGATTGTTCCCTAAGCTCAGGGCATCCAACCAACCCTCTCGCTCCCCTAAAACCATCCAACCGACCCTCTCGCTCCCCTAAAACCATCCAACTGACTCTATCCCTCCCCTAAAAAACATCTAACTGACCCTCTTCGTCCCCTAAATATCCAGGGAATCATTCCCTGAACTCAGGGCATCCAACCAACCCTCTCGCTCCCCTAAAACCATCCAACCGACCCTCTTCCTCCCCTAAATACCCAGGGGATTGTTCCCTAAGCTCAGGGCATCCAACCAACCCTCTCGCTTCCCTAAAACCATCCAACCAACCCTATCCCTCCCCTAAAACCATCCAACCAACCCTCTCGCTCCCCTAAAACCATCCAACCAACCCTCTCACTCCCCTAAAACCATCCAACCGACCCTCTCCCTCCCCTAACGCCCCGCGATGTCCTAGCACAGGGCAAGCCGGCCGCCACGGTCTCCGGCGCCGTGTGGGGTGGAAGCCGAGCAGCAAACCAACATCTCCTCCTGTCCCTCGACACGGCGAAACGCCGTTATCCCCACGTGGGAGCGGACGCGGAGGAGAAACACGGGTTGGGACGGTAAGAGAGGCCGCGAGGAGTTAAAGCCAGAAGAAAACAGGAGGAGGATGACGGCCACGAGTCGTTCGGAGGAGGATGCGATTGCCCAATGCGTCCCGGCGCCTGCCAAGAACACCACGTGTGCTGCGGGGCGGCTGCCAAGGGCTGCGGAGCCAGGAGACGCCAACGGTTGGTTTTTAAGCTGTATAAAAGTGAAGCGGAGCGAACGTCGCAACCCTCCCCACGTCAGAGCCCGTCCTGGATCAACCTCCGGCTCCGGGACGGGCCCGGCGCCGAGCGCGGTGAACACATTGGGGACCATTGAGGGGATGAAATCGGGACCAAAAAGGAGGAGGTTGAAAGATTTGGGTGTACAGAAGAGCCAGAAACTTGTCGCTGTTTATTGCGGGGAAAACGCACGGTAAAGGATTTAAATATGAAAAGCTCTGTGTCTGGCGGGGATTTGGTTACAAGCCCCAGGATGCGGAGGCACCGTTGTGCCCAAAGCGTCTGCCGGCACCGCCAACGGGAACAGCGGCACCGCCAACGGGAACAGCGGCACTGTGATAAGCAAACAACGGCACCGCGAACGGGAACACCGGCACCGTGATAAGGAAACAGCGGCACCGTGATAAGGAAACAGCGGCACCGCGAATGGAAACAGCGGCACCGTGATAAGGAAACAGCGGCACCGTGATAAGGAAACAGCGGCACCGCGAACGGGAACACCGGCACCGTGATAAGGAAACAGCGGCACCACGAATGGAAACAGCGGCACCGCCACACGGAGCTGCTGTCACGGCACAAGGAGCTGGTAGCAAGACATGGAGCTGCTGGCACAGTGACATGGAGCCACCAACCATGACATGGAGCCATCAGCTGAGACATGGAGCCACCATCCCAGACATGGAGCTACTGGCTGTGACATGGAGCCTCTGACCATGACATGGAGCCATCAGCCGAGACATGAAGCCACTGGCACCGTAACACACAGCCACCAGTCAAGACATGGAGCCACCAACCAAGACATGGAGCTACCAGCACCATGACACAGAGCCACCAGCCAAGACACAGAGCTGCTGGCACAGTGACATGGAGCCACCGACCATGACATGGAGCCATCAGCTGAGACACGGAGCCACCAGCGCCATGACACACAGACACCAGTCAAGACATGGAGCCACCAGCACCGTGACACGGAGCCACCAGCCAAGACACGGAACCACCAACCAAGACATGGAGCCAGCAGCGCCCTGACACGGAGCCACTGACCATGACATGGAGCCTCTGGCTAAGACACGGAGCCACCAACCATGACATGGAGCCTCTAGCCAAGACACAGAGCCACCAACCATGACACGGAGCCTCTAGCCAAGACATGGAGCCACCAACCATGACACGGAGCTTCTAGCCAAGACACGGAGCCACCAAACATGACATGGAGCCTCTAGCCAAGACACGGAGCCACCAACCATGACATGGAGCCTCTAGCCAAGACACAGAGCCACCAACCATGACACGGAGCCTCTAGCCAAGACATGGAGCCACCAACCATTACACGGAGCCACCGGCCACGACACGGAGACCCCGGCCAAGACATGGATCCCCCAGCACCACAATCCCCGGTGCGGAGCCACCGCTGACTCCTCACAAGCTCCTCCCGCCATCACCACTCGCTACCAGCCCACATCTCGTTAACGGTGCTTCCACCCCTCTGTAATTAGCACCACTGCAAGCAGAGGCCGCCCAGGCCGGGCTGGCAAAGAGACCATTGCCGGGTCGGCAACGAGACCAGGAGGGTTTTGAGCCATCCCCGGGATGCTCGAGAGGCATCAAAGCCGCTCACAATCACGATCACCACGGGCTTTGCTGCGCCCGCTCTGGTTACACCAGGTTGCCGAGCTGATGGGTTTGGAAGGGCTTTAAATTCACCCATTTTCTTAGTGTTGTGCCCCAAAGACACACTCGTAAGGGAATACCAAGCGAGTTTAAATGCATGAGCGCAGATTAAGTGGCTCTTGTGTATGTCGCGCTCATCCCGTGCCCGTCCTCAACCTCACCCGGGTTTAAATACGGGAGCAGAGCACAATTCAGCTCCAATTCAACTATTTTTACCTAGAAGGACAATTCCCAACCCAATTTCACCCACCGGCATTTCAAGGCAAAGAGCAGGAGACGCTCGCATCCCCGGGGGCTGAAAACCACTCGAGTATCGTTGCCCGAACCGATGAGCAAGATCCTATTTCAAGATGTGACCCATTTTTAAAAGCGCCTCGTTGAGAACGGCATTAACCTCTTCTTGCACTTATCACCGAGACGTTTTCCACCCTTCTTAACTCCAAAATCCCCACGCCATGGGTTGTAAAACAGCGGCGCGATCTAGAATGGCTCGTGCCGGTGAATTTTGGCCACCGAGAACCCCAAAATCGCCGCGTTGACGGTTGCGGCCGACAGGACCATCCAGCTCCTTTGGTCGCTCTTCACCACCCCAACTTTGCGTGCCAAGGAAGAAGAGTTTGGTGGTGTTGGTGTGTTAATTTGCGCTCGTTAAGACTCAATTACCGGCTTGTTGATATTTCAATTAAAGATAAATAGCTAAGAGACAATTAGGCTGAGCGGAACCCAAGGAGAAGCTGCTTTGAGCGCTTCAAGATGCCACCAAAAGCACCGACATCAGTTGGTTTTCCTAACGCACGAGCCGGTTTTTAGTCCTTAGAAGAATTAACGTTGCCAAGTTTTTGGTGCAAACTCTGGGGTTTTGGAGCTTTACAAGGAAGGGGAACCCGAGAGCTGTTTGGGACGGACTCTGGGTTGGAACAGATGATGTTGTTTGAATCGTATGGAGCTCCAGGGATAGAGCGGGACCCAAATCCACATGGGAATGACCCTTCACGGTAACATAAGATCGATGGAAAATACAAAACCGAGGGGTGAAAATGGACGCACGGCCGAGCACCAGCAACCACGTTCTCCTCCGGCCACGATTTGTGAAGCTTTAGGGTTTCCCCCGTGGAAACCTTGTTCCTAAATAGGTTTTCCCAATGCCAAAACCTGAAGGTGCAAAACTGGGACGTGACCCTTCGGGAGCCCTGTCTGCCCAAAAAGCACCATCAGATCTCGCAGGACACAGAGGGATAAACCAAGCGCGGTTACGCCGGTTCAACTATTCCCCGCGAACGCCCCCCCTGTCCGGTGACGCTCCGTGCGGCAGGATGCGACGGTTGGGGGTGGTTATGGTGCCACTCACCGTCTCTGTAGGACTGCAGGGACTCGTCAGGCCAGGCCGTGGGGAACGGGGACAGCGGGGACCGCGGGACGCTGCCCTCGGACATGGGGGTGACGCTCTTGCGAGGGGCGAAGCCATGAGGGTCCCTGTCGCGGTTGGGGGACGAGGGCTCGGCCGCCATGGCCGCCTGCAGCAGCGGGTGCTCCGAGGAGTTGGCCAAGAGCTCCTTGAGGATGTTGATGGGCGAGACGGTGAGTTCCCAGTTGGTGATGCCGAAATCTCGCAGGTGGGCCCTGGCGTGGCTGGAGAGCCCGGCGCGCGTGTCGAAGCCGGCGCCGCAGAACTCGCACCGCATCAGGCTGAACGTGCTCGGGTCGAAGTTGGCGACTGCGGAGAGAAGGGGAGAGCGTCAACGGCGCCGCCAACACCGCGGGTCCGACCTCCGGCACAACCGCGCGTCACCATACATACCCAACTCTCGGCGGGAGGAGAAAACCCCACCGATTAAAGCAAGAAAATAGCAGAGCGAATTGAATACATACTACCTTTTTTCTTCTTCTTTTGGAAGGAAAATTTTTGCTCAATGGCTTTCACTTCTTCCGCCGAGATGAAGTGCCGCACGTTGTAGCTCACGCCCACCCTGTTGAGGTGGCCCCGCACGTGGTTTGCCAGCCCGATGCCGTTGTGGAAGCGGTCGGGGCAATAGGGACATTTCCTCTCCTCGTTCTTCAGCATCGGTGAGTCGGAGTCCAGCAGGTCATCGAGCTCCAGGGGACCCTCCAGCGGAGCGTCCAGCAGGAGCACGTCCAGCGGCAGCGGTTCGTCCATCACCAATTCCCGGTACGGCAATGGCGGTGGTTTCCTCTTGGCCGGTTTCCCCCGCGGCCGCTTGGCGGCCCTGGGGTGCGGGTTCACCTTCTCCAGCAGGACGATGGGGACCATCCGGCGCAGCTGCTGCTGCTGCTCCTCCGAAGCCACCGAAGAATCGGCGGCCTTCAAGGTGGCCCTGAACGTCCTCTTGAGCTCCAGGGCGGCTTGGGGGACGGTGACGGGTTTCACGCTCCTGTTGAGGCTCCAATCCAGCTCGGCGCTCACCGCCATCTCCTCGGCGCTCCCGGCATCCGCGGTCAACACCCACTTGTGCCTGAGCTCCTCCAGCCCCCCGGGGTGACTCTTTAACCCATCACCTTCTTCCACCTGCTGACCTCCTGCTTTTATTTTCAGCTGCTGCAAAGCGAACTGCGAATAAGCTTTTGCCGAGTGAAAACCGGACAAGCCGAGGTTTTTATGCGGCGCGGCGTACGGAGCCGCTTTCCTGGCGTGAAACCCCGACGCCGGGTAGTCCTTTTTCCCCCCGCCGTTGCTTTTGTCGAGTTTCGGCTGAGCGACGGCAAAACCGTGGAGCGTTTCGTAATGCGCCGCGCCGTCCCGGTGAGGCGGATGGAAAAGCCGCTCGGCTTTGCCGAAATAATCGGCGTCGGCGAAGCGGGCGGGTCTGGCGAGGTTGTAGGTATCTCTGCTCGTTCCCGGTTGATTCGGATCGTCCTCGTAGCCCTCGGCGTCCCAGGAGAGGTGGGAATGGGCGTATTTCATGTGCTCCTTCAGGATGGTCTCGTTGGGCGCCGGGAAGCTGCAGAGGACGCAGGTGCTGAGCCCTTTGCCGCCGGCGGGAGGCGGCGCCGGCACCTGCGGCGCCGCGTGTTCATTGGGTTTGAAGGGTTTGTAGACGCCGTCCCGCATCTCCCCGCCGGTCGTGCTGCCAAACACACTCCCGCTCTTCGCCCCTTGGTCCTTCCTCTCCTTGACGTGCATCTTGGCGTGCTGGACGAAGATCTTGGAGGAGTTGGTGCCGAAGACGCACTTGGGGCACTGCAGCCGGGCGTCGCGGCCTTCGTCGGGAAACTCGTTCAGCTTCTGGATCTCTTCGATGATTTTCTCCCTCGACTCCTGGTGGAGCCTCTTGTGCTGCTCCAGCGCCGCGGGGTCCCCGAAGGCCCAGCCGCACTCGTTGCAGCAGAACTGGCACTGCCCACCCAAAGCGTCGCCATCGTGGTCCCTCCCCGCGCCGCGGTTGTGTTGTAGCATGTGATCCATCAGATGTTCCTTCTTCTTGAAGTAAATGCTGCACTCGATGCAGGTGTACACGGCGGGGTCCTCCTCGGCGCCCAGCTCCTCCCTGCCCTGCTCCTCCAACAACACGCTGCACACGTAGGGCCTCATCTCCATGTCGTACGAGCTGCAGGCGGCGGGTTCCAGCGCCATCGGCGGCACCCGCTCCACCGAATCCTCAGCGTTGACCGTCCACGACTGTTTGGTGACGGCGAGGTCGGCGCCGAGATGGAGACTCGGCTTCGGGATGGTCCACTCGGCTGTGTTGATGTCGCCCGAGTCGACCATCAGCCCTTTCCTTTGCGCCGGGGGGCTCTCCAGGGCTTTGGCTTTGCCCAGGATGGGGTTGAGCGTTGTCCTGAACGCCGGCGGCGTCGGCGGCACTTCACGCACAGCCTGGCCCCGAAAAGCCAAGGCGGTCGCTACATCTGTCGCCTTGTCCTTGTAGTGAGGACTTGGGCTTTTGTTGGCTCTGGAAACCCAGCTGACCCTCTGGATTCCCCTCTTGCTCTTCTCTAAGTGCTCTTTGCCTTCGCCTTGCTTTGGTTCGTTCTTCGGGTACCTCTCTTCGGCGGCGCGAGGACTCAGCGGCCGCGCCGCCGCGTTGGCCGGCTCCTCCGCGTCGCTCTCCAGCCGCTCGGGATCCACCTGTGCCGGGTTTACCGCGGGGGGTTCCGTGGCGAACGCCGAATCCTTGGCGCCGGAGAGTCTCTCTAAAGTGCTTTCTCCTCTGGCGTCACCTGCTCGCGCCTCCATGGCCGCGTCGTCCCAGGCCGCGCCACCCGACACCGTCATGTTGTGCAGCTCGAGGGAGCTCCTGCCGTCCGCTCGGTATAGAACCTTCTGGAACTCCAGGTGTTCTTCGTTCGTGGAGCTGGAAATGAGTTTGGAGAGTTAATGGGCGGTTAATGGGATAGTACAAATGTTTACATCTGCTAAAGGGTTGTCCTAGAAGAGTAGCGAGCCTGTGCGGTGTTACAGCACAACGGGCTGGGGGTTTCGTGGTTGCTGCAATGTTGACCCAAATATTAAAGACTTGGGAGAAAAATGAGCCCGTCCCAACATCAAAATGGTGCCGGAATCACCTCAGGGTCAAAATGGAGCCAGAATCACCTCAGGGGTCAAAACGGCGCCAGAATCACCTCAGGGACATCAAAATGGCACCAAAATCACCTCAGGGCTCAAAATGGCGCCAGAATCACCTCAGGGCTCAAAATGGTGCCAGAATCCCCTCAGGGCTCAAAATGGCGCCAGAGTCACCTCAGGGCTCAAAATGGCGCCAGAATCCCCTCAGGGCTCAAAATGGCACCAGAATCCCCTCAGGGCTCAAAATGGCGGCACCAAAATCACCTCAGGACTCAAAATGGCCCCAGGGGTACCAAGATGGCCTCAAGTTGTATCAGGGGAGGTTGAGGTTGGAAATTTGGGGTGATTTCTTCCCCAAAGGGCTGTGGGGCGTTGGAACAGGCTGCCCAGGGCAGTGCTGGAGCCACCATCACTTGGGGGGTGAACAGAGGAGCTTCTTGGGGCCATTTTAGCGCCGGGGGTGGGTTATGGTTGGACTCCATGATCTTGAGGGGCTTTTCCACCCAAACCAACTCTCTGATCCTCTAAACCAGGGACAGTTTATAGCGCATGAACCCGGGGACTCGAGACCTCGTGCGAGGAGCAGAACCCGACCCGAACATCACGTTGTGCTGCGGTGGAACAAAGCGCCTTTGTTGGCCGCCCGTTCCAAACGCTTCTCTTTTCTCCTCCTCCTTTTTCAACCTATTTATTTCCAGCTTATTCCTGGAAAAAAAGGCAAGTTTCTTTCCCTATTTTGACTCGGGTTAACGGGGGGGATGCGTTTGCCGTTGTCTGCGGCTCCAGAGCAGGGAAATGTGATTCCCAGATGCACCATAAACCCTATAAATGTTATTAAAAATAACCCGCTAAGGAAACCGCTGGCCCAGGAAGGAGCAGATACTAAAATAAACCCATTAAAATGTGCCGGGCATTGGTTGTGTTGCTGAATTGGATGAGATAGGGAGAGATTCTGAGGGGGAAATGGGTCCCGGTGCCACCGGGAGGGACAAGGACGTGTGTCCTGGGCTGACGGCCCGAAATTGGCTTTTCCAGGGTGCTCGGGGGTTTTGGGGACACCCAACAAGCCCAAATCCAGCATCGCTGGCCCTGGGAGCGGGGACAGGCCCGGTAGTGCCCAAGGGAATTGGGATGGGGAATCGGGATGGGGAACTGAGGGAACTGGGAAGGGGAACTGGGGGAACTGGGGTGGGGAATTGAGGGGACTGGGGTGGGGAACTGAGGGGACTGGGGTGGGGAACTGGGGGGACTGGGGTGGGGAACTGGGGTTGGGAACTGGGGGAACTGGGATGGGGAATTGGGATGGAGAATTGGGGGGACTGGGATGGGGAACTGGGATGAGGAACTGGGATGGGGAATCGGGATGGGGAACTGGGGGAACTGGGATGGGGAACCGGGATGGGGAACTGTCGGGACTGGGATGGCTCTGAGGGGAACTGGGATGCTCCAATGGGAACTGGGATGCTCTGAGGAGAACTGGGATGCTCCAAGATGAACTGGGATGCCCTGAAGGGGAACTGGGATGCTCCACAATGAACTGGGATGGCTCCAAAGGGAACTAGGATGCTCCAAGATAAACTGGGATGCTGTGAGGGGAACTGGGATGGCACTGAGGGGAACTGGAATGCTCGAAGATGAACTGGGGGAACTGGAATGCTCCAAGATGAACTGGGATGGGGAACTAGGATGCTCCAAGATGAACTGGGATGGCTCCAATGGGAACTGGGATGCTCCAAGGGGAACAGAGATGCTCCAAGATGAACTGGGATGGCTCCAATGGGAACTGGGATGCTCCATGATGAACTGGGATGGCACTGAGGGGAACTGGGATGCTCCATGATGAACTGGGATGGCACCACAGGGTGATTCAGGGCAGGCAGAAGCCGGATGGTTTGTTGGGAAGGTGCAAAAATGGGCCGAATCCCCCAGCAAACGCTGCTCCAGAGGGACCCGCTGCCATCCCCAGCGGTGACACAACCCTCTTGGGGACACCGGGGGGACATTTCACACCTTGTTGCACCCAGAGCGTCCCCAGTCTGCGACATCACTTACCCAAGCTGGGTCCTGAGCGCCGGGACGGCACCGGCCAGGGCAGGATCCGGCTCATCTGCAACACAGAGCAAAGCTCCACGGTCAGTGCCTGAGCGAGGCTTTTCCAACACAATTTGCAATAAAATGATTGATTTCCCATGGTAAAAAAGCTTTCCCGGCAGATAAACCCCCCTCTGTTCCCACCACCCGTCCGTCCCTCCCGCGGACGGGTCCGGATTATGGGCGGATTTCCGAGCTGCGCTTAAGAGGGTTTAATCCCATGCCCAACGATTTGATATCTCATCGTTCCCGTGGTTAAGCGGGTTAACGGGAAGACGCGGCCGGATGAGGGTTGTCGTGGTTCACCCTGCGATGGCAATGGGTTCATCAACATCATCATCATCTTGGGTCATGGGACACTCAACAGCCTAGCCTTGGGCAAGAAAACTTGCTGCTGGGACAAGGAATAGTCACCATCATAATCATCATGACCAACATCTTCTTGGGTCATGGGACACCCAACAGCTCAGCCCTGGACAAGCAAAGTTGCTGCTGGGACAAGGAATTGTCCCCTGTCCCTATTCCCATCATCATCATCATCTTGGGTCATGGGACACCCAACAGCCCGGCCTTGGGCAACTAAACTTACTGCTGGGACAAGGAATTGTCACCATCATCATCATCATCACCAACATCTTCTTGGATCATGGGATGCCCAACAGCCCGGCCTTGGGCAAGCTAAATTGCTGCTGGGACAGGGAATTGTCATCACCATCATCATGATCATCATCTTGGGTCATGAGACACCCAACAGTCCAGCCCTGGACAAGCAAATTTGTTTCTGGGGCAACGAATTGTCCCCTGTCCCTATTCCCATCATCATCATCATCATCTTAGGTCATGGGACAACCAACAGCCCAGCTCTGGGCAAGAAAACTTGCTGCTGGGACAAGGAGTTGTCACCATCATCAACATCATCGTCAACATGATCATCATCACCAACAGCTTCTTGGGTCATGGGACACCCAACAGCCCGGCCCTGGCCAAGCAAAGTTGCTGCTGGGACAAGGAATTGTCACCATCATCATCAACATCATCATCATCATGTTGGGTCATGGGATGCTCAACAACCCCATCATGGGCAAGCAAAGTTGCTGCTGGGACAATGAATTGTCCCCTGTCCCTATTCCTATCATCATCATCACCATCTTGGGTCATGGGACACCCAAGAGCCCAGCCCTGGGCAAGCAAACTTGTTTCTGGAGCAACAAATTGTCCCCTGTCCCTATTCCCATCACCATCATCATCACCTTGGGTCATGGCCCCACCACAGCCCCGTCATGGGCAAGAAAACTTGCTGCTGGGACAAGGAACTGTTACCACCATCATCTTCTTGGGTCATGGGACACCCAACAGCCCAGCCCTGGACAAGCAAAGTTGATGCTGGGACAAGGAATTGTTCCCTGTCCCTATTCCCATCACCATCATCACCGTCGGTCATGGGACACCCAATAGCCCAGCCCTGGGCAACTAAACTTACTGCTGGGACAAGGAGTGATCATCACCATCATCATCATCATCGTGGGTCATGGGACACCCAACAGCCCAGCCCTGGGCAAGCAAACTTGTTTTTGGGGCAATGAATTGTCCCCTGTCCCTATTCCCATCATCATCATCATCATCATCATCATCATCATCTTGAGTCATGGGACACCCAACAGCCCAGCTCTGGGCAAGAAAACTTGCTGCTGGGACAAGGAGTGGTCATCACCATCATCAACATCATCATCATCATCTTGGGTCATGGGACAACCAACAGCCCAGCCCTGGGCAAGCAAAGTTGCTGCTGGGACAAGGAATTGTCACCATCATCACCATCATCATCATCCATCCCTGGAATGGGGAACGCGTTGGAAACACAGAGCCAAGGCCATGGGGTTTGCTGCCATCATCTGCGGCCTCCACGGCCCAAACCGACACCGTCCCCTTGGGGATGGATGCGGCCGCTCGCCGTTTGCATTTACTCTATGGATTATTGGTTGTGTGCCGTAAAACCAGGAGGAATGTGCCGTTCAGGTCACCGCGCTGGTTTGGGATCTGCCCCAAAACGGGATATGAAAAGCCTGATCTACAAGACTTTAGAGGCCGAGCATGTCCAAAGTGTGGGTGTCATGGAGATGACGGGGCTGGCGCTCCTTCCCCCCAACTCAGAGCTGGGACCGCGCTCACCGGCGTTCACCCGGCATCGGCACCTGTCCCGGAGAGACGACGGCACCCCCGGCTCCCAAATCACCTCCTTTTGGCAGCAAAATCATTGGAAAGGCCAAGTCTCCAACCAGCCCAGACGGGGATAAAACCCCAACCCTCCTAAATCGGTAGGTTTGGTTCCACAAATCACTGATCGCGGGCAGCGCCGGAGCCTCCCGGGGACTCTTTTGTTCTCCGGAGCTCCAGAGCGGCTCCTATTTTTAGCAACCGTCTCCTTTAGAGGAAAACACGCGGTGATTTATCTTTCTCCTGATGAGCACGTAACTGCGAGTCCTGTTTCTTGGAAACGGCGAGAGACGAGGGAGTTGAACGTCTCCAGCTCCGATTTACCCTCTATGGTCATCGACCCGAGCGGCTCCTCAACCCCGGGAGCGGCGGCTTCTCCTGGGAGAACGCGGCAAAGCCAAATTAATCTCTGAGCTCACGGACTGCGCTTCGAGGGGTTAAACACCCTCGTTTCGGAGCCGTGGGTTCCCCCCCTCTGTTTCTCCACTCTCCCAAGGGTTAACGCAGCCCTGACAGGACATCGAGACGCTGAAAATGGAGCAATCGTGGCCAAAACGCACACGAAAAGCCAGAGATAAGGGAAGAAACGCAAGCTTCCCAGTACGGGAGCAGTTACGCGGAGAGCTCGATGCAAATTTGGCGACGGTTAATTAACGAACGCGGTTCAAAGGTCGCGGATTGAGAAACGCCGACGTCTCAAGAAGAGCCTAAAAAGTCCCGGCTCGCTGGGACGGCACTGATAAGCTGAGGTTAATGAGACACTCGAGAGGCTCTGTCATGGATCAGGGGGCAAAGGCTTCGCCTAAACCTACACCACCACCACCCCAAAAACCACCGGGGTGCACCGTGAGGTGCTTCTCCGCGTCACCGCTCTTGGTGTGGCAGGTGCCTCCTACACAACGGGTCCGGTTCATTGTGCGCCGGAGTGTTTTCAGGCTTAACGACACGCCAAATGGTAACGGCGCTAATTACAAAGGTCACTCCGCCACGTCAAGAGGTCATGGAAGTGTTGGTAGATCCAACAAGGTCATCATTGGGTGGGAAGTTGGGTCATTCTGCTTCAAGATAAGCCCATGAAGCCGCTAATCGGAGGGTGGAGAGAAGATGAAGCCAAATTCCATGTACAAGAGGCCAAGGTGGGAAACTCTTCCCCATGGGATTGGGACACACGGGAAATGGGGGATCTCCATCCTTGGAGATGCGCAAAACTCAACGTGACGGCGCTTGAGCGACCGGACTTTGCGGTTGGCTGCGCTTTGAGCACGGGGATGAAGATCTCCACAGGGTCCTTCCTATCTTAATTAGTTTAGGATTAAAACCCCCTGAAAGCTCAAGAGTCTAAAGCCAAGAGGTGTTTTGGATGGTGGTTTCCACCAAGACCACCTCAAACCAGGGATGGGATCTCTCTTCTGAAGAGTTCAACCCTCAAAAACCAGCCAACGGTCCCCAAAAAGCCTCCGCGTGCTCCGTTTTCTTCCAGCCTATCTAAACCAAGTGAAAAATGAGGCAAGAAAAGGTATTTCAGCTCAACGGCCAGGCTGGGGGACTTGGGATTAGGCAAAAGGGTGAGTTATTGCATCACTTTCCGAGTGATGCAAGACGTCACCCGACACGATTCAGCTCTGGGATTAAAGACCAGCTCCTAAAGCTCAGGCTTTAGTCTTGGGTGCTTAGTTTGAGAGCTAAAGGTACCGGAAGAATCGCTTGTGCCACCGCCCAACCCAACCACGGGGATTTTTGCCGCATCGGATGGCGCAAATTTGGTTTTGTTGTTGGTGTAACGATAAACCACGGGCTGGAAACGTTCAGTTATACAATGGCCAAGAGATGGGGGATGTTTTCCAACGATATTGAGCTCCCCAAAGCTCGCTGGAAACGCAGTTTTGTTTCGCACATCCCAGCCATCTCCAAATCCATCTCATGGCCCCAAACTTGGCTTTTCCAGCCCAAAACAGCCACGCAAGGATCATAGAAGAGACCCACAAGGTCACTGAGTCCAACCATAACCCAAAGCCAGCACTAAAATGTCCCCAAGACCTCATTTGTTCAACCCTCCAAGATGGCGACTCCACCACTGCCTGTTCCAACGCCCAACAACCCTTTTGGGAAGGAATTACCCCAAAATTCCAACCTAAAGAACAATCCCATCCCGCTGGGTGGGATTTGGGACCAGCACCCATCCTACCTTCTGGATGGGCTTTGGGACCAGCACCCATCCTACCTTCTGGATGGGCTTTGGGACCAGCACCCATCCTACCTTCTGGATGGGCTTTGGGACCAGCACCCATCCTTCCTTCTGGATGGGCTTTGGGACCAACACCCATCCTACCTTCTGGATGGGCTTTGGGATCAGCACCCATCTTTCCCACTGGATGGGCTTTGGGACCAGCACCCATCCATCCTGCTGGGTGGGCTCTGGGACCAGCACCCATCCTACCTTCTGTATGGGCTTTGGGACCAGCACCCATTCTACCTTCTGGATGGGCTTTGGAACCAACACCCATCCTACCTTCTGGATGGGCTTTGGGACCAGCACCCATCTTTCCCACTGGGTGGGTGGGCTATGGGATCAGCACCCATCCTTCCTTCTGGACGGGCTTTGGGCCCAAAACCTCCCCCATGATTGGCAGTTTTTCCTCCCCAGGTCCCGGCACAGGGACGGTCACTACCCTGGTCCCACTGGCCACAACGGTGCTGGTACCACCTTGCGGGTTTGAATGTCTGCAGAGAAGGAGACTCCACAACTTCCCTGGGCAGCCTGGGCCAGGCTCTGCCACCCTCACTGAGAAGTTTCTTCTCAAATTTAAGTGGAACCACTTGTGTTCCAGTTTGAACCCATTACCCCTTGTGCTATCACTGGTTGTCACCGAGAAGAGCCTGGATCCATCCTCCTGACACTCACCCTTTAGATATCTGTAAACATTAACGAGTCCCCCCTCAGTCTCCTCTTGTCCAGCTCCAGAGCCCCAGCTCCCTCAGCCTTTCCTCACCCGGGAGATGCTCCACTCCCTCCAGCATCTTTGTTGCCCTGCGCTGGACTCTCAACAGTTCCCTGTCCCTCTGGAACTGAGGGGCCACAACTGGACACAATATTCCAGATGTGACACAATATTCCAGGTGTGGCCTCCCCAGGGCAGAGCAGAGGGGCAGGAGAACCTCTCTGACATACTGACCACCCCCTTCTAACCCCCCCAGGTCCCATTGGCTTCCTGGCCACAAGGGCCCAGTGCTGGCTCAGCCCACAGCACCCGCTATTCCCAGCTGGTCTCCCATCCAAGCACTGACCGGGCCCGACCCTGCTTAGCTTCCCAGATCAGACGAGATGGGGCGTTCTCAGGGTGCTGTGACTGTATATATTATATGTGTATATATACGTGTTCCCCAACTATATCCTGATAGTATCTGAACTAAAGGGCAGAGTAGAGGGGCAGGAGAACCTCTCTGACCTACTGACCATCCCCTTCTAATGCCCCCCAGGTACCATTGGTCTCCCATCCAAGCACTAACCGGGCCCGACCCTGCTTAGCTTCCCAGATCAGATGAGACCAGGTGATCTCAGGGTGCTATGGCTGTGTATATTATATATATTATATATATATATATATATATATACGTTCCCCAAGTATATCCTGATAGTATCTGAACTAAATCCTCTTCTCAAGGGCAGAGCAGAGGGGCAGGAGAACCTCTCTGACCTACTGACCACCCCCTTCTAACCCCCCAGGTCCCATTGGCTTCCTGGCCACAAGGGCCCAGTGCTGGCTCATGGTCACCCTGCTGTCCCCAGGACCCCCAGGTCCCTTTCCCCTACGCTGCTCTCTAATAGCTCATTCCCCAACTTATCCTCGTGTTTGGCTCAGAAACAATCACCCATCCAAGAGTTTTATGCCGAGAGGGGAAGGAGCCCCGCGGGGACATTCAGCAAACTGCTGGAGAAGATAAAAATAAAGAGCTAAACTGGAGCGTTGGCCGGTGCGCACGAGCTGGCGCTCAAGCTCCCGACTCAGCAAAGCTCAGGAAACCTCCTGGAAGCCGGAGCCGGAGGAAACGTGACACGTCCCGAGACGTTGGCCGCGCTCCCCGGGATGTTTATTGCCGGTCGCGGTTCCGCCAACCGTGCACGAACAGCTGGGGGAAGGACCCGAGCGAGGCTTAAGCGGGGATGGCGACGAGCACCCATCCTTCCCACCGGTAGGACGTTGACGCAAAGAGAGAAGCGAGTTGGGGTGACTCGCTGTCGCTCCGCCGGGGACCCCTTCCCACTGTTGAGCTTAATCGAGGTGGAAAATGGTAAAACTGGAGGTGAGGAGCCTCATCTTGGTGGTCACCGGGGCTGGAGAAACAAGGAGATGCGAAGTGGCCAGCTGGGAGGGCCAGCGCTTCCCTTTGCCTCTCCGGGGACACCGCAGACTCGTGGGACCCGCCAGGGCCACCCAGAAGACGCCGTTCACCTTTTATCGCCCCAACCTCGAGCGTTTGGGTGCCATCACCTTCTGAGAAGCAACTGCCGTGTCTTGTCCAAGGGGCCAACCCGCGGAGCCAAGAGAGGACGAGCCGCGCCGTTCCGTGACCGCCCAACGGGGACACGGCCCCACAGGGACCTCGGGGGGTCCCCACCGTGGCTTTGGCCACCGCAGCACAACACTGAGGGGTTTGGAGACCCAACGGGACCAACATCACGGTGGAGAAGACGCGGCGCAAAAGCCACAAGGACCCGTGGAGGATGAGGAAGATCTAGAGAAGGGTGTAAAAGCCAGGAGGAGGTTGAGGAAGATCTAGAGAAGGTCATAAAAGCCAGAAGGACCTGTGGAGGATGAGGAAGATCTAGAGAAGGATGTAAAAGCCACAAGGAGGATGAGGAAGATCTAGAGAAGGTCACAAAAGCCACAAGGCCCCGTGGAGGATAAGGAAGATCTAGAGAAGGGTGTAAAAGCCACAAGGAGGTTGAGGAAGATCTAGAGAAGGGTGTAAAAGCCACAAGGAGGATGAGGAAGATCTAGAGAAGGTGTAAAAGCCAAAAGGAGGATGAGGAAGATCTAGAGAAGGTCATAAAAGCCACAAGGACCCGTGGAGGATGAGGAAGATCTAGAGAAGGGCGTAAAAGCCACAAGGAGGTTGAGGAGGATAAGGAAGATCTAGAGAGGGGTGTAAAAGCCACAAGGAGGATGAGGAAGATCTAGAGAAGGTCATAAAAGCCACAAGGACCCGTGGAGGATAAGGAAGACCTAGAGAAGGGCGTAAAAGTCACAAGGAGGTTGAGGAGGATGAGGAAGATCTAGAGAAGGTCATAAAAGCCAGAAGGAGGTTGAGGAAGATCTAGAGAAGGTGTAAAAGCCACAAGGACCCGTGGAGGATGAGGAAGATCTAGAGAAGGGCGTAAAAGCCAGAAGGACCTGTGGAGGATGTGGAAGATCTAGAGAAGGTCATAAAAGCCACCAGGAGAATGAGGAAGATCTAGAGAAGGTTGTGAAGGAGAAATATTTGTGGGCGTAAAGATGCGACCAAGGAGGAAACATTGAAGGGTCGCAGCGGAGGCGCATGGAGAGGCCGAGTGGTCACCGGTGATGTCCCCTACCTGCTCCTGACCCAAACGGGGGTCCCCAATGAGCTGGGGAGCAGCACTCCAAGGGGAGACGATGGGGACGTTGTGCCGAAAACGGGAAGGGAGACGGGGCGCGACGGGATGGGAAGTTGGTTCGCTGGATGACAGACGATGGGCCGGGAGCTCTGAGTCACCGACGGTGCGGTTGCGGGGGGGAAATGACATAAAGAAACACCATATATAATATCATATATCCAGCTGCGGTTTGCAACCTGCAGCTCGCAGCAAACTTGGGAGAAAATCCAGCTCGACGTCGGCGGCTCCAAGTCGCTCTGCGCTGGAAAAACACCAGTATATGGAACAAGGCGGAAAAACCCCCTTGTTTGTCCCCAAAACGCGGCGTGAGACGGGTCGAGGGGTCGGTGTCGCGGTCCCCGCGGTGGGGAGGGACGAACCGCGCGGCAAACAGGTGCAAGCAGAGGGAAAGCGGCTCCCCCGGCGCGAGCGGCGTGGCGTGTTTGGCTTGGCACGGCCCGGGGAACCCGACACTGCCCAGCCGGGAGCTGCCTTCTCGCTTCCAGCCTCCCCGCGTTCCTCGGCTGGGGGACATGGGTTAAATTCAGGTTAAACTCGGCTTAAACTTCACTCAACTCCGCTCGCCCGGCTTAAACTCCACTCAACTCTGCTCGCCCGGCTTAAACTCCACTCACCTCCGCTCGCCCGGCTTAAACTCCACTCACCTCCGCTCGCCCGGCTTAAACTCCACTCACCTCCGCTCGCCCGGCTTAAACTCCACTCACCTCCGCTCGCCCGGCTTAAACTCCACTCACCTCCGCTCGCCCGGCTTAAACTCCACTCACCTCCGCTCGCCCGGCTTAAACTCCACTCACCTCCGCTCGCCCGGCTTAAACTTAACTTCCCTCACCCAGCTTAAACTTCACTTCACTCCCCTCGCCCGGCTTAAACTCCACTCAACTCCGCTCGCCCGGCTTAAACTTAACTTCCCTCACCCAGCTTAAACTTCACTTCACTCCCCTCGCCCGGTTTAAACTCCACTCAACTCCCCTCGCCCGGTTTAAACTCCACTCAACTCCGCTCGCCCGGCTTAAACTCCACTCAACTCCGCTCGCCCGGCTTAAACTCCACTCAACTCCGCTCGCCCGGCTTAAACTCCAGTCAACTCCGCTCGCCCGGCTTAAACTTAACTTCACTCCACCCGGCTTAAACTTAACTCCGCTCGCTCACCCGGCTTAACTCTGCTCGCTCAGTCTAAACTCCACTCGCCCGGCTTAAACTCAGCTTTTCTGGGCTCACGGGGTGTTTGCAGAGCCCTGGGGTATGGGGGGGATGGAGAGACCGGACTCACCCCAAAAACTCCACGCGCCACAAGGTGAAATTTTGGGTTGTTTCCTCCGAGAAAAAGGCAAAAGCGGGGGGTACGAGCTAAATAATTGGGGTTAAATGCTTGTTCTCAGCCTTGGGGGCTCGTTCCCAGTTTTAAGGGTTTCTGGAGCGACGCAGACTCCCTAAAATACCCCAAAATATTGGGGGTTTCCACATTTTCAGGCTCAGGTGGGTTCTAAACACCCCCAAAAGACTTTTAAACCCCCATGAAGCTTCTGACCCCCCATGAGGCTTTTAAACCCTCACAAAAGGATTCTAACCCCCCAAAAGGCTTCAAATCCCCCCCAAATCCCCCAAAAACCACCCCTGTCTTGCACAGCCTAAATCCGGGTGTAAATACCCGTTGAACGGGGTAATTTCTACCCCAAATCTGGGTGTAAATACCTACTGAACTGGGGTATTTTCTATCCCAAATCCAGGTGTAAATACGTATTGAACTGGGGTATTTTCTACCCCAAATCCGGGCACAAATACCTGTTGAATTAGGGTATTTTCTACCCCAAATCTGGGTGCAAACACCCATTGAACTGGGGTATTTTCTACCCCAAATCTGAGTGCAAACACCCATTGAACTTGGGGTATTTTCTACCCCAAATCCAGGTGTAAATATCTATTAAACTGGGGTATTTTCTACCCCAAATCTGGGCGCAAATACCTATTGAACAGTGTATTTTCTCCCCAAAATCCAGGCACAAACACCCATTGAACGGGGTATTTTCTACCACAAATCCAGGTGCAAATACTTGTTGAACTGGGGTGTTTTCTACCCCAAATCTGGGTGCGAATCCCTGTCAAACAGAGTATTTTCTCCCCCAAATCTGGGCACAAATACCTATTGAACGGGGTATTTTCTCCCCAAACTCGAGCGAGCCACAAACACCCATTGAACGGTGTATTTGGGGTATTTTCTCCCCAAACTCGAGCCACAAACACCCATTGAATGGTGTATTTTCTCCCCCAAATCCCGGCACAAACACCCATCGATCGCAGCATTTCGAGCCCTTTCCAACCCCGCATTTCCCCCATTCCCGAGCCTTTCAAACACAAAAGCCGAGCACCCCGAGGGCGCCGGCCCCTCCATTCAACCCTTTCACCGCCCAAATTCCACCTTTTCAACGGCCATTCCAAGCCCATTCCAAATCCTTTCCTCTTTCTCATTCCCCTTCAAGCCTTATCAGTCCTGGGACTAAATCTGGACCCGGCTCTGCTCCATCCATTAAGATTTACGTGATGGGCGGTAGGAAACTTTCCTCGTCAGCACTCGAGTTGCTTTCCAAGCGCCTTGAAACTCATCCAGGTTCTGTCGCAACCTCGTCTTGTTTGGATCCATCTCCGTTCCACATCCAGCATGTTCTCCTCAGGGAAAATAGGGCTGTTTTGACCCGCGATTCACATCCTCATCCCCCTTTTTCTTTGCTCCGGGTCCCTTCGACTCCCCCATTGAATTTTCCCTCTGTCTATTGGGGGGTTTTGGCTTCGCTGTCGTTAAATTGGGGGTTTTAATCACCTCGAAAAGCTATGACGGGGGAGCCAAGGGAAGGCACAAGCTCAGCTCTTGTGTGTCTGTAATATTAACCGGCGAGAAGGTCTCCAAAGGCCATTTTAGATGCTGTAAGGACACGGAGAAGATTCCTGAGGGCCTTGGGGACATCTCAGCATGAACATGGGTCCTTGGGGACACCTCAGCATAAGCAGGGCCCCTTGGGGACACCTCGGTGTGACCGTGGGCTCCTGGGGACACTCTGGCATGAGTGCGGGCCCTCGGGGACACATCAGTGCGAGCAGGGGCTTTGGGGACACCTTGGCATGACCGTGGGCCCTTGGGGACACTTTGGCATGAGCAGGGGCCTTGGGGACACTTTGGCATGAGTGTGGGCCCTTGGGGACACCTCAGCATGAACATGGGCCCTTGAGGATACTATGGCATGAGCAGGGGCCCTTGGGGACACTTTGGCATGAGTGTTGGCCCTTGGGGACACCTCAGTGCAAGTGAGGGCTTTGGGGACACCTTGGCGTGACCGTGGGCCCTTGCGGACACCTGGGCATGAGCAGGGGCCTTGGGGACACTTTGGCATGAGAGTGGGCCCTTGGGGACACCTCGGCACATGTGTGGGTCCTTGGGGACACCTCAGTGCGAGCATGTGGTCTTGGGGACACCTCGGCACACACGTGGGCTCCTGGGGACACCTCAGCACGTGTGGGCCCTTGGGGACACCTCAGTGTGAGCGAGGGCTTTGGGGACACCTCAGTGCGAGCGTGGCGTCTTGGGGACACCTCGACATATGCGTGGGCCCTTGGGGACACCTCAGAACAAGCATGGGCTCCTGGGGACATCTCAGCACATGTGTGGGCCCTTGAGGACACCTGGGCACGAGCAGGGGCCTTGGGGACACCTGGGCATGAACATGGGCTGCTGAGGACGCCTCAGCACATGTGGGTCCTTGGGGACACCTCAGTGCGAGCAAGGGCTTTGGGGACACCTTGACATGACCGTGGGCCCTTGGGGACATCTCAGCATGAGCATGGGGTCTTGGGAACACCTTGACATGACTGTGGGCTCCTTGGGGACACCTCGAGATGAACGTGAGCTCCTGGGGACACCTTGGCACACACACACGGCTCCTGGGGACACCTCGGCATGAGCAGGGGCCTTGGGGACACCTCAGCACACACGTGGGTTCCTGGGGACACCTCGGCACATGTGTGGGCCCTTGGGGACACCTTGGCATGAGCATGGGGCCTTGGGGACACCTCAGCATGACTGTGGGCTCCTTGGGGACACCTCAGTGTGAACGTGGGCTCCTGGGGACACCTCAGCACATGTGGGTCCTTGGGGACACCTCGGTGTGAGAGAGGGCTTTGGGGACACCTTGGCATGACCGTGGGCACTTGGGGACACCTCGGCATGAACATGGGCTCCTGGGGACATCTCAGCACATGTGTGGGCCCTTGAGGACACCTGGACACGAGCAGGGGCCTTGGGGACACCTGGGCATGAGCAGGGGCCTTGGGGACACCTCAGTGTGACCGTGGGCTCCTGGGGACACCTCAGCACATGTGGGTCCTTGGGGACACCTCAGTGTGAGCAAGGGCTTTGGGGACACCTTGGCACGACCGTGGGCCCTTGGGGACACCTTGGCACATGTGTGGGTCTTTGGGGACACCTCGGCATGAGCATAGGCTCCTGGGGATACCTTGGTGCAAGCATGGGGTCTTGGGGACACCTCGGTGCAAGCATGGGCTCCTGGGGACACCTCTGCATGAACATGGGTCCTTGGGGACACCTTGGCACATGTGTGGGTCCTTGGGGACACCTCGGCATGAGCATGGGCTCCTGGGGACACCTCGGTGCAAGCATGGGCTCCTGGGGACACCTCTGCACATGCGGGCCCTTGGGGACACCTCGACATGAATGTGGGCTCCTGGGGACACCTCGACATGAATGTGGGCTCCTTGGGGACACCTCAACATGAATGTGGGCTCCTTGGGGACACCTCAACATGAATGTGGGTCCTTGGGGACACCTCGACATGAATGTGGGTCCTTGGGGACACCTCAGTGTAAGCAAGGGCTTTGGGGACACCTTGGCGTGACCGTGGGCCCTTGGGGACACCTTGGCATGAGCAGGGGCCTTGGGGACACCTTGGCATGAGAGTGGGCCCTTGGGGACACCTTGGCATGAGAGTGGGCCCTTGGGGACACCTTGGCATGACTGTGGGCTCCTTGGGGACACCTCAGTGCGAGCGAGGGCTTTGGGGACACCTTGGTGTGACCATGGGCCTTTGGGGACACGTCAGCACTTGTGGGTCAAATAATCTTGTGGACAAATAATCTTGTCACAAAAGGACGTTCAGTTGGGACGACTTGACTTCCCTTCATCAACCCAACGTTGGCTTTGCCCAACCACTGCGTCGCCTTCCACGTGTTCTCCGATAACTCCCAGAACAACCTTCTCCGTCATTTTATTGGCCGCCAAAGCGACACCAACAGGTCATTTCCCTCCCTATTTCAGACCCGACCAACCTCAAGTACCAGATTTACGTTTTCTTTAGCCCTTTTTGCCGTTAAACCACTTAAAAACTCGTTATCCCCCCAACAAACGAGTCGCGTTCGTTCATCGGCAACAAACTCCGGATCAACGCGGCTTAAGCACAAACTGTGTCGGGAGGGTTGTGGATCAATCAAAATGGCCCCAAAAACCCAACCCGGCAACCACGGCACGTTTACGCCGCTCTCACCGCGATCTTGCCAAAATCACCTCAATTTGCCCCAAATGCCCAGCGGAGGAGGAGGATGGGGCCGCGTCCTACTTAACGAGGCGACAGGAGAACCCGCGGCCGTTAAGCCCGGCTTATTTTTAACCTGCGTCCCGGTTAGCAGGAGCGGGGCTGGATTGGGAGGGTTATTTATAGACGCTGACAGACGGGCATGGCAGGTGCTCCGCGGCTCGGTCAATACGGTGGGAACCGCGGCCCCGCGCGCCGGGGGGGACGCCGAGGGGACCCCGCCTCACCGCACACCCGGTGTGCTCAACGCTATCATTTCGGGCCAAAAAAAGACCATTTTTGGCAAGAAAACACCTCCGATAACACACCCCGTTGCATCGGTGGCACTGCCGACTACGTCATGACATCCTGGGCTCAAAACCACCCAACGCAAACCTGTTCAAGCCCAATTTTGGATGCGGATAGAGAGTCGCCAACCCCAAAAGTCATCGGGAAGAGGTTGAAGGGCGAGAGCATCGTTCCTCCCTTTCCTTCATGGAAAAATCCTCCCGCTGCTTGAGGTTTCCAACTCTGCTCCGGCCCTGCCCGTTGTCTTGGAATCAAGTATTCAATTATTTATTTGCTAGGCAACAACGTGACATCTTTCCTGGCGCCGTTTGCGAACCAAGAGGCTGACGAGGCACTAATTAGCGAGGAAGGTTCCCGGGACTGGGAAGGAAACCTCCCGGTTGAGAGAGGTTGAAATCCAAGAGGTTAAACTCAGCCTAAGTGTGGTCAGGAATTGGATGACGCTGGGAAATGGTCGCGATTTTGGGGGGTGGCCACTTTTTGGTGTAAAATAAGCCAAAAAAGGTCATGGGGGGGACCATGAGGAATCCAACCAAACCCGACACCCAAATTTGGGGTCACGAGGGATCCATCCAAACCCCAACACCCACATTTGGGGCTGTGAAGGATCCATCCAAACCCGACACTCAAATCTGGGGCCATGAGGGATCCGTCCAACCCCGACACCCACATTTGGGGCCATGAAGGATCCATCCAAACCCCGACACCCAAATTTGGGGCCACAAAGGATCCGTCCAAACCCGACACCCCAAATTTGGAGACGTGAAGGATCCGTCCAAACCTGACACCCAAATTTGGGGCCATGAGGGATCCATCCAAACCCAACACCCAAATTTGGGGTCATGAGGGATCCATCCAAACCCGACACCCCAAATTTGGGGCCGTGAAGGATCCGTCCAAACCCGACACCCAAATTTGGGGTCATGAGGGATCCATCCAAACCCCAACACCCACATTTGGGGCTGTGAAGGATCCATCCAAACCCGACACTCAAATCTGGGGCCATGAGGGATCCGTCCAACCCCGACACCCAAATTTGAGGTTGTGAAGGATCCATCCAAACCCTGACACCATAATTTGGGGTCACGAGGGATCCATCCAAACCCGACACCCAAATTTGGGGCTCTGATGGATCCACCCAAACCCCAACACCCACATTTGGGGCCATGAAGGATCCATCCAAACCCGAGACCCAAATTTGGAGACGTGAAGGATCCGTCCAAACCTGACACCCAAATTTGGGGCCATGAGGGATCCATCCAAACCCAACACCCAAATTTGGGGTCATGAGGGATCCATCCAAACCCGACACCCAAATTTGGGGCCGTGAAGGATCCGTCCAAACCCGACACCCAAATTTGGGGTCATGAGGGATCCATCCAAACCCCAACACCCACATTTGGGGCTGTGAAGGATCCATCCAAACCCGACACTCAAATCTGGGGCCATGAGGGATCCGTCCAACCCCGACACCCAAATCTGAGGTTGTGAAGGATCCATCCAAACCCTGACACCATAATTTGGGGTCACGAGGGATCCATCCAAACCCGACACCCAAATTTGGGGCTCTGATGGATCCACCCAAACCCCAACACCCACATTTGGGGCCATGAAGGATCCATCCAAACCCGAGACCCAAATTTGGAGACGTGAAGGATCCGTCCAAACCTGACACCCAAATTTGGGGCCATGAGGGATCCATCCAAACCCAACACCCAAATTTGGGGTCATGAGGGATCCATCCAAACCCGACACCCAAATTTGGGGCCGTGAAGGATCCGTCCAAACCCGACACCCAAATTTGGGGTCATGAGGGATCCATCCAAACCCAACACCCAAATTTGGGGGCCGTGAAAGATCCGTCCAAACCCGACACCCCAAATTTGGGGTCATGAGGGATCCATCCAAACCCGACACCCAAATTTGGGGGTCATGAGGGATCCATCCAAACCCGACACCCAAATTTGGGGCCGTGAAGGATCCATCCAAACCCGACACCCAAATTTGGGGCCGTGAAGGATCCGTCCAAACCCGACACCCAAATTTGGGGTCATGAGGGATCCATCCAAACCCAACACCCATATTTGGGGCCGTGAAGGATCCGTCCAAACCCGACACCCAAATTTGGGGTCATGAGGGATCCATCCAAACCCGACACCCAAATTTGGGGCCATGAGGGATCCATCCAAACCCAACACCCAAATTTGGGGCCATGAGGGATCCGTCCACATTGCAGGGGGATGAGTGGTCTCCAAAACGCCACCAACTGGAGCCACCGCCGGTTTTGTGCGCATCTGGTGGCACGACGGCACGGGGGTGATGGCATGGGGCCGATGGCACAGGGAAGCCGGCCCGGTAGTTGTCCCCTCGCTTCTGCTTCCACCAAACCCCCACTTTTGTCACCGCGAGACGGCGCCATTTGGGGAACATCAATGCTCAGAGTGACATCAACCACCAACCACACCGGCACAACCATCAGCTGAACCACCCCAACCAATCAAACCAATGAACCCAATGAACAGAACCAAATGTACCGAACCAACTGAACTGAACCAACCAACGCGCCAACGAACCGAACCAACCAACGCGCCCCAACGAAGCGAACGAACCGAATCAACCAACCCAACGAACGGAACGAACCAACCGAACGAACCGAACCAACCAACGCGCCCAACGAACCGAACGAACCGAATCAACCAACCCAACGAACGGAACGAACCAACCGAACGAACCGAACCAACCAACGCGCCCAACGAACCGAACGAACCGAATCAACCAACCCAACGAATGGAACGAACCAACCCAGCGAAGCGAACCAACGAAGCGAACCAACCCAGCGAAGCGAACCAACAAAGCGAACCAACCCAACGAACGAACCAACCCAACGAACGAACCAACCCAACGAACGAACCAACCCAACGAACGAACCAACCCAACGAACGAACCAACCCAACGAACGAACCAACCCAATGAACGAACCAACCCAACGAACGAACAACCAACCAACGAACGAACCGAACGAAGCGAACCAACCCAACGAACAAACCGAACGAAGCGAACCAACCCAACGAACAAACCGAACGAAGCGAACCAACCCAACGAACAAACCGAACGAAGCGAACCAACCCAACGAACGAACCGAACGAAGCGAACCAACCCAGCGAACCAACCGAACGAAGCGAACCAACCCAGCGAACCAACCGAACGAAGCGAACCAACCCAACGAACCAACCGAACGAAGCGAACCAACCCAACGAACCAACCGAACGAAGCGAACCAACCCAACGAACCAACCGAACGAAGCGAACCAACCCAACGAACCAACCCGAACGAAGCGAACCAACCCAACGAACCAAGCCGAACGAAACGAACCAACCCAACGAACCAACCGAACGAAGCGAACCAACCCAACGAACCAACCGAATGAAGCGAACCAACCCAACGAACCAACCCAACGAAGCGAACCAACCCAACGAAACAACCGAACCCACTCAACCAATCCAACCAACTCAACCCAACTGACACAACCAACGTGAGCGTCACCAGCCACGCGCGACACACCAAGAGACGTCCCCAACCCCCCAAAAGCCACTGCGACGGCGCCGAGCAGGGACTCACCGGCCACGTCGTGCGCTTCCAACGCGACACCGGGTTCTTGCCGGGGAGAGCGACGCAAAGAATTCAGGTCCCTCCGGTAATGGGCGCAGGTCGGAACCAGGGGGTCCTGTCCCCTCCCGGCTCATCGTCACCAAATCACCCGCGGCGTAGAAAGCGTCTTCATCTGGCTCCGGTGACGTTGGCGGGTAAGCGCCAGGTTCTCCGGGGGGTTTTTGGCATCTTGGGGACAACCCGGGGGGGAAAACGCGTTGGCATCGGGATCCGGTGACATCAAGAGGGTTCGGCCTCCATCTCCTTGACGCTCTGAGAAATCGGGGACAGTTTTCTCCATCCCTCGCCGACTGAGTTTCACGGCTCGGAAGAAAACGCCGCGGCGGCACCGGGCGGCCGGGGAGCGCCGGAAAAACCTGTGAGAATTGGGGGGGAAAAGAGGGGAAAATGAGAAAAGAGGCAAAAATAAGAGGCTGGATTTGGATGGAACGGAGGAAAAACCACAGAATACCAGAATGTCAGGGGTTGGAAGGGACCTCAAAGCTCATCCATCCAACCCCCAGGAGCAGGAACATCCAGCTGAGGTGACACAGGAACGTGTCCCTGTCCTTGAACTGAGGGGCCACAACTGGACACACTATTCCAGATGTGACACACTATTCCAGATGTGGCCTCACAGGGCAGAGCAGAGGGGCAGGAGAACCTCTCTGACCTACTGACCACCCCCTTCTAACCCCCCCCAGGTCCCATTGGCTTCCTGGCCACAAGGACCCAGTGCTGGCTCAGCCCACAGCACCCGGGATTCCCAGCTGGTCTCCCATCCAAGTACTGACCGGGCCCGACCCTGCTTAGCTTCCCGGATCAGACGAGATGGGGCGTTCTCAGGGTGCTATGGCTGTATATATTGTATATACGTATACGTTCCCCAAGTATATCCTGATAGTATCTGAACTGAACCCTTTTTTCAAGGGCAGAGAAGAGGGGCAGGAGAACCTCTCTGACCTACTGACCACCCCCTTCTAATCCCCCCGAGGTACCGTTGGTCTCCCATCCAGGCACTGACCGGGCCCGACCCTGCTTAGCTTCCCAGGTCAGACGGGATGGGGCGTTCTCCGGGTGCTATGGCTGTATATATTATATATATGTATATATATATGTTCCCCAAGTATATCCTGATAGTATCTGAACTAAAGGGCAGAGTACAGGGGCAGGAGAACCTCTCTGACCTACTGACCACCCCCTTCTAACCCCCCCAGGTCCCATTGGCTTCCTGGCCACAAGGGCCCAGTGCTGGCTCATGGTCACCCTGCTGTCACTCTATTCCCTCGTCCAAACCACTGACGCCTGTGTCGCGATCACCAAAGCTCTTGGTGTCCCCAAGACGGCGGGTCCTTCATCCCTTGTGAAAATCGGCGCTGCCGGAGTCAACAGACCCCAAAATGTGCCGTTTCACCCCCAATATGAAGCTTTTTTCCCCCCCACTTTGTGCTGCGATTTGCCAGCGAAACCACTCGGGGACCCCCCCTGAAAATCCCCGATTGGTTATTTATCCCCCAAAATTGAAACCGCCGGCACCGGGAAAGGCCCAAAATTGGGGTGGTTGACCCCAAAAACGCAGCATGGGGCGGCGTGTTGTATCCGTCTCGCCGGATGTCCCCAAAGGTCCCAATTTGAACGGGACAAATCGGGCCCTTTGGGGACAATCTGGGGACACTTTGGGGACAATGAGGTAGCGATTTGCCCCCATCCCGCTCAGCGCCGGCACCTGAAACACCCCCAGGGATCACCGGGAAGTTGAAGAAGACGCTTCAATTTCCTGCTCGCTTCCCAAATTTCCGCTTGTTTCCCAAATTTCTCCTCGTTTCCCAAATTCCTGTTCGCTTCCCAAATTTGCCGCTCGCTTCCCCAAATTTCCTGCTCGCTCCCCAAATTTTCGTTCACTTCCCAAATTTGCTGCTCACTTCCCAATTTCCTGTTTGCTTCCCAAATTTCCTGCTCGCTTCCCAAATACTCGTTCACATCCCAAATTTCCTGCTCACCTCCCAAATTTTTTGCTCGCTTCCCAAATTTCCTGCTCACTTCCCCAATATTTGTTCACTTCCCAAATTTCCTGCTCACTTCCCAAATTTCCTGCTCACTTCCCAAATATTTGTTCACATCCCAAATTTCCTGCTCATTTCCCAAATTTGCCGCTCGCTTCCCAAATTTCCTGCTCGCCTCCCCAAATTTTCGTTCACTTCCCAAATTTGCTGCTCACTTCCCAATTTCCTGTTTGCTTCCCAAATTTCCTGCTCGCTTCCCAAATACTCGTTCACATCCCAAATTTCCTGCTCACCTCCCAAATTTTTTGCTCGCTTCCCAAATTTCCTGCTCACTTCCCCAATATTTGTTCACTTCCCAAATTTCCTGCTCACTTCCAAAATTGCTGCTCACCTCCCCAATATTCATTCACATCCCAAATTTCCTGCTCACTTCCCAAATTGCCATTCGCTTCCCAAATTTCCTGCTCGCTCCCCAAATATTCATTCACTTCCCAAATTTCCTGCTCACCTTCCCAAATATTTGTTCACATCCCAAATTTCCTGCTCATTTCCCAAATTTGCCGCTCGCTTCCCAAATTTCCTGCTCGCTCCCCAAATTTTCGTTCACTTCCCAAATTTGCTGTTCACTTCCCAATTTCCTGTTTGCTTCCCAAATTTCCTGCTCACCTCCCAAATTTTTTGCTCGCTTCCCAAATTTCCTGCTCACTTCCCCAATATTTGTTCACTTCCCAAATTTCCTGCTCACTTCCAAATTTCCTGCTCACCTCCCAAATATTCGTTCACTTCCCAAATTTCCTGCTCACTTCCCAAATTGCCATTCGCTTCCCAAATTTCCCACTCACTCCCCAAATATTCATTCACTTCCCAAATTTCCTGCTCACCTCCCAAACTTCCCACTTGTTTCCCAAATTTTCATTCACATCCCAAATTTCCTGCTCATTTCCCAAATTTGCCGCTCGCTTCCCAAGTTTCCTGCTCGCTCCCCAAATTTTCATTCACTTCCCAAATTTCCTGCTCGCTTCCCAAATTGCCATTCGCTTCCCAAATTTCCAGCTCACTCCCCAAATATTCGTTCACTTCCAAATTTCCTGCTCACTTCCAAAACTTTCTGCTCACCTCCCAAAATCTTCTGCTTGATCCCAAATTTCCTGCTCTCTCCCAAATTTCCTGCTCACCTCCCAAATCTTTCGCTGGCTTCCAAATATCCGCTTGCTTCCCAAATTTGCCGCTCGCTCCCCAAATTTCCCAACTTGCTTCCCAAATTTCCCGCTCGCTTCCCAAATTTCTGCTTGCTTCCCAAATTTCCACTCGCTCCCCAAATTTCCGCTCGCTCCCCAAATTTCCGCTCGCTCCCCAAATTTCCCGCTCGCTTCCCAAATTTCCACTCGCTCCCCAAATTTCCACTCGCTCCCCAAATTTCCCGCTCGCTCCCCAAATTTCCCACTTGCTTCCCAAATTTCCCACTTGCTTCCCAAATTTCCGCTCGTTCCCCAAATTTGCCGCTCGCCTCCCCAAATTTCCCACTTGCTTCCCAAATTTCCCACTGGCTCCCCAAATTTCCCGCTCGCTTCCCAAATTTCCCGCTCGCTCCAAAAATTTGCCGCTCCGCCTTCCAAAAATTTCCCCTCGCTCCAAAAATTTCCCGCTCGCTCCCCAAATTTCCGCTCGCTCCCCAAATTTCCGCTTGCTTCCCAAATTTCCTGCTCGCTCCCCAAATTTCCTCTCGCTCCCCAAAATTTCCAAATTGCCCACTCGCTCCCCAAATTTGCGCTCGCTCCCCAAATTGCCCGCTTGCTTCCCAAATTTCCCGCTCGCTCCCCAAATTTCCCACTTGCTCCCTAAATTTGCCGCTCACTTCCCAAATTTCCGCTCGCTCCCCAAACTTCCCGCTCGCTGCCCAAATTTCCCACTTGCTCCCCAAATTTCCCCTCGCTCCCCAAATTTCCCGCTCGCTCCCCAAATTTCCCGCTCGCTCCCCAAATTTCCCACTTGCTCCCTAAATTTGCCGCTCGCTCCCCAAATTTCCCACTTGCTCCCTAAATTTGCCGCTCGCTCCAAAAATTTGCCGCTCGCTCCCCAAATTTCCGCTTGCTCCCCAAATTTCCCGCTCGCTCCCCAAATTGCCGCTCACTCCCCAAATTTGCCGCTCGCTCCCTAAATTTGCCGCTCGCTTCCCAAATTTGCCGCTCACTCCAAAAATTTCCTGCTCGCTCCAAAAATTTGCCGCTCGCTCCCCAAATTTGCCGCTCGCTTCCCAAATTTCCCCTCGCTCCCCAAATTCCGCTCGCTCCCCCAAATTTCCCACTTGCTTCCCAAATTTCCGCTCGCTCCCCCAAATTTCGGCTCGCTCCCCAAATTTCGGCTCGCTCCCCAAATTTCCAACTTGCTCCCCAAATTTCCCACTTGCTCCCTAAATTTGCCGCTCGCTCCAAAAATTTCCTGCTCGCTTCCCAAATTTCCGCTCGCTCCCCAAACTTCCCGCTCGCTCCCCAAATTTCCCCTCGCTCCCCAAATTTCCCACTCCCTCCCCAAATTTTCCACTCGCTCCCCAAATTTCCCACTCGCTCCCCAAATTTCCCACTCGCTCCCTAAATTTCCCGCTCGCTTCCAAATTTGCCGCTCGCTCCAAAAATTTCTGCTCGCTTCCCAAATTTCCGCTCGCTCCCCAAATTTTCCACTCGCTCCCCAAATTTCCCCTCGCTCCCCAAATTTCCCACTCCCTCCCCAAATTTCCACTCGCTCCCCAAATTTCCCACTCGCTCCCCAAATTTCCCACTCGCTCCCTAAATTTCCCGCTCGCTTCCCAAATTTGCCGCTCGCTCCAAAAATTTCCTGCTCGCTTCCCAAATTTCCGCTCGCTCCCCAAATTTCCCACTCGCTCCCTAAATTTGCCGCTCACTTCCCAAATTTCCGCTCGCTCCCCAAACTTCCCCTCACTCCCCAAATTTGCCGCTCGCTCCCCAAACTTCCCGCTCGCTCCCTAAATTTCCCGCTCGCTCCCCAAATTTGCCACTTGCTCCCTAAATTTGCCGCTCGCTCCAAAAATTTGCCGCTCGCTCCCCAAATTTTCCCGCTCGCTCCCCAAATTGCCGCTCGCTCCCCAAATTTGCCGCTCGCTCCCTAAATTTGCCGCTCGCTTCCCAAATTTGCCGCTCGCTCCAAAAATTTGCCGCTCGCTCCAAAAATTTCCCCTCGCTCCAAAAATTTCCCGCTCGCTCCCCAAATTTCCGCTCGCTCCCCAAATTTCCGCTTGCTTCCCAAATTTCCTGCTCGCTCCCCAAATTTCCTCTCGCTCCCCAAATTTCCTCTCGCTCCCCAAATTGCCCACTCGCTCCCCAAATTTGCCGCTCGCTCCCCAAATTGCCGCTTGCTTCCCAAATTTCCCGCTCGCTCCCCAAATTTCCCACTTGCTCCCTAAATTTGCCGCTCACTTCCCAAATTTCCGCTCGCTCCCCAAACTTCCCGCTCGCTGCCCAAATTTCCCGCTCGCTGCCCAAATTTCCCACTTGCTCCCCAAATTTCCCCTCGCTCCCCAAATTTCCCGCTCGCTCCCCAAATTTCCCGCTCGCTCCCCAAATTTCCCGCTTGCTCCCCAAATTTCCCGCTCGCTCCCCAAATTGCCGCTCACTCCCCAAATTTGCCGCTCGCTCCCTAAATTTGCCGCTCGCTTCCCAAATTTGCCGCTCACTCCAAAAATTTCCTGCTCGCTCCAAAAATTTGCCGCTCGCTCCCCAAATTTGCCGCTCGCTTCCCAAATTTCCCCTCGCTCCCCAAATTTCCCGCTCGCTGCCCAAATTTCCCACTTGCTTCCCAAATTTCCGCTCGCTCCCCAAATTTCGGCTCGCTCCCCAAATTTCGGCTCGCTCCCCAAATTTCCAACTTGCTCCCTAAATTTGCCGCTCGCTTCCCAAATTTGCCGCTCGCTCCAAAAATTTCCTGCTCGCTCCAAAAATTTGCCGCTCGCTCCCCAAATTTGCCGCTCGCTTCCCAAATTTCCCCCTCGCTCCCCAAATTCCGCTCGCTCCCCAAATTTCCCACTTGCTTCCCAAATTTCCGCTCGCTCCCCAAATTTCGGCTCGCTCCCCAAATTTCGGCTCGCTCCCCAAATTTCCAACTTGCTCCCTAAATTTGCCGCTCGCTCCCCAAATTTCCCGCTCGCTCCCCAAATTTCCCCTCGCTCCCCAAATTTCCCACTCCCTCCCCAAATTTCCCACTCGCTCCCCAAATTTCCCGCTCGCTCCCCAAATTTGCCGCTCGCTCCCCAAACTTCCCGCTCGCTCCCCAACCTGGTTTCCAGCCGTTTCCCAGCGTTTCCCAGCTCGGTTCCTCGGTGGTTTCGCCCAGGAGCGCCGGACCCTCCCCCAGCCCGGCCGAGCCAAGGCGGAGCCCATCGGCACAATTTAAATGCTAAACCGGTTAAGTGGGGACAATCAGAGCCAGGGGGGGACAATCGGAGCCCGGGGGACAAGGGGACAAGGGGACACGCCCGGGGGACAAGGGACAGGCCGCAGGTTTTGTCACAAAAGCTTCACCCCATGGAAAAAGCTTCAATCACGAGTTTTCAGCCCAAACGCTTCGCCCGTCGGTTTTTATCCCAAAAGCTTCAATCGCCAGATTTTAACCCAAAAGCTTCAACCGCCGGGTTTTAACCCAAAAGCTTCAACCGCCGGGTTTTAACCCAAAAGCTTCAGTCGCCGGATTTTACCCCAAAAGCTTCAACCGCCGCATTTTACCCCAAAAGCTTCAACCGCCGCGTTTTACCCCAAAAGCTTCAGTCGCCGCGTTTTACCCCAAAAGCTTCAGTCGCCGGATTTTACCCCAAAAGCTTCAACCGCCGCATTTTACCCCAAAAGCTTCAACCGCCGGATTTTACCCCAAAAGCTTCAACCGCCGCATTTTACCCCAAAAGCTTCAGTCGCCGGATTTTACCCCAAAAGCTTCAATCGCCGGATTTTACCCCAAAAGCTTCAACCGCCGCGTTTTACCCCAAAAGCTTCAGTCGCCGCGTTTTACCCCAAAAGCTTCAGTCGCCGCATTTTACCCCAAAAGCTTCAACCGCCGCATTTTACCCCAAAAGCTTCAACCGCCGCATTTTACCCCAAAAGCTTCAACCGCCGGATTTTACCCCAAAAGCTTCAATCGCCGGATTTTACCCCAAAAGCTTCAGTCGCCGGATTTTACCCCAAAAGCTTCAATCGCCGGATTTTAACCCAAAAGCTTCACCCATCGGTTTTTACCCCAAAAACTTCAATCGCCGGATTGTAACCCAAAAGCTTCACCCATCGGTTTTTACCCCAAAAGCTTCAACCGCCGGATTTTACCCCAAAAGCTTCAATCGCCGGATTTTACCCCAAAAGCTTCAATCGCCGGATTTTACCCCAAAAGCTTCAATCGCCGGATTTTACCCCAAAAGCTTCAATCGCCGCATTTTACCCCAAAAGCTTCAACCGCCGCATTTTACCCCAAAAGCTTCAACCGCCGCATTTTACCCCAAAAGCTTCAATCGCCGGGTTTTACCCCAAAAGCTTCAGTTGCCGGATTTTACCCCAAAAGCTTCAACCGCCGCATTTTACCCCAAAAGCTTCAACCGCCGCATTTTACCCCAAAAGCTTCAATCGCCGGGTTTTACCCCAAAAGCTTCAGTTGCCGGATTTTACCCCAAAAGCTTCAACCGCCGGATTTTACCCCAAAAGCTTCAACCGTCGGTTTTTACCCCAAAAGCTTCAACCGCCGGATTTTACCCGAAAAGCTTCAATCGCCGCATTTTACCCCAAAAGCTTCAGTCGCCGCATTTTACCCCAAAAGCTTCAATCGCCGGATTTTACCCCAAAAGCTTCAATCGCCGGATTTTACCCCAAAAGCTTCAACCGCCGCGTTTTACCCCAAAAGCTTCAGTCGCCGGATTTTACCCCAAAAGCTTCAATCGCCGGATTTTACCCCAAAAGCTTCAATCGCCGGATTTTACCCCAAAAGCTTCAACCGCCGGATTTTACCCCAAAAGCTTCAACCGCCGCATTTTACCCCAAAAGCTTCAATCGCCGGATTTTACCCCAAAAGCTTCAACCGCCGCATTTTACCCCAAAAGCTTCAATCGCCGGGTTTTACCCCAAAAGCTTCAGTTGCCGGATTTTACCCGAAAAGCTTCAACCGCCGCATTTTACCCCAAAAGCTTCAACTGCCGCATTTTACCCCAAAAGCTTCAACCGCCGCATTTTACCCCAAAAGCTTCAGTCGCCGCGTTTTACCCCAAAAGCTTCAATCGCCGGATTTTACCCCAAAAGCTTCAATCGCCGGATTTTACCCCAAAAGCTTCAATCGCCGGATTTTACCCCAAAAGTTTCAACCGCCGGATTTTACCCCAAAAGTTTCAACCGCCGGATTTTACCCCAAAAGCTTCAACCGCCGGATTTTACCCCAAAAGCTTCAACCGCCGGATTTTACCCGAAAAGCTTCAATCGCCGCATTTTACCCCAAAAGCTTCAGTCGCCGCATTTTACCCCAAAAGCTTCAACCGCCGCATTTTACCCCAAAAGCTTCAACCGCCGCATTTTACCCCAAAAGCTTCAGTCGCCGCATTTTACCCCAAAAGCTTCAACCGCCGGATTTTACCCCAAAAGCTTCAACCGCCGGATTTTACCCCAAAAGCTTCAGTCGTCGGTTTTTACCCCAAAAGCTTCAGTCGTCGGTTTTTACCCCAAAAGCTTCAGTCGTCGGTTTTTACCCCAAAAGCTTCAATCGCCGGATTTTACCCCAAAAGCTTCAACCGCCGCATTTTACCCCAAAAGCTTCAACCGCCGCATTTTACCCCAAAAGCTTCAACCGCCGCATTTTACCCCAAAAGCTTCAGTCGCCGCGTTTTACCCCAAAAGCTTCAATCGCCGGATTTTACCCCAAAAGCTTCAATCGCCGGATTTTACCCCAAAAGCTTCAATCGCCGGGTTTTACCCCAAAAGCTTCAGTCGCCGGGTTTTACCCCAAAAGCTTCAGTCGCCGGATTTTACCCCAAAAGCTTCAGTCGCCGGATTTTACCCCAAAAGCTTCAATCGCCGGATTTTACCCCAAAAGCTTCAATCGCCGGATTTTACCCCAAAAGCTTCAATCGCCGGATTTTACCCCAAAAGCTTCAATCGCCGGATTTTACCCCAAAAGCTTCAATCGCCGGATTTTACCCCAAAAGCTTCAATCGCCGGATTTTACCCCAAAAGCTTCAATCGCCGGATTTTACCCCAAAAGCTTCAATCGCCGGATTTTACCCCAAAAGCTTCAATCGCCGGATTTTACCCCAAAAGCTTCAATCGCCGGATTTTACCCCAAAAGCTTCAATCGCCGGATTTTACCCCAAAAGCTTCAACCGCCGGATTTTAACCCAAAGTCTTTGGCCGATGATTTTCCCGGTTCGTTGAACCAACCGCGTGTTTTCCCTCCATGTTTTTGCCACGCGTGGGACGCCGGTGCCGCCGAGCGCTCCGGATCCAATCCAACAGCGATTTCGGGTGATCCGGTGAAGCCGCGATGCCGGGTAACGCGATCCCAGTGATTTCCATCCATTTCCATCACTCCTCTCCAGTGTTAACGAGCTCGTTTAGCAGAAAAGCGGCTTTTTCACCCCAAATCCCGCGCCGAGGGGTTTTGTGGGATGCGGCGGCGCCGGATCCTTGAGGGATTCACCGCGGCGTCCGTGGGGATGAACCGGCGGCTCCTCCGCGGTGCCGGGATGAGCCAAGAGCCGCTCCGAGCGCCGGCGGCACCGCGACCCGCACCAGAGAGCTGCTTGGGAAGAGGAAACGGTCCCGGCACGCACCATCACCAAACCCACCGGCGGCAGATGACGAGGTCGCTCGTTTGACCCGGTTAACGAGCTCGGCGGGATCGGTGCCGGCGATGGCGGCCGAGGGAACCGGATGGTGCGGGGTGAATTCGGCACCGCTCGGTCACGGGTGTCCTGGGCTGCTGCCTGGCACCTGCCAGAGCCGGACGCCTGGGTCCCTTCCCGGATGCCTGGGTCCTCTGCTCGGCACAGACACCCCTGTCCACAAATGCCCACCCGGACGCCTGGGTCCCCTGCTCAGCACAGACCCCCCTGTCCACAAATGCCCACCCGGACGCCTGGGTCCCCTGCTCAGCACAGACCCCCCTGTCCACAAATGCCCACCCGGACGCCTGGGTCCCCTGCTCAGCACAGACCCCCCTGTCCACAAATGCCCACCCGGACGCCTGGGTCCCTTCCCGGATGCCTGGGTCCTCTGCTCGGCACAGACCCCCCTGTCCACAAATGCCAACCCGGACGCCTGGGTCCCCTGCTCAGTAGAGACCACCCCCCCCACTCCCTATACCTACCCGGACACCTGGGTCCTCTCCTTGGCACAGACCCCCCTGTCCACAAATGCCCACCCGGACGCCTGGGTCCCTTCCCGGATGCCTGGGTCCCCTGCTCAGCACAGACCCCCCTGTCCACAAATGCCAACCCGGACGCCTGGGTCCCCTGCTCAGCACAGACCCCCCTGTCCACAAATGCCAACCCGGACGCCTGGGTCCCCTGCTCAGCACAGACCCCCCTGTCCACAAATGCCCACCCGGACGCCTGGGTCCCCTGCTCAGCACAGACTCCCCCTCCCTCCCTATACCTACCCGGACGCCTGGGTCCTCTGCTCAGCATAGGAACCCCTACTTACCCTCCAAGCCCTCCCGGATGCCTGGGTCCCCTCCTCGGCACAGACCCCCCCTGTCCACAAATGCCCACCCGGACGCCTGGGTCCCCTGCTCAGCACAGACCCCCCTGTCCACAAATGCCCACCCGGACGCCTGGGTCCCCTGCTCAGCACAGACCCCCCTGTCCACAAATGCCCACCCGGACGCCTGGGTCCCTTCCCGGATGCCTGGGTCCTCTGCTCGGCACAGACCCCCCTGTCCACAAATGCCCACCCGGACGCCTGGGTCCCCTGCTCAGCACAGACCCCCCTGTCCACAAATGCCCACCCGGACGCCTGGGTCCCCTGCTCAGCACAGACTCCCCCTCCCTCCCTATACCTACCCGGACGCCTGGGTCCCCTGCTCAGCACAGACACCCCTGTCCACAAATGCCAACCCGGACGCCTGGGTCCCCTGCTCAGCACAGACTCCCCCTCCCTCCCTATACCTACCCGGACGCCTGGGTCCTCTGCTCAGCATAGGAACCCCTACTTACCCTCCAAGCCCTCCCGGATGCCTGGGTCCCCTCCTCGGCACAGACCCCCCCTGTCCACAAATGCCCACCCGGACGCCTGGGTCCCCTGCTCAGCACAGACCCCCCCCATCTCCCTATACCTACCCGGACACCTGGGTCCTCTCCTCGGCACAGACCCCCCTGTCCACAAATGCCCACCCGGACGCCTGGGTCCCCTGCTCAGCACAGACCCCCCTGTCCACAAATGCCCACCCGGACGCCTGGGTCCCCTGCTCAGCACAGACCCCCCTGTCCACAAATGCCCACCCGGACGCCTGGGTCCCTTCCCGGATGCCTGGGTCCCCTCCTCGGCACAGACCCCCCTGTCCACAAATGCCCACCCGGACGCCTGGGTCCCTTCCCGGATGCCTGGGTCCCCTCCTCGGCACAGACCCCCCTGTCCACAAATGCCAACCCGGACGCCTGGGTCCCCTGCTCAGCACAGACTCCCCCTCCCTCCCTATACCTACCCGGACGCCTGGGTCCTCTGCTCAGCATAGGAACCCCTACTTACCCTCCAAGCCCTCCCGGATGCCTGGGTCCCCTCCTCGGCACAGACCCCCCCTGTCCACAAATGCCCACCCGGACGCCTGGGTCCCCTGCTCAGCACAGACCCCCCCCATCTCCCTATACCTACCCGGACACCTGGGTCCTCTCCTCGGCACAGACCCCCCTGTCCACAAATGCCCACCCGGACGCCTGGGTCCCCTGCTCAGCACAGACCCCCCTGTCCACAAATGCCCACCCGGACGCCTGGGTCCCCTGCTCAGCACAGACCCCCCTGTCCACAAATGCCCACCCGGACGCCTGGGTCCCTTCCCGGATGCCTGGGTCCCCTCCTCGGCACAGACCCCCCTGTCCACAAATGCCAACCCGGACGCCTGGGTCCCCTGCTCAGCACAGACTCCCCCTCCCTCCCTATACCTACCCGGACGCCTGGGTCCTCTGCTCAGCATAGGAACCCCTACTTACCCTCCAAGCCCTCCCGGATGCCTGGGTCCCCTCCTCGGCACAGACCCCCCCTGTCCACAAATGCCCACTCGGACGCCTGGGTCCCCTGCGCAGCACAGACCCCCCCCCACTCCCTATACCTACCCGGACACCTGGGTCCCCTGCTCAGCACAGACCCCTCCTCCCTCCCTATACCTACCCGGACACCTGGGTCCCCTCCTTGGCACAGACCCCCCTGTCCACAAATGCCCACCCGGACGCCTGGGTCCCTTGCTTCAACACAGACCTCCCCCTCCCTCCCTCTACCCACCCGGACGCCTGGGTCCTCTCCCGGACACCTGGGTACCCTCTCCGGCACAGACCCCCTCCCCTCCAGACCCACCCGGACGCCTGGGTCCCTTGTTCAGTGCAGACCCTCCTGTCCACAAATGCCCACCCGGACGCCTGGGTCCCCTGCTCAGCACAGGCCTCCTCTCCCTCCCTATACCCACCCGGACGCCTGGGTCCCCTCCCCAGCACAGACACCCTCCCCTCCAGACCCACCCGGACGCCTGGGTCCCCTGCTCAAGACAGACCCCCCTGTCCACAAATGCCCACCCGGACGCCTGGGTCCCCTGCTCAGTGCAGACCCTCCTGTCTCCAAATGCCCACTCGAACGCCTGGGTCCCCTGCTCAGGACAGACCCCCCTGTCCACAAATGCCCACCCGGACGCCTGGGTCCCTTGCTTCAACACAGACCTCCCCCTCCCTCCCTATACCCACCCGGACGCCTGGGTCCTCTCCCGGACACCTGGGTCCCCTCTCCGGCACAGACCCCCTCCCCTCCAGACCCACCCGGACGCCTGGGTCCCTTGCTCAGTGCAGACCCTCCTGCCCACAAATGCCCACCCGGACGCCTGGGTCCCCTGCTCAGGACAGACCCCCCTGTCCACAAATGCCCACCCGGACGCCTGGGTCCCCTGCTCAGCACAGGCCTCCTCTCCCTCCCTATACCCACCCGGACTCCTGGGTCCCCTCCCGGACGCCTGGGTCCCCTTCTCAGCACAGGACTCACCCCCTCCCCCCCAAACCCACCCGGACGCCTGGGTCCCCTCCCGCACTTCTGAGTCCCCCCGTCACCACACCCCCCCTCACCCCCCACCCTCCCCGGGACGCCTGTTTCCCGTCCCGAACGCCTGGGTCCCTTCCCGGTTCCCTCAGGCCCTGCCTCCCTCCCCGGACGCCTGGGTCCCCCCCGGACGCCTGGGTCCCTCCACTCCGCGTTTCAGCACCGGGGACGGGGTCGGGACAGGGGGTTAGGGGGGGTCAGAACCGCCTCCCCCCCCTCACCTCGGGTCCCCCGGTCCCGGCTCCGCTTTGTCCCCACCGGGTCCCCCCCCCGCCCGCCCCGGGCACTCACCCCACCGGCCCCCCGGGGCCGGGCCCGCCGGGCTGCTCCTCCTCAGCGGCTCCCCCGCCGCCTCCCACCCGGCTCCGGCCTCCGTAGCAGCCGCCGCGCCGGGGACATGGTCCCTTTAAATCCCCCCCCGGGGGCCCGGCCGGTCCCGCCGCCGCCGCCGCCGCCGCCGCCGCCGCCTCCTGCGCCGCTCCGGCCGCTCCTCCGCCTCCCTCCCGGCGGCGGGGCCTCACTACGTCACGCCGGGCGCGACCAGGCCGCCGCCGACATCTTGGGGGCGGCGAACGGGGTCCCAGCGCCGCCTCCGCCACCTCCGCCGCCGCCGCCGCCATGTTGGGCCGCGCCGCCCCCCGCCGGCCGCTCCCGCCCCGCCGGAGCGGCCGCTGCGCGTCGCCGCCGCCCTCCGCCCTCCGCGGGCCGCGCGGCGCGCTGCTGATGACGCGATGGGCTGCGCGGCGCCGCCATCTTGGGAGTGGCGGGGAGGGGAAGGAGGGCGGGGAGAGGCGGCGCCGTGACCTTCCAGGAGGGAGGGGGGAGAGAGGGAGAGAGCGGCGCGGGGGTTGCGTCATCACGGAGCGACGGCGGCGCCGCGCCGCCATCTTGGGGGGGGCGCAGGGGGAAGGTCCGGCCCTGAGGGGACTCCGCGGTCCCGGCGACACCAAACGGGCCACAAAGTGGCCACAAAGTGGCCCCGTGGCCTTGGCCTAAGGGTCCGCGTGGCCCTGTTGTCCCCAAAGTGTCCCCATGGCCCTGACATCCCTGTCACTGTGACCCCAAGTGTCCCCATGACCGTGTCCCCAAGGGTCCCCATGGCCCTGCCATCCCCATTGCCATGTCCCCAAGTGTCCCCATGACCATGTCCCCATGTCCCTGTTGTCCCCAAAGTGTCCCCATGGCCCTGACATCCCTGTCACTGTGACCCCAAGTGTCCCATTGACCGTGTCCCCATGTCCCTGTTGTCCCCAAGTGTCCCCATGGCCCTGTCATCCCCATGGCCACATCTCCAAGTGTCCCCATGGCTCTGTCACCCCCATGGCCATGTCCCCAAGTGTCCCCATGACCGTGTCCGCCTGTCCCTGTTGTCCCCAAGTGTCCCCATGGCCCTGCCATCCCCATGGCCATGTCCCCAAGTGTCCCCATGACCCTGTCCCCATGTCCCTGTTGTCCCCAAAGTGTCCCCATGGCCCTGCCATCCCCATGGCCATGTCCCCAAGTGTCCCATTGACCGTCTCCCCCTGTCCCTGTTGTCCCCAAAGTGTCCCCATAGCCCTGCCACCCCCATGACCGTGTCCCCAAGTGTCCCCATGACCCTGTCCCCATGTCCCTGTTGTCCCCAAGTGTCCCCATGGCCCTGTCATCCCCATGACCATGTCCCCAAGTGTCCCCATGACCGTGACCCCAAGTGTCCCCATGGCCACATCTCCAAGTGTCCCCATGGCTCTGTCACCCCCATGGCCATGTCCCCAAGTGTCCCCATGGCCCCGCCATCCCCATGACCATGTCCCCAAGTGTCCCCATGAACGTGTCCCCATGTCCCTGTTGTCCCCAAGTGTCTCCATGGCCCTGCCCTCCCCATGGCCATGTCCCCAAGTGTCCCCATGACCCTGTCCCCATGTCCCTGTTGTCCCCAAAGTGTCCCCATGGCCCTGCCCTCCCCATGGCCATGTCCCCAAGTGTCCCATTGACCGTCTCCCCCTGTCCCTGTTGTCCCCAAAGTGTCCCCATAGCCCTGCCATCCCCATGGCCATGTCTCCAAGTGTCCCCATGACCCTCTCCCCATGTCTCTGTTGTCCCCAAAGTGTCCCCATGGCCCTGTCATCCCCATGACCATGTCCCCAAGTGTCCCCATGACCGTGACCCCAAGTGTCCCCATGGCCACATCTCCAAGTGTCCCCATGGCTCTGTCACCCTCATGGCCATGTCCCCAAGTGTCCCCATGACCCTGTCCCCATGTCCCTGTTGTCCCCAAAGTTTCCCCATGGCCCTGCCCTCCCCATGGCCATGTCCCCAAGTGTCCCATTGACCGTCTCCCCCTGTCCCTGTTGTCCCCAAAGTGTCCCCATAGCCCTGCCATCCCCATGACCATGTCCCCAAGTGTCCCCATGACCGTGTCCCCAAGTGTCCCCATGACCATGTCCCAATGTCCCTGTTGTTCCCAAGGGTCCCCATGGTCCTGTCATCCCCATGACCATGTCCCCACGTGTCCCCATGTCCCTGATGACCCCAAAGTGTCCCCATGGCCCTGCCACCCCTATGACCATGTCTCCAAGTGTCCCCATGACCATGTCCCCATGTCCCTGTTGTCCCCAAAGTGTCCCCATGGCTCTGTCACCCCCATGGCCATGTCTCCAAGTGTCCCCATGACCCTGTCCCCATGTCCCTGTTGTCCCCAAGTGTCCCCATGGCCCTGCCATCCCCATGACCATGTCCCCAAGTGTCCCCATGTCCCTGTTGTCCCCAAGTGTCCCCATGGCCCTGCCATCCCCATGACCATGTCCCCAAGTGTCCCCATGACCGTGACCCCAAGTGTCCCCATGGCCACATCTCCAAGTGTCCCCATGGCTCTGTCACCCCCATGACCATGTCCCCAAGTGTCCCTATGGTCCTGCCATCCCCATCACAGTGTCCCCAAAGTGTCCCCATGGCCCTGTCACCCCCCATGACCGTGTCCCCAAGTGTCCCCATGACCGTGTCCCCCTGTCCCTGTTGTCCCCAAGTGTCCCCATGGCCCTGCCATCCCCATGACCATGTCCCCACGTGTCCCCATGTCCCTTTTGACCCCAAAGTGTCCCCATGGCCCTGTCACCCCCCATGGCCATGTCCCCAAGTGTCCCCATGACCATGTCCCCAAGCATCCCCATGACCATGTCCCCATGTCCCTGTTGTCCCCAAAGTGTCCCCATGGCCCTGTCACCCCCATGACCATGTCCCCAAGTGTCCCCATGGCCATGCCACCCCCATGGCCATGTCCCCAAGTGCCCCATGACCATGTCCCCAAGTGTCCCCATGGCCATGCCACCCCCATGGCCATGTCCCCAGGTGGGACAGGCCAACACTGGGGACAGAGCCCTACGCGGTGACAAGACCCAACCAATCACCTCCTGACAGTGACACCAACACTGTTTATTACCCGGGGAGGGGACACCCCACGCGACACCCTCCGGAAAGCCCAGGTGGCCACGATGACCGCGGGGACACACTGGGGACAGCTGGTCACACGCTGCTGGCATCGTCACCGCTCTCGTCCCACTCCCGGCGACGTGTCCTGGTCGGGGGACCCACGGAGGTGACACCGCGCAGCTCCCGCTCCAGCGCCGACAGCCGCCTCTCCTGGGGGGGGACAGCGTCAGGGGCCACCCCCGGCCCTCGTGGCACCCATGGGTGTCCCCAGGGTGTCCCCAGGGTGTCCCCAGGCTCTCACCAGCTCCCGGTTCTTCTCCTCGCTGCTCTTCAGCCGCTCCAGGTCAGTCCTCCTGGCGCCCTCGGCCGCCGTCAGCCTGGGGGGGACCCCGACATGGAGGGGGACCCATTGGTGGGGGGCACCCAGGGGTTTGAGGGCACCCAGGGGATTGGGGACACCCATGGAGTTTGGGGTGCTCAGAGGTTTGGGGCACCCATGGGGTTGGGGGCACCCATGGATTTGGGGCACCCACTGGTGTGGGGCACACAGAGGTTTGGGGCACCCATGGAGTTTGGGGTGCTCAGAGGTTTGGGGCACCCATGGGGTTGGGGGCACCCATGGATTTGGGGCACCCACTGGTGTGGGGCACACAGAGGTTTGGGGCACCCATGGAGTTTGGGGTACTTGGGGGTTTGGGGCACCCACCGATTTGAGGCACCCATAGGATTGGGGTGATCAGGGGTTCGGGGCACCCATGAGGTTGGGGCACCCATGGATTTGGGGCACCCACAGGTTTGGGGCACCCACTGTTTGGGGGTTCCCACATGTTTGGGGCACCCCAGGGTTTGGGATCCTCAGGGTTTGGGGACACACCAAAAGGTCCAAGGGTTTGGGTGTCACCACCCTGAGGGTTCAGGTGCCACCACCCCATGGGTTTGGGTGTCACCACCCCAGGGGTCTGGGTGCCACTACCCCATGTGTTTGGGTGTCACCACCCTGAGGGTTCAGCTGCCATCACCCCATGGATTTGGGTGTCACCACCCCAGGGGTCTGGGTGACACCACCCTGAGGGTTCAGGTGCCACCACCCCATGGATTTGGGTGTCACCACCCCAGGGGTTTGGGTGTCACCACCCTGAGGGTTCAGGTGCCACCACCCCATGGATTTGGGTGTCACCACCCCAGGGGTTTGGGTGTCACCACCCTGAGGGTTCAGGTGCCACCACCCCATGGATTTGGGTGTCACCACCCCAGGGGTCTGGGTGACACCACCCTGAGGGTTCATCTGCCACCACCCCAGGGGACTGGGTGCCACTACCCCATGGGTTTGGGTGTCACCACCCTGAGGGTTCAGCTGCCATCACCCCATGGATTTGGGTGTCACCACCCCAGGGGTCTGGGTGACACCACCCTGAGGGTTCAGGTGCCACCACCCCATGGATTTGGGTGTCACCACCCCAGGGGTCTGGGTGACACCACCCTGAGGGTTTGGGTGTCACCACCCCATGGGTCTGGGTGTCACCACCCTGAGGGTTCAAGTGCAACCACCCCATGAGTTTGGGACACCCACTGTTTGGGGGTTCCCAGATGTTTGGGGCACTCCAGGCTTTGGGATCCTGAGAGACCCACTGGTGTGTGTCACCCAGAGGTTGGGGACCCCCACCCCCCTGTACCTGGCGCCCAGATGTGCGGCCCGCGCAGTGGCCTCATCCAGCTGCAGGCGCAGGTGCTGGAGCAGGTCCCGGTGCTGCCCCTGCTCCTGGCACAGCCCCCGCTGTGTCCCCTCCAGCTCCGTCACCCGCGTCCCCGTCACCCGCAGCCGCTCCCGCTGCTCCGCCACCTCCTGCTGCAGCTGCTCCAGCAGCCACCCGTGCTGGGGACAAGGATGGGACATGGGGACAATGGGGCACCCGGAGGGGTTTGGTGGCACCGCCCCATGGGTCTGAGCGTCACCACCCCATGGGTCTGGGTGCCACTACCCTGGGGGTTCGGGTGTCACCACCCCAGGGGGTTTGGCGTCACCACCCCATGGTTTGGGTGTCACCACCCCATGGGTTTGGGTGTCACCACCCTGGGGGTTCAGCTGCCAGCAGCCCATGGGTTTGGGTGTCATCCCCTCAGGGGTTTGGTGTCACCACCCCATGGTCTGGGTGCCACCACCCAAGGGGTTTGGGTGTCACCACCCTGAGGGTTCAGCTGCCACCACTCCAGGGGGTTTGGTGTCACCACCACATGGGTCTGGGTGTCACCACCCTGAGGGTTTGGGTGTCACCACCCCAGGGGTTTGGTGTTACCACCCTGGGGGTTCAACTGCCACCACCCCAGGGGCTTTGGGTGTCATCCCCCCAGGGCTTTGGGTGCCACCATCCCATGGGTTTAGGTGCCACCAATCCAGGGGTTGGGTGCCACCACCCCATGGGTTTGGGTGTCACTACCCTGAGGGTTTGGGAGTCACCACCCCAGGGGTTTGGGTGTCACCCCCCAGTGGTTCAGGTGCCACCATACCATGGGTTTGGGTGCCACCACCCTGAGGGTTCAGCTGTCACCACCCCATGGGTTTGGGTGCCACCACCCCATGGGTTTGAGTGTCACCCCTCAGTCATTCAGGTGTCACCACCCCATGGGTTTGGGTGTCAACCCCCAGTGGTTCAGGTGCCGCCATCCCATGGGTTTGGGTGCCACCAGCACAGGGGTTGGGTGCTACCAGCCCACGGGTTTGAGTGTCACCCCTCAGTCATTCAGGTGTCACCACCCCAGGGGTTTCGGTGTCATCCCCCCACCGTTCAGGTGCCACCACCCCACGGTTCGGGTGCCACCCCCGGCGTTACCTTCTCCAGCGGTCGGATGCCGAACAGCTCCCCCGTTCCCACCGCCACGTCCTCCACGTACCTCTGCCACGGCACCGTGGACTTGCGCGGCAGCGATGCCGACGACCGCAGCTTCCCCCGGCCCTACGGCACCGCCGGCACCCATCAGCGCCCTCATCACCCGCCCTCCTCACCCCCACCGCCAGGCCGCTGCGGCGCCTGCCGCGACTCACCGGCGCGTCCCGGGTGGCGAGGGCCCGCGGTTCGTCCCCGGCCGGCGGCTCGGCCGCGTGCTCGGCGCTGCTCCGCTGGCGCGGGCGCCGCGCGGCCTTGCCCTGCGCCGGGACGCTCTGGGTGCGCTGCACGTGGCGGCGTTCCCGGCTCGGTGACGGTGACGGGTCGGGTTCCGGGGTGTCGTCCCGAGCGCGGGCGCGGCGGACGCTGGTGAGGGACTGGCTCTTGACCAGGGGACTGAGCTTGTTGAGGGCGCGCGGGGGCACAAAGCCGGGTTTAGAGCTCTCGGCCGGGCTGCTGGGGGACACGGGGCGGTGGCAGAGCCGGGAGGGACCTGGGTCGCCCTGAGCTCGACCAGGACCACGGGCAACACGCGCCGTGTTGGGATTGGACCCGGGTCCTGAGCCCGGCCTGGGCCTGGGCGATCTCAGAGCCACTGGGACCAGAACCATCCTCTAAATCCAATTGGGATCAGAACCATCCCCTAAACCCAACTGGGACCAAAACCATCCCATGAACTGGGACCAGAAGCATCACCTAAACCTAACTGGGTCTAGAACCATCCCCTAAAGCCAACTGGGACCAGAACCATCCCCTAAACCCAACTGGGACCAGAACCATCCTCTAAATCCAATTGGGAACAGAACCATCCCATGAACTGGGACCAGAACCATCCTCTAAATTCAACTGGGACCAGAACCATCCCCTAAACCCAACTGGAACCAGAACTATCCCCTAAATCCAATTGGGAGCAGAACCAACCCATGAACTGGGACCAGAACTATCCCCTAATCCTGGCTTGGACCAGAACCATCCCCTAAACTCAACTGGGACCAGAACCATCCCCTAAACCCAACTGGAACCAGAACTATCCCCTAAATCCAATTGGGAACAGAACCATCCCATGAACTGGGACCAGAAGCATCCCCTAAACCCAACTGGGACCAGAGCCATCCCATGAACTGGGACCAGAACCATCCCCTAAATCAAACTGGGAGCAGAAATATCCCCTAAACTCAACTGGGACCAGAACCATCCTCTAAACCTGGCTGAGACCAGAACCATCCCCTAAACCCAACTTGGACCAGAACCATCCCATGAACTGGGACCAGACCCATCTCCCACCTGGACCACACCCATTCATTCAACCCATCAGGTACCAGAACCATCCCCTGAACCCAAGTGGGAACAGTCACCCCAAACTCGATCTGCACCGGCGTCCCCCTGGTCCCAACCAAGGCCAGAACCAACCCAGCCAGGACCAGACCCAGCGTGGTGTCACCCGGCCCCACACGGCCCCCTTGGTCCCACGTGTGTCCCCATCCACCCGTTGGTACCTTTGCTCCACGGTGGAGCTGAGCCGGACGGACACGGGAACAGGGGTCCCATCCCTGATGGCCGCGAGGATGGTGGGAAGGGGCTCCAGCTCCTGCTGGGTGGCCTGTCAGGGTGAGACAGGGACACGATAGGGACAACAGGGCAGGTGACATCCATGGGACAGTGGTCACCAGCTCCGCGTGTGGAGAGAAGGAGGTGGCCAAGTCTTGCTGGGGACAAACGGACAGTGGCACCTGGTCCAGGCTGGAGAAGATGTCGCAGAGGAGGAGGTGGAGGGTGGCGAGCTCCAGGGCCAGGTCCACGTAGCCATCATAGGTGGCCATGTGGCCGCTGCCCTCGGGGTTGGCCGCGCTCTGCAGGAAGGTCGTCATGGCGCCCCAGTTGTGCTCCAGGAACTCGTTCATGAAGCCCATGTAGGCCTCCTTCTCGCCAAACCTGGGGACCATCGTGGCTGGTGACATGGGGGCCAGAGGGTGGCCTCGGCTACCACCGTGGTCACGGGCAACCACCATGGTTGTGGGCCACCATGTGGTTGTGGGCCACCGCCAGTCATGGGCCACCAACAGTCATGGGCCAGACCACGTTGGGGACAACCCTATTGCTCCATTACATGTTGGGGACAACCCTACTGCTCCACGGCATGTTGGGGACATCCCTGCTGCCCCACAGTATGGTGGGGACAACCTACTACCACATGGCATGTTGGGGACATCCCTGCTTGTCCATGGCATGTTGGGGACAACCTACTGCCCCACTGTATGTTGGGGACAACCTACTGCCCCAGGGCATGTTGGGGACAACCTACTGCCCCATGGCATGTTGGGAACATCCCTGCTTGTCAATGGCATGTTGGGGACAACCTACTGCCCCATGGCATGTTGGGGATGTCCTTGCTTGTCCATGGCACTTTGGGGACAACCTACTGCCCCATGGCATGTTGGGAACATCCCTGCTTGTCAATGGCATGTTGGGGACAACCTACTGCCCCATGGCATGTTGGGGATGTCCTTGCTTGTCCATGGCACTTTGGGGACAACCTACTGCCCCATGGCATGTTGGGAACATCCCTGCTTGTCAATGGCATGTTGGGGACAACCTACTGCCCCATGGCATGTTGGGGACATCCCTGCTTGTCCATGGCATGTTGGGGACAACCTACTGCCCCACGGTATGTTGGGGACATCCCTGCTGCCCCAGGGCATGTTGGGGACAACCTACTGCCTCATGGCATGCTGGGGACATCCCTGCTTGTCCATGGCATGTTGGGGACATTCCTACTGCCCCACAGTATGTTGGGGACACCCCTGCTGCCCCAGGGCATGTTGGGGACATCCCTGCTTGTCCATGGCACATTGGGGACAACCTACTGCCCCATAGCATGTTGGGGACAACACTACAGCTCCACGACACGTTGGGGACAACCCCACTGCCCCGTGACTGCCCACGGCAGGTGTCACACAGCACGTCGGGGGTGTCCCCACCACCCCACGGGGATGTCCCCACCGCCCCACGGGGTCGTCCCTCCCCGCCGGTTCCACGCCGTGCCGTACGTGGTGAAGTTGGCCAGGTTCTGGATGACTTTGGCCACCAGCGTGAGGGTCCGGGCGGTGGCCTCACTGGGGTACTCCTGGACCAGGCCAAAGAGGCTGGGGGACATGATGGCAGGACACAGGAAACGCAGGAACAGGGAGGCCGAGACCAGGCGCTGCCCGATGGCCGCCTTGGCCCGCGCCGCGCAGGCCTGGCGCCAGGCCGCGAAGATCTCGCCCAGCTCGGCCGGGAAGGAGCTGCGGGGAGAGACACCCTGGTTGGTGGCCCTGGAGTCACCCCCGTGGACACCGTGACGTGTTGTGGGATGTGGTGTCCACCATGGCGGGGCTTGTCCATAGGGTTGTCCCCAGGTCCTTCCTGGTGTCCACCCCCGCGTCCATCCAATGGATGGTGCCCACCTCTGTCCCCAGACTTGTCCCAATGTCCTTCTGGTATCTGTCCTCATGTTCATCCCAGGGGTGGTGTCTATCCTTGACCTCCATCTCTGTCCCCAAACTTGTCCCCAGGTCCATCCAGGTGCCCATCCCCATGTCCATCACATGGATGGTGCCCATCTCTGTCCCCAAACTTGTCCCCAGATCTTTCCGGGTTCCCATCCCCATGTCCATCCCATGGATGGTGCCCATCTCTGTCCCCAGACTTGTCCCAATGTCCTTCTGGTACCTGTCCTCGTGTCCATCTCATGGATGGTGCCCATCTCTGTCCCCAAACTTGTCCCCAGGTCCCCCTGGTGCTGGTGCCCACCCTGTGGCTCCCCCATTGCCCACCCCTGTGGCCACCCCCGTGGCCACCCCTGCGTCCCCCCGTGCGCTCAGGACGGTGTCTCACTCTCCGGAGCCGGCGATGCGCTGGAAGGTCTCCTCGCACACCTGCCGCAGGTTGTTCTGGTTGTCGGTGAGGTCAAGCCCGGCGCATTTACCGGGATCAACCTCACAGCTCTCACCTGAGGTGCAGAGCCGGGCCACCACCTCACCTGGACACCAAGGGACAACCCGTAAGGGGACCAACCATGGCTGTGACAAACCCCCATGACGTCCCCATGGGGGTGTCCTACAACCCCATCTTGCTCTGCCCACGTCCTGCACCCCATGACACCCTGTGATGTCACCCCCAGAATGTCCCATACCCTGTAATGTCCCATGAAGACCTACCCAGTGTGTCCTGGAGGTACTTGCCCCCCACCAGTTTCATGTACTCGTCGATGGCCTTGGTGGCCAGTGTGTTCTCCCGGAAGATCAGCGCCTCGCGGTCGTCGAAGCGGTCCAGCTCGGCCACCCCCAGGTCGATGAGGAACTCCTGCCGGGTGGGCACCGTGGGCTTGGTGGGCACCCACAGCCACAAACAGCTGCAAGCATCCCACCCGGGAAGTGCCAGGAGCTCCTCCGAATTGCATGTCCCATCCCACCAATCCCAACCCATCGTAACCCATCCCAACACAAATCATCTATCCCATCTTGTCCCACCAATCCCAACTCAACCCAACTCTTCCATCCCATCAGTCCCATCCCAACCCAACTCAACCCAACCCAACTCTTCCATCCCATTCCACCAATCCCATCCCAGCTCAACTCGATGCAACCCAACCCAGCTCTTCCATTCTGTCCTATCCCATCCCAACCCAACTCTTCCATCCCATCTCACCCCAACTCTTCCATCCCATCCCAACTCAACCCAATGCAACCCAACTCAGCTCTTCCATCCCGTCCTATCCCAACCCAACCCAAATCTTCCATCCCATCCCACCAATCCCATCCCATCCCAACCCAATACAACCCAATCCAGCTCTTCTATCCTGTCCTATCCCATCTCAACCCAACTGTTCCATCCCATCCTGTCCCAACACAATCCAACTCTTCCATCCCAACCCATCCCACCAATCCCAACCCATCCCAACCCAACTCACCCCAATCCAACTCTTCCATCCCATCTTATCCTACCAATCCCATCCCAACCCAACTCATCCATCCCATTCCAACCCAGCTCATTCCAACCCAACTCTTCCATCCCATCCCAACCCAACCCGATGCAACCCAGCCCAGCTCTTCCACCCTGTCCCACACCACCCCAACTCTTCCATCCCATCTTATCCCACCAATCCCAACCCAACTCAACCCAACTCTTCCATCCCATCCCATCTCATCCCACCAATCGCAGCCCATCCCGTCTCAACCCAACTCATCCATCCCATCCTGTCCCCAACACAACCCAATTCAACCCAACCCAACTCTACCATCCCAACCCAACTCTTCTATCCCATCCCATCCCATCCCATCCCATCCCATCCCATCCCATCCCATCCCATCCCTTCCATCCCAACCCATCCCATCCCATCCCAACCCAACTCTTCCATCCCAACCCATCCCAATCCAACTCTTCCATTCCATCCCAACCCAACCCAACTCTTCCATCCCAACCCAACCCAACTCTTCTATCCCAACCCAACCCATCCCATCCCAACCCAACTCTTCCATCCCATCCCATCCCAAACCAACCCTTCCATCCCATCCCCACCCAACTCTTCCATCCCATCCCAACCCAACCCAACTCTTCCACACCATCCCACCAATCCCATAATATCCCAACACATCCCATCTTATCCCACCATTCCCATCCCACCCCACCTCTCCAGCCACCCCCAACCCACGCTGTCCATCCCACCTCAACCACCACACCCATCGCATCCATCTCACCCCCATCCCACCCCAACCACCATCCCCACAGCACCCACCCTGCCCTCCCCGCTCCTCCCCACACCCCCACATCCACCGCTCACCCCACCTTGGCCTTGCCGGTGCTCTGCAGGACGCGGACCAGCGCCCCGGCCAGCTCCTCCTTGTGCCGCAGGGCAATGGCGGGTTCCAACCGGGCACACAGCTCCCGGTAGTGGAAGGTGATGAACTCGGCCAACTCCTTGTAGCGCACGATGGGCAACACCCGCACCTCCCGGTAGCGCCCGCGCACCCGCACCGAGGGTGCCCGCTCGCCGGCGCCGCCGGCACCGCTCAGCTGGTACCAGCGCTCCAGGGGCTGCCCGGCGGCCGCCAGCTCGGCCAAGGGGACGGTGACGGTGGCCACCGGGGGAGCGGGGTGGTCGTCGCGGCACAGGGCGAGCGTGAGGGCGCGGGCGGGCGGGAGGGCAGCCAACTGGAAGAGTTCGCCCCAGAAGAGCTCGCCGTCGGCGCCGGCCGCCTTGGCCGTGGTGCGGGCGAACAGGGTCCCATCCAGCTGGAGGTGACAGCGCAGGCGGCGGCGCGGGGGCAGGTCACGGCCCTCGTACACCCAGAGGCTCAGTGCCAGCTCCAGCCGTTCGCAGTTGTCCTGGTGGGGTTTGGGACATAAGGGGACAAGGGAGACGTGGGAGGATCGGGGGGAGGCTTGAGGGGTGGCAGGTGGGGAATGCTGGGGGGAGGTGGGGACAGGAGGGGATGTGGGGGACAGAGGGACACACATGGGGTTGGATGGGACATGGAGGGACAGGAGGGGACATGGAGGGACACAGGGACACACATGGGGTTGGAGGGACAGAAGGAGACATGGGGGACAGAGGGACACACGTGGGGTTGGATGGGACATGGAGGGACAGGAGAGGACATGGAGGGACAGGAGGGGACATGGAGGACAGAGGGACACATGTGGAGTTGGAGGGACAGAAGGAGACGTGGGGGACAGAGGGACACGCATGGGGTTGGAGGGACAGGAGGGGACATGGAGGGGACGGGAGAGGACACATGGGGGTGGAGGGGACATGGAGGGACAGGAGGGACATGGAGGGGACATGGAGGGGACAGGAGGGGACACATGAGGTTGGAGGGGGCATGGAGGTACAGGAGGGGACATGGAGAGACAGGAGGGGACATGGAGAGACAGGAGGGGACACACGTGGGGTTGGAGGGCACATGGAGGGGCAGGAGAGGACACATGGGGGTGGAGGGGACATGGAGGGACACGAGGGGACATGGAGAAGACGGGAGAGGACACATGGGGGTGGAGGGGACATGGACAGAGGGACACACGTTGGGATGGAAAGGACATGGAAGGACAGGAGGGGACATGGAGGGACAACCAAGCCCTCAGGGGACAGGAGGGGCCAACCAGGGTGTCCCAGGGGTGTCCCCATGGTGTTCCAGGGTGTCCCAAGGGTGTCCCTGTGGTGTCCTGAGGTGTCCCCATGGTGGTCTGAGGTGTCCCAGGGGTGTCCCCATGGAGCCCCCTTGGTGTTCAAGGGTGTCCCAAGGGTGTCCCCATGGTGTTCTGAGGTCTCCCAGGGGTGCCCCCATGGTGCCCCCATGGTGCCCCCATGGTGTCCCAAGGGTGTCCCAAGGGTGTCCCTGTGGTGTCCCCATGGTGTTCCGAGGTGTCCCAGGGGTGTCCCCATGGCATTCTGGGGTGTCCCAGGGGTGTCCCTGTGGTGTCCCCATGGTGTTCCGAGGTGTCCCAGGGGTGTCCCCATGGCGTCCCAAGGGTGTCCCGAGGTGTCCCCATGGTGTCCCCACGCTGTCCCCATGTCCCACCTTGTTGGGCTGTGCGGTGCGGCGCAGCTTCTCGATCCAGCGGTCGCGCTCGGCCAGGGACGCGCAGCCGAAGGAGCGGCTGCCCTCGCCTGTGATCACCTGCGGACAGCGGGGTGGCTGCGGCACCCATGGGTGCCTGGGGGGGACCTGGGTGTCCTTTTGGGGCACTCAGCAGGGGGGACCCGGGTGCCTGTGCAGGGTGCTCTGGGTGTCCCTTTGTGATGCCAGGGTGTCCTGGGTGCCACGACACCAGAGGGAGACACCTATGGCACCCACGGTACCCTGGGGAGGCACCCAGGGCATCCCTGGCATCCTGGAGAAGCACCCAGGGCACCCACAGTACCCTAGGGAGGCACCCATGACACCAGGGGGTCCCCCATCTCCCCTCCATGTCCCCTCCAGTGTGCCCTGAGTGAGCCTTTAGGGTGCCTGGGGTGCCCCAGGGTGCCTTAGGTGCCCCTTTAGGGTGCCCTGGGTGCCTCTCCTGAGCACCATGGGTGCCTGTTTAGGGTGCCATGAGTGCCATGGGTGGCTATTGAAGGTGCCCTGGGTGCCTCTCCAGGATGTCATGGGTGCTATGGGTGCCTCCCTAGGGTGCCATGGGTGCCTCTCCAGGGTGCCATGGGTGCTATGTGTGTCTCCCTAGGGTGCCACAGGTGCCTATCAAAGGTACCTTGGGTGCTATGGGTGCCTCTCCAAGGTGCCATGGGCACCCTGGTTGGCTATTAAAGGAGCCCCGGGTGCCTCTCCAGGATGTCATGGATGTCATGCATGCCTCCCCAGGGTACCTTGGGTGCCATAGGTGCCTCCCCAGGGTGTCATGGGTGCCATGGGTGCCTCTCCAGGATGCCATGGGTGCCTCCCTAGGATGCCCTGAATACCCTGGGTGCCTATCAAAGGTGCCATGGGTGCTCTGGTTGCCTTTCCGGGTTGCCTTGGGTGCCTCCCCCTGGTGTCGTGGGTGCCCTGGGTGCCTCCCCATGGTACCGTGGGTGCCATAGGTGCCTCCCCCTGGTGTCGTGGGTGTTGTGGGTGCCTCCCCAGGGTACCATGGGTGCCCTGGGTGCCTCCCCCTGGTATTGTGGGTGCCATGGGTGCCTCCCCATGGTACCATGGGTGCCATAGGTGCCTCCCCATGGTACCGTGGGTGTCATAGGTGCCTCCCCCTGGTATCGTGGGTGCCATGTGTGCCTCCCTGTGGTACCGTGGTTGCCATAGGTGCCTCCCCAGGGTACCATGGGTGCCCTGGGTGCCTCCCCCTGGTGTCGTGGGTGCCCTGGGTGCCTCCCCCTGGTATTGTGGGTGCCATGGGTGCCTCCCCAGGGTACCGTGAGTGCCATGGGTGCCTCCCCCTGGTGTCGTGGGTGCCTCCCCAGGGTACCGTGGGTGCCCTGGGTGCCTCCCCATGGTATATTGGGTGCCATGGATGCCTCCCCAGGGTGCCATGGGTGCCTCTCCAGGATGCCATGGATGCCATGGGTGCCTTTCCATGGTACCGCGGGTGCCATAGGTGCCTCCCCTTGGTGTCGTGGGTGCCCTGGGTGCCTCCCCATGGTACCGTGGGTGCCATAGGTGCCTCCCCCTGGTGTCGTGGGTGTTGTGGGTGCCTCCCCAGGGTACCATGGGTGCCCTGGGTGCCTCCCCCTGGTATTGTGGGTGCCATGGGTGCCTCCCCATGGTACCGTGGGTGCCATAGGTGCCTCCCCCTGGTGTCGTGGGTGCCCTGGGTGCCTCTCCATGGTATAGTGGGTGCCATGGGTGCCTCTCCAGTATGCCATGGATGCCATGGGTGCCTCCCCATGGTATTGCGGGTGCCATAGGTGCCTCCCCCTGGTATCATGGGTGCCCTGGGTGCCTCCCCAGGCCACCCCACCCCACACCCCCGCCGTTACCTGGAAGCAGAACCTCTCTCCCACCACGCTGCCGTGCACGGGCCGCACCACCACGTCGGCGCCGCTCAGGTCCAGCTCGGCCGCGCTGGGCGCCGGCAGCAGCGACTCCCGCGACCCGCTGCGGCTGGGGACCCTGCGGGGACAGCGCCGTCACCCACCGCCGCACCCCGACCCCCACCCACCCCCCCACCCACCCACCCTCCTGGCCGCACCTCTCGTTGGCCACCGGCTCCGCTTTGGCGACACCGCGAACCTTGCGCTCCCGGAGCCTCTTCCACAGCAAACCCTGGGTGGGGAAGGGTGGAGGAGGTGGGTGCTGTAGCACCCATGGGTGGGGATGAGCGCCCTGGGAATTAGGGGGGACCCACCTTGACGTTGCTGAATTGGGAGGTGGGCGACGTGTCGCTCTCGGTGCTTCTCCCAGCACCGCGGTTGCTCCGCTCGTCGGGGTCTGGGGGGGCACCCAGTGTCAGAGCAGCACCCAGCACCCAATGCTGCGCTGGTGTTTGGGGGGGGACCCAATGCACCCGTAACCCCCACTTGGGGAAGCGTAAAGCTGGAGGAAGGACCCAGGCGTCCGGTTCTGGGTGCTGAGTCCTCCCTGCGTCTGCAGCCCAGGTGTGGGTGTTCGTGGGTGCTTGTGGGTGCTTATATGTGCTCGTGGGTGCTTATAGATGCTCCTGGGTGCTTATGGGTGCTTGTGAGTGCTCGTGGGTGCTCACGGGTGCTCGTGGGTTCTTGTGCATGCTCATGGGTGCTTGTGAGTTGTCCTGCGTGCTCGTGGGTGCTTGTGAGTGATTGTTGGTGCTCATGGGTGCTTGTGGGTATTTGTGGGTGCCCGTGGGTGCTTGTGAGTGCCTGTGGGTGCCATGTGAGTGCTTGTGGGTGCTTGCAGGTGCTCATGCATGCTTGTGAGTGATTGTGGGTGCTCATGGGTGCTTGTGGGTGCTCGTGATTGTTGGTGCTCATGGGTGCTCGTGGGTGCTTGTGGGTGCTCGTGGGTACTTGTGGGTGCCCGTGGGTACTCCGTGAGTGCTTGTGGGTGCTTGCAGGTGCTCATGCATGCTTGTGAGTGATTGTGGGTGCTCGTGGGTGCTCGTGGGTGCTTGTGGGTGCTTGTGGGTGCTTGTGGGTGCTCGTGGGTGCTTGTGAGTGCCCCTGGGTGCTCCGTGAGTGCTTGTGGGTGCTTGCAGGTGCTCAACCATGCTTGTGAGTGATCATGGGTGCTCCTGGGTGCTTGTGGGTGCTTGTGAGTGATTGTTGGTGCTCATGGGTGCTCGTGTGTACTTGTGAGTGCCCGTGGGTACTTGTGAGTGCCCGTGGGTGCTCTGTGAGTGCTTGTGGGTGCTTGCAGGTGCTCATGCATGCTTGTGAGTGATTGTGGGTGCTCCTGGGTGCTTGTGGGTGCTCATGGGTGCTTGTGGGTGCTCGTGGGTGCTCACAGGTGATCATGGCTGCTTGTGAGTGCTCGTGGGTGCTTGTGAGTGCTTATAGGTGCTCATGGGTGCCGGGGAGGAGGGGGCAGAGGTATTTACCCCGCCCTAGTGCCTGGTGCCCAACCCGGGTGCTCACCCCGCTGTGGCGATGCCGTGACACCGAGCACCCACAGGCGGCCCTCACCTCCCTACACGGCACCCAGCACCACGGCTGCCAGTGCCACCAGCGAGGGGCACGGGGAGGAAGGAGCCGAACACCGTTATCACCAGGATCAGCCGACGCAGCAGCGCGGAGGAAGCGGTGACGGTGACAGCATCAGGGGGCCGCACACCCCGCGCTTCCTCCGGGTGACGGCTCGGCGCACGGCACCGGGTTTGCCATGGCGTGGTGTGTGGAGTGGTGTGTGGCGTGGTGTGTGGCGTGGAGCGTGGGCACACTACACAGTGCATGGTGTGTGGTGTGGTGTATGGTGCACAGTGCACGGTGTATGGTGTATGGTGCACAGTGCACGGTGTATGGTGCACGGTGCACAGTGCATGGCATGTGGTGTGGTGTATGGTGCATGGTGCACAGTGTATGGTGTATGGTGCACAGTGCACGGTGTATGGTGCATGGTGCACAGTGCATGGTGTGTGGTGTGGTGCATGGTGCATGGTGCATGGTGCACAGTGCATGGCGTGTGGTGTGGTGTATGGTGCATGGTGCATGGTGCACAGTGCATGGCGTGTGGTGTGGTGTATGGTGCATGGTGCATGGTGCACAGTGCATGGCGTGTGGTGTGGTGTATGGTGCATGGTGCACGGTGCACAGTGCATGGTGTGTGGTGCATGGTGCACAGCACATGGTGCATGGTGCATGGTGCACAGTGCATGGCGTGTGGTGAGGTGCATGGTGCATAGTGTGTAGTGTATGGCACACAGTGCATGGTGTGTGGTATGGTGCATGGTGCGTGGTGCATGGTGTGCATTGCATCGTGCACAGTGCATGGTGCGTGGTGTGGTGCATGGTGCACGGCATGGCACAAGGTACAGTGCATGTGTGTGGTGCACAGTGCATGGTGAATGGTGCACAGCGCAAGGTGCATGGTGTGTGGTGTGGTGCATGGTGCACAGCACATGGTGCATGGTGCACGGTGCACAGTGCATGGTGTGTGGTGTGGTGCATGGTGCACAGCACATGGTGCATGGTGCACGGTGCACAGTGCATGGTGTGTGGTGAGGTGCATGGTGTGTGGTGCACAGTGCATGGTGTATGCAGCATGGTGCACAGTGCATGGTGTGTGGTGCATGGTGCACAGCGCATAGTGTGTAGCGTATGGTGCACAGTGCATGGTGTGTGGTATGGTGCATGGTGCACAGCACATGGTGCATGGTGTATGGTGCATGGTGCATGGTGCACAGTGCATGGTGTGTGGTGAGGTGCATGGTGCACAGCACATGGTGCATGGTGCACAGTGCATGGCGTGTGGTGTGGTGCATGGTGCACAGCACATGGTGCATGGTGCACAGTGCATGGCGTGTGGTGAGGTGCATGGTGCATAGTGTGTAGTGTATGGCACACAGTGCATGGTGTGTGGTATGGTGCATGGTGCGCGGTGCATGGTGCGCATTGCATGGTGCACAGTGCATGGTGCATGATGTGTGGTGTGGTGCATGGTGCACGGCATGGCACAAGGCACAGTGCATGGTGCATGGTGTACAGTGCATGGTGCGGTGTATGGTGCACAGCGCAAGGTGCATGGTGTGTGGTGTGGTGCATGGTGCACAGCACATGGTGCATGGTGCACGGTGCACAGTGCATGGTGTGTGGTGAGGTGCATGGTGTGTGGTGCACAGTGCATGGTGCATGCAGCATGGTGCACAGTGCATGGTGTGTGGTGCATGGTGCACAGCATAGTGTGTAGCATATGGCACACAGTGCATGGTGTGTGGTATGGTGCATGGTGCACAGCACATGGTGCATGGTGTATGGTGCATGGTGCATGGTGCACAGTGCATGGTGTGTGGTGAGGTGCATGGTGCACAGCACATGGTGCATGGTGCACAGTGCATGGCGTGTGGTGTGGTGCATGGTGCACAGCACATGGTGCATGGTGCATGGTGCACAGTGCATGGCGTGTGGTGAGGTGCATGGTGCATAGTGTGTAGTGTATGGCACACAGTGCATGGTGTGTGGTATGGTGCATGGTGCGCGGTGCATGGTGCGCATTGCATGGTGCACAGTGCATGGTGCATGGTGTGGTGCATGGTGCACGGCATGGCACAAGGCACAGTGCATGGTGTGTGGTGCACAGTGCATGGTGCATGGTGCACAGTGCATGGTGTGGTGTATGGTGCACAGCGCAAGGTGCATGGTGTGTGGTATGGTGCATGGTGCACAGCACATGGTGCATGGTGCACAGTGCATGGTGTGTGGTGAGGTGCATGGTGCACAGCACATGGTGCATGGTGCACGGTGCACAGTGCATGGTGTGTGGTGAGGTGCATGGTGTGTGGTGCACAGTGCATGGTGCATGCAGCATGGTGCACAGTGCATGGTGTGTGGTGAGGTGCATGGTGCATAGTGTGTAGTGTATGGCACACAGTGCATGGTGTGTGGTATGGTGCATGGTGCACAGTGCATGGTGCACAGTGCAGCACAAGGCACAGTGCATGGTGCACAGTGCGTGGTGCATGGTGTGGTGCATGGTGCACGGCATGGCACAAGGCACAGTGCATGGTGCACAGTGCATGGTGTGGTGCATGGTGCACAGCGCGGCACAAGGCACAGTGCATGGTGCATGGTGCATGGTGCACAGCACATGATGCGTGGTGTGGTGCATGGTGCACAGCGTGGCAGGAGGCACAGTGCATGGTGCACAGTGCGTGGTGCATGGTGTGGTGCGTGGTGCACGGCATGGCACAAGGCACAGTGCGTGGTGCACAGTGCGCGGTGCATGGTGCACGGCATGGCACAAGGCACAATGCATGGTGCCTGGTGTGGTGCATGGTGCACAGCGTGGCAGGAGGCACGGTGCATGGTGCACAGTGCGTGGTGCATGGTGTGGTGCGTGGTGCACAGCATGGCACAAGGCACAGTACATGGTGCGTGGTGTGGTGCGTGGTGCACGGCATGGCACAAGGCACAGCGCATGGTGCGTGGTGCGGTGCGTGGTGCACGGCGCGGCACAAGGCACAGCGCATGGTGCGTGGTGCATGGTGCACAGCGCATGATGTGTGGTGTGGTGCATGGTGCACAGCGTGGCAGGAGGCACGGTGCATGGTGCACAGTGCGTGGTGCATGGTGTGGTGCGTGGTGCATGGTACGGTGCGTGGTGCAGGGCATGGCACAAGGCACAGTGCATGGTGCGTGGTGTGGTGCGTGGTGCAGGGCATGGCACAAGGCACAGTGCGTGGTGCATGGTGTGGTGCGTGGTGCACGGCATGGCACAAGGCACAGCGCATGGTGCGTGGTGCGGTGCGTGGTGCACAGCGCGGCACAAGGCACAGTGCATGGCACATCCACGGTGCCAGCCGCATGATCGCGTGGTGCACGGCACAATGCGCGGCCACGGTGCGTGAGCACACGGCGCAGGGCGCGGGGCACAGCCGTGACGCACAGGGTATGGTGATGGTGCACGGTGCACGACTGCACGGCCCCCGGTGCGGTGCACGGCACGCGGCCCACGGGCTCACACCGGCACGTCCCACCCCCCCGCGGCACCGGCACCGGCGCGGGGCCGACTCGCTCACCGGGGTCCCTGCGGGCGCTGTCGGACACGGAGCTGTCGGTGCGGGTCCTGTTGCTGCTCAGAGTCTGCGGACACGGTGGGGTCAGGAACCAGTGGCACTGGCACCCATGGGACATCCAGCATCCATGGGGCACCCACAGGTCACCCATGGGTCACCCAGCACCCACGGGACATCCAGCACTCAGGGGACATCCACGGGTCACCCAGCATCCACAAGGCACCCACGAGTCACCCAGCACCCATGGGTCACCCAGAACCCAAAAGTCACTCACGGGTCACCCAGCACCCATGGGGCACCCACGGGGCACCCACATATCACCCAGCACCCATGGGGCACCCACGGGGCACCCAGCACCCACAAGTCACCCACAGGCCACCCAGCACCCATGGGTCACCCACAGGGCACCTATGAGTCACCCAGCACCCACAGGGCACCCATGGGTCACCTAGCACCCACAGGGCACCCAGTGCCCACAAGTCACCCACAGGGCACCCACGAATCACCCAGCACACACGGGGCACCCATGGGGCACCCATGGGGCACCCAGCACCCACGGGTCACCCAGCACCCACAAGACACCCACGGGTCACCCACGGGTCAGCGAGCACCCACAGGGCACCCAGGGGTCACCCAGAGGTCACTCAGCACCCACGGGTCAGCCAGCACCCACAGGGCATCCATGGGACACCCAACATCCATGGGGCACCCAGGACCCATGGGGCACCCACGGGGCACCCACAGATCACCCAGCACCCATGGGGTGCCCACGGGGCACCCAGCACCCACAAGTCACCCACAGGTCACCCAGCACCCAAGGGGCACCCACAGGTCACCCACAGGGCACCCAGTACCCACAAGTCTCCAATGGGTCACCCAGCACCCACGGGGCACCCACAGGCCACCCAGTACCCACAAGTCTCCAACGGGTCACCCAGCATCCATGGGGCACCCACAGGTCACCCAGCACCCATGGGACACCCATGGGGCACCCACGGGTCACCCAGGGGACTCGTGTCCCCATGTCCTCACCTCCTCGTCCCTGCCCAGCAGCACCAGGTGTCCGTCCACCAGCGAGCAGTGGGTGACGTCCCACACGGGGCCATCGGGTGACGGCCCGTGGGTGCTGCCTGGGGGGACACGGGGGTGTCGGGGGGCACTGGGTGCTCACGGGGCCCCTGTCACCCATGGGTGGTGTGGCGGTGATGGGACATGTGGCTGTGGCCACTGTGGGACGTGTGGCCACGGAGGTGCCACCATCAACCCTGATTCATCACCCATCGTTGTCACCCATCACCCTCGACTCATCACCCATCGTTATCACCCCCCAGCCATGACTCCTAATCAATTACCCATCGTTATGACCCCCCACCCATCACCCCTAATCAATCACCTATCATTGCCCCCCAGCCATCACCCCTAATCAATCACCCATTGTTATCACCCCCCACCCATCACCCTCAACCCACCACCCATCATCTCCCATCACCCCTAATCAATCACCCATCGTTATCACCCATCACCCTCAACCCATCACCCATTGTTATCATCCCCCACCCATCAACCCTAATCGATCACCCATCATCACCCCCCACGCATGACCACTAATCAATTACCCATCATTATCACCCCCCACCCATCACCCTCAACCCACCACCCATCAACACCCATCAGCCCTAATCAATCACCCATCATTATCACCCCCCACCCATCACCCTCAACCCATCGCCCATCATCACCCATCAGCCCTAATCAACCACCCATCAGCCCTAATCAACCACCCATCACCCCAATCGTTATTACCCATCACCCATCACCCCTAATCAATCACCCATCATTATCAACCCCCACCCATTACCCTCAACCCACCACCCATCATCTCCCATCATCTCTAATCAATCACCCATCACTTTCCCCCCCCACCCGTCATCACCCATCACCCCTAATCAATCACCCATCATTATCACCCCCATCCATCATCCTCAACCCACCACTCATCATCACCCATCACCCTTAATCAATCACCCATCACCTCTAATCAATCACCCATCACCCCTAATCAATCACCCATCATTATCACCCCCCACCCATCACCCTCAACCCACCACCCATCATCTCCCATCACCCCTATCAATCACCCATCACCCCTATCAATCATCCATCACCCCTAATCAATCACCCATCATTATCACCCCCCACCCATCACCCTCAACCCACCACCCATCATCTCCCATCACCCCTATCAATCACCCATCACCCCTAATCAATCACCCATCATTATCACCCCCCCCATCACCCCCCACCTTTCCCCCACCCATCACCCTCTCTCCCCCATACCTGTCCCCTTGTCCCCTCCCCCGCTGTCCGTCTGTCCCCTCCTCCGCGCCACCGAGCGCAGGTACTTGTGCAGGGTGCTCCTGGCACCCTCGGGTGCCCGCGGCTCCGCCGGCCCCTTGTTGGGCGCCGAGAACGCCCGTCGGAACAGCGACCGCCGGGCACCGGCCTTGGGTGCCCCCGGCGCTGTCCCCGTCCCCGTCCCCTCCTTGGGGACATCGGCCTCGGGGTGGCTGTACGAGCGTTTCCAGCCCTGCAGCCGCGTCCAGCGCCGGGACCCCGGCGACCCGGCCCTGTCACCCATGGGTGCTGCCGTGCGCCACTTGTAGGTCTTGAGCAGGGTGGGGGGATCGGGAACAAGTGGGGGGGTCTCCAGCTCCATCTGGGGGTGCGGGGGATGCGTCACCTATGGGGTGGGGAGGACACGTCACCCGTGGGTGGGGTGGGAACACTGAGGTGGGCACCCACAGGCTGGTCACCCCTGTTTGGGTGGCACATCTGAGGGGGACAAATGGGGCACCCCCACCCAGGGATCCCCCATCTGAGGGGTGTCCCTGTATGGGTGTCCCCATCCAGGGACCCCATATGGGTGCCCCAGTTTGGGTGTCCCCATCCAGGGACCTATGAGCAGGGGCCCCATATGGGTGCCCCAGTTTGGGTGGCCCCCTCCAGGCACCCATACGGGTGCCCCAATTTGGGTGTCCTCATACAAAGACCCCATACGGGTGCCCCAGTTTGGGTGTCCCCATCCAGGGACCCATGAGCAGGGGCCCCATATTAGTGCCCCAGTTTGGGTGTCCCCATCCAGGGACCCATATGGGTGCCCCAATTTGGGTGTCCCCATCCAGGGACCCATGAGCAGGGGCCCCATATGGGTGCCCCAGTTTGGGTGTCCCCATCCAGGGACCCATATGGGTGCCCCAATTTGGGTGTCCTCATCCAGGGACCCATATGGGTGCCCCAATTTGGGTGTCCTCATCCAGAGACCCCATACGGGTGCCCCAGTTTGGGTGTCCCCATCCAGGGACCTATGAGCAGGGGCCCCATATGGGTGCCCCAGTTTGGGTGTCCCCCTCCAGGGACCCATATGGGTGCGCCAATTTGGGTGTCCTCATCCAGGGACCCATATGGGTGCCCCAATTTGGGTGTCCCCATCCAGGGACCTATGAGCAGGGGCCCCATATGGGTGCCCCAGTTTGGGTGTCCCCATCCAGGGACCCATATGGGTGCCCCAATTTGGGTGTCCCCATCCAGGGACCCATACGGGTGCCCCAATTTGGGTGTCCTCATCCAGGGACCCATATGGGTGCCCCAATTTGGGTGTCCCCATCCAGGGACCCATACGGGTGCCCCAATTTGGGTGTCCTCATCCAGGGACCCATATGGTGCCCCAATTTGGGTGTCCCCATCCAGGGACCTATGAGCAGGGGCCCCATATGGGTGCCCCAGTTTGGGTGGCCCCCTCCAGGGACCCATACGGGTGCCCCAATTTGGGTGTCCTCATCCAGGGACCCATATGGGTGCCCCAATTTGGGTGTCCTCATCCAGGGACCCATATGGGTGCCCCAATTTGGGTGTCCTCATACAGAGACCCCATACGGGTGCCCCAGTTTGGGTGTCCCCATCCAGGGACCCATATGGGTGCCCCAATTTGGGTGTCCCCATCCAGGGACCCATGAGCAGGGGCCCCATATGGGTGCCCCAGTTTGGGTGTCCTCATCCAGGGACCCATATGGGTGCCCCAATTTGGGTGTCCTCATCCAGGGACCCATACGGGTGCCCCAATTTGGGTGTCCTCATCCAGGGACCCATATGGGTGCCCCAATTTGGGTGTCCCCATCCAGGGACCTATGAGCAGGGGCCCCATATGGGTGCCCCAGTTTGGGTGGCCCCCTCCAGGGACCCATACGGGTGCCCCAATTTGGGTGTCCTCATACAAAGACCCCATACGGGTGCCCCAGTTTGGGTGTCCCCATCCAGGGACCCATGAGCAGGGGCCCCATATGGGTGCCCCAGTTTGGGTGTCCCCATCCAGGGACCCATATGGGTGCCCCAATTTGGGTGTCCTCATCCAGGGACCCATATGGGTGCCCCAATTTGGGTGTCCTCATCCAGAGACCCCATACGGGTGCCCCAGTTTGGGTGTCCCCATCCAGGGACCTATGAGCAGGGGCCCCATATGGGTGCCCCAGTTTGGGTGGCCCCCTCCAGGGACCCATATGAGTGCCCCAATTTGGGTGTCCCCATCCAGGGACCCATATGGGTGCTTCAATTTGGGTGCCCTCATCTGGGCACTCACGACCAGGGACCCTATCTTGGCATCCCCCTATGGGGCACCCCTATTTGGGCACCCATATCTGGACCCCCCCCCCTATTCAGGGCACCCCAATCCAGGTCCCCATATCAGGGTGCCCCCATCATCAAGGGGTCCCCAAATTGGGGGTGCCCACATCCCCAGGGTGTCCCTGTCATCAAAGGGTCCCCAAATCATAGTGCCCCTGCCCACCAGGGGGTCCCCAAATTGTGGGGGCCCGTGTCCCTTGGGTGCTCCTATGCACCAAGGGGTCCCCATATCATGGGGCCACTGCCTACCAAAGGGTCCCCAAATTGTGGGTGCCCACATCCCCAGGGTGCTCTTGCCCACCAGGGGTCCCCAAATTGTGGGTGCCCTTGTCCCCAGGGTGCTCCTATGCACCAAGGGGTCCCCAAACTGTGGGTGCCCACATCCCCAGGGTGCTCTTGCCCACCAGGGGTCCCCAAATCATGGGTGCCCATGTCCCTTGGGTGCTCCTATGCACCAAGGGGTCCCCAAATCATGGGGCCACTGCCTACCAAGGGGTCCCCAAATTGTGGGTGTCCACATCCCCAGGGTGCTCTTGCCCACCAGGGGGTCCCCAAATCGTGGGTGCCCACATCCCCAGGGTGCTTCTATGCACCAAGGGGTCCCCAATTTGTGGGTGTTCCCATTCCCAGGGTGCCCCCACCCATCCCCACCCGGGCGAGGTGACACGGGGGTGCGGCAGCCGGGGGTTTGGTGACACGGGTGACACCCCGGCAGGTGCCGCGTCCCCACCCGGGCCCCGGGCGCAGGCGGGTGCCGGATGTTTCCGTCACCCCCACGTTTCCCCTGGCGCCGCCGCCGCGTTTCCTCCCGCCACCTGCACCCCAACCCCCACCCTGGGGACCCCCCCCCCCACCCCGGGGTGTCCTGGGGGTGCAGCACAAGGTGGGGGGTGCACCCACACACCATAGCACCCCAGGGTGGGGGTGAGATGTGGGTGCATGTTGCTTTGGCGCCCGATGATTTTGGGGGGGCAGCACCCTATAGCTGAGCTGCAGTGGGTGCCCGGGGAGGGGTAGGGGGGTGCAGCAGCAGTTTTGGGGTGCCCACCCCAACCTGCAGCACCCCACTGCACCCCATTACCCACAGCGCCCCCTGCAGCACCCCAGACCCCTCAGGGTGCTGCTGCCCCCTCCCCATCCCCCCCCCCATCCCCTGTGCATCCCCGGGGTGTCGTGTGTGTCCCCCCGTGTCCCCCCGTGTCCCCCGTGTCCCCGCGGTACCTCGGCTGCTCCGCGCCCGGGACGCGGTCGCCCCGGTTCCTGTGGCGGGTTCCCCATGTGACCGGGCGGGAGTTTCCGTCACACCCTCCCCTCCGCCTCTGCCCCGATGGTGTCATCGGAGCTCCCGCCCGGGCCAGGACACGGTTGGGGACACCCCGAGAAGGGTCACCCCACCATGGGACACCCCCCGGGAGGCATTGAGTATGCTGGTTGCCGGTTGCATGCATCTGGTTTAAATGCCATCATTAGGTTTCAGAGTGAACAGGTGATCTGAGCGCCTGCCTCAGCTGGACCCATGGCTGGGGACACCCCAAGAAGGGTCACCCCACTGTGGGTGACCCCTCTGGGGGGACTGGGTACTCTGGTGTCCAGTTGTGTGCAAATGGTTTAAAAGTCATCATTAGGTTTCAGAGTGAACGGGTGATCTGAGCTCCCGCCTCAGCCAGACCCATGGCTGGGGACACCCCAAGAAGGGTCACCCCACCCTGGACAGCCCCCCAGGGGACACTGGGTACGCTGGTTGCCGGTTGCATGCATCTGGTTTAAACGCCATCATTAGGTTTCAGAGTGAACAGGTCATCTGAGCTCCTGCCTCAGCCGGACCCATGGCTGGGAACACCCCAAGAAGGGTCACCCCACTGTGGGTGACCCCTCTGGGGGGACTGGGTACTCTGGTGTCCAGTTGTGTGCAAATGGTTTAAAAGTCATCATTAGGTTTCAGAGTGAACGGGTGATCTGAGCTCCCGCCTCAGCCAGACCCATGGCTGGGGACACCCCAAGAAGGGTCACCCCACCCTGGACCGCCCCCCAGGGGACACTGGGTACTCTGGTTGCCGGTTGCATGCATCTGGTTTAAATGCCATCATTAGGTTTCAGAGTGAACAGGTCATCTGAGCTCCTGCCTCAGCCGGACCCATGGCTGGGAACACCCCAAGAAGGGTCACCCCACCATGGGACACCCTTCTGTGGGGAATGAGGACGCTGGTGGCTGGTTGTGTGCATTTGGTTTAAATGCCATCACTAGGTTTCAGAGTGAACGGGTGATCTGAGCACCTGCCTCAGCCGGACCCATGGCTGGGGACACCCCAAGAAGGGTCACCCCACTGTGGGTCACCCCCCGGGGTGGACTGGGTACCCTGACGATTGGTTGTGTGCATCTCGTTTAAATGCCATCATTAGGTTTCAGAGTGAACGGGTGATCTGAGCTCCTGCCTCAGCCAGACCCATGGCTGGGGACTCCCCAGGAAGGGTCACCCCACCATGGACCACCCCCTGGTGGGGACTGGGTATCCTGGTGGCCGTTTACGTGCATCACGTTTAAACACTATCATTAGGTTTCAGAGTGAACGGGTGATCTGCACTCCCACCTGGGCTGGGTCACAGTTGGGGACGTCCTGAGAAGGGTCACCCCACCCCAGACCATCCCCTGGGGACACTGAGTACCCTGGTTGCTGGGTATGTGCATCTGGTTTAAACACCATCATTAGGTTTCAGAGTGAACGGGTCATCTGAGCTTCTGCCTCAGCCAGATCCATGGCTGGGGACACCCCAAGAGGGGTCACCCCACTGTGGGTCACCCCTCTTATGGGACTGAGTACCCCTGTGGCAAGTTGTATTCATCTGGTTTAAACGCCATCATTAGGTTTCAGAATGAACAGCTGCTGAAGATGGCAGTTCCTGGGTGCTGTGGGGTGGGCACTTTGGGGTGCTGGGTGACCACCTTGGGGTGCCACAGCACCCAGCCCTGCAGCAGGTCCAGGGTGCCCGGCTCCTCTTCCATCACCCCACAGCCACCCCCCACCCCCCGTGCCTCAGTTTCCCCCTCCAGGAACCACCCAAAGCCGACGTCCTGGCACTGACTTTATTGGGGCAGAATTTTGGGTGGTTTGTGGCGACTGGGTTGGGCTGGTGGCACCCATGGGACTGGGGTCCGTCTGGCACCCATGGGACTGGGTCCATCTGGACCAGGGTCTATCTGGCACCCATGGGACTGGGGTTCATCTGGTACCCATGGGTCTCATGTCCACCTGGCACCCATGGGACCAGTGTCCTTCTGGCACCCATGGGACTGGTGTCCATCTGACCTGGGTCCTTCTGGCACCCATGGGACCAGGGTCCATCTGGCACCCATGGAACTGGTGTCCACCTGGCACCCATGGGACCAGGTGTATCAGAACCAGGTCCATGTGGCACCCGTGAGACCAGTGTCTCTCTGGCACCCACGGGACTGGGTCCATCAGAACCAGGTCCATCTGGCACCCATGGGACTGGTGTCCATCTGACCAGGGTTCATCTGGCACCCGTGCAACTGGGTCCATCGGGACCTGGGTCCATCTGGTGCCCATGAGACTGGGTCCATCAGAACCAGGTCCATCTGGCACCCATGGGACTGGTGTCCATCTGACCCTGGTCCATCTGGCACCCATGGGACCAGTGTCCATCTGGCACCCATGGGACTGGGTCCATCAGAACCAGGTCCATCTGGCACCCACGGGACCCATCCATCGCTGCCACGTCAACCATCACCCACATCACCAGCACCCATCCAGCCCAGCACCCATGGGGCCGATCCTCACTGCAGCAGAGACAAGAAACCCCCATCAATCCCCGTGCCACCTCCAACCCCCGGAGATGCCACCACCGAGCCCGGTTCTCACCACGAAGCCACGCCAGGTCTCGATCTCACGGAAGAGCGACTCTCCGGGACAATCGGTGTGACCCATCTGCCGGTGGCCGCGCACGGTGTAGTTATGGCGGAGGCGACCGGTGCGCACGGCGCAGGGCAGGAGCTCGTCCCTCACCAGCGCGATGGTGTCGGCGTCCGGCAAGGTGGCGGAGAAATCCCCGACATAGCCCACGCCGTAACCGCGGCTGTTGTAGCCTTTGGTGTGGGCGCCCACCCAGTGCCACCCGCGGCCTTGGTACACGTAGCCGTCCGAGCCCACCACGAAGCTGCCGAAGCACCGGTGGGTCAACCGGGCGCCGCCGGTGCCGGGGACGCGGTGAACGGGGTGGGTCTTACCTGTAGCCGATGTCGTCCCAGCCGCGCGTGTCCTGGTGGAAGAGCTGCATGGCGCGCATGGCGCGGGCGCAGGCGGCGAAGCTGCGGCACGGTGTGCCGGGGGAGAAGGTGTGGTGGATGTAGACGGAGCCCAAGGGGAGGGACAAGGGTTTGGGGGTGCCCCGGTAGGGACGGGCGCCCCACATGCAGCGAGGGACGATGGCCGGGCACTCTGTGGGGAAGGGGAGGGAGGGGATGTGGTGATGGATACTTGGGGACCAGCTTGGGGACACTGTGGGTGGGGACAGGGGGGTGTCCCCCTGGGGTCAGCTCAGTGGGGGGATGTGGGGTGTCAGGGTGGGCCTTGGTTGGGGACAGGGGGGTGTCCACCAAGGGGACATGGTGGTGTCTGACCAGCGACTCATCTATGGAGGACACACCAGAGGACGTGATGGTGACCATCCAGGGCACACATCAGTGGCCAGGGCCCCATTATCCAGGGGACACAGTGGTGACACCCGGGGGACACATCGGTGGCCATCCAGGGGCCACCATCCAAGGGACACAGTGGTGACACCCAGGGACACACTGGTGTCCATCCAGGGGCCACCACCCAAGGGACTCAGTGGTGACCACCCAAACGACACAGTGGGGACACCCAGGGACACATTGGTGTCCATCCAGGGGACACATCGGTGGCCATCCAGGGGACAAAGCAGTGGCTAGGGCACCATTATCCAGGGGACACAGTGGTGACACCCAGGGGACGTATGGTGGCCATACAGGGGCCACCACCCGAGGGATACAGTGGTGACACCCAAGGGACACATTGGTGTCCATCCAGGGGACATGGTGGTGTCCATCCGGGGGCCACCACCCAAGGGACACAGTGGTGACACCCAGGGAACACCGGTGTCCACACAGGGGACATGGTGGTGTCTGGCCAGGGACCCATCTATGGAGGACACATCAGAGGACATGGTGGTGACCACCCAGGGGACACAGTGATGACACCCAGGGACGCGTTGGTGTCCATCCAGGGGACATGTAGTGTCCATCTAGGGGTCACCATTCAAGGGACAGAGTGGTGACACCCAGGGGACACAGTGGTGACACCCAGGGACACATTGGTGTCCATCCAGGGGCCACCACCCAAGGGACACAGTGGTGACCACCCAAGGGATACAGTGATGACACCCAGAGACACATTGGTGTCCATCCAGGGGACATGTGGTGTCCATCCAGGGGCCACCATCCAAGGGACACAGTGGTGACCACCCAAGGGATACAGTGATGACACCCAGGGACACATTGGTGTCCATCCAGGGGCCACCACCCAAAGGACACAGTGGTGACACCCAAGGGACTCAATGGTGACCACGCAAAGGACACCGTGGTGACACCCAAAGGACACCGTGGTGACATCCAAAGGACACAGTGGTGACACCCAGGGACACATTGGTGTCCATCCAGGGGCCACCACCCAAGGGACACAGTGGTGACCACCCAAGGGATACAGTGATGACACCCAGGGACACATTGGTGTCCATCCAGGGGACATGTGGTGTTCATCCAGGGGCCACCATCCAAGGGACACAGTGGTGACCACCCAAGGGACACAGTGGTGACACCCAGGGACACATTGGTGTCCATCCAGGGGCCACCACCCAAAGGACACAGTGGTGACACCCAAGGGACTCAATGGTGACCACGCAAAGGACACCGTGGTGACACCCAAAGGACACCGTGGTGACATCCAAAGGACACAGTGGTGACACCCAGGGACACATTGGTGTCCATCCAGGGGCCACCACCCAAGGGACACAGTGGTGACCACCCAAGGGATACAGTGATGACACCCAGGGACACATTGGTGTCCATCCAGGGGACATGTGGTGTCCATCCAGGGGCCACCATCCAAGGGACACAGTGGTGACCACCCAAGGGACACAGTGGTGACACCCAGGGACATACTGGTGTCCATCCAGGGGCCACCACCCAAAGGACACAGTGGTGACACCCAAGGGACTCAATGGTGACCACGCAAAGGACACCGTGGTGACACCCAAAGGACACTGTGGTGACATCCAAAGGACACAATGGTGACACCCAGGGGACACCCTGGTGTCCAAGCCACCAGTGTGTGCCCCCCCAGGGACCATAGTGTCACCTGACCCCTCCAGGCCCCATGTCCCCAACCAACTCTCGGAGCTCGACTCCCCCCAGCGCCACCTCCACTGAGGTGCCCCTGGGGATGCCAGGGTTGGGGACAGATGTGACATCACCCCCCGGTGCCGTCTTCGTACCCACGTAGCGCTCGGTGAACTCCCGCGATGAGCGCCGAGCGATGGCGACCTCCTCCTCGGCACCCACGTCCTCCAGCAGCTCCCGGGTGGGCGGCAGCACCCGCAGCACCCTCAGCATGGCCAGCACCTCCTTCTCCAGCTTCCCCGCCCCCGCCAGCACCCCAAAATCCCGCCGCCGGTAGCTGCTGGGCAGTCTCCCCTCCTTTGTGCCGTTACCCGTCCCATAGTAGTCACGGAGAAGCTTGGCGAGCCGGATAGGATCCCCGGCCAAGCGGTTGCCCAGCAGCACCCCGTCCATCGCCCCGTTGGCCACGGCGTCGGGGACGAGCGACGGGGGTCCCATCAGGGTGTAATTTTGGGGGTGGTCCACGTCGTCCCAGCAGCCGCCGGGGCCCAACGTGGCGCCGTGGCCGCCGCGCGCCAAGAGGAACGACGTCCCCAAGGCCTCGGCGATGGTGACGGCGAAGAGCGGATCGACGGGGGCGTCGAGGATGGGCCCCTCGCCCGCCCGCCTCAACCCCACCGCGATGCCGGCCAGGAGGGGGCCCAGCGCCACGGTGGAGCCGTCGGGCGCCAGCACCGCGGCGTTGCGGTGGAGGAGCTGCGTGAGGAGCTGCCATTGGTCCGGGTTGAGCGCCGGGGGGGCCGTGGGGACGTTGGGGGGTTCTCCAAGCACCGCGTGGCACCCCGGGGTGCTGCAGCCACCCAGCGCCAACGCCAGCTCAGCCATGGTGACGGTGACATTGGCGTGGGGTGACTCCAGGGCTTCCACCATGTGGATCACGGAGTCCATGTGGCGCGGGGGGAGGCCTGGGGGGGACACGGAGGGGGTGTGGGGGATGCGAGAAAATGGGGGGAAATGAGCCCAAAATGGGAGGGAAGCACCTAAAAATGGGGAATGCACCCCAAACTGGGTGATTGAAGCAAAATGAGGGGAAATGCACCCAAACTGGGTGAATGCACCCAAAACTGGGTGAATGCACCCGAACCAAAATGATTGCACCCAAAACTTGGTGAATGCACCCCAAAAAAGGGTGAATGCACCCAAAACAGGGTGAATGCACCCAAACCAAAAGGATTGCACCCAAAACTTGGTGAATGCACCCCAAAAAAGGGTGAATGCACCCATAACAGGATGAATGCACCCAAAACTGGGTGAATGCCCCCAAAACTGGGTGAATGCCCCCAAAACAGGGCGAATGCACCCCAAACTGTGTGAATGCACCCAAAACTGGGTGATTGGAGCAAAATGAGGGGAAATGCACCCAAAACTGGGTGAATACACCCGAACCAAAATGATTGCACCCAAAAGTGGGTGAATGCACCCCAAAAAAGGGTGAATGCACCCATAACAGGATGAATGCACCCAAAACTGGGTGAATGCACCCAAAGAAAGGGCGAATGCACCCAAACCAGGATGGATGCACCCAAAACAAAGCGGGGGGGGGCACCCAAAACAAAGAGGGGGCAACCAAACCAGGGTCAAAGCAGGCAGAGCAGAGCAAGCGCACCCAGAAAAGGGGAAATGCACCCCAAAATAGAGCAAATGAACCCAAACAGGGTGTTGTAGCATGTTGTAGCGTGTTGTGGTGTGTTGTGGGGTGTTGTAGCATGTTCCAGCATGTCCTAGCGTGTCGTGGGGTGTTGCAGCATGTTGTGGCATGTTCTAGCATGTCGTGGCATGTTGTGGGGTGTCGTGGGGTGTTGCAGCTGCCGTGGCGTGTTCTGGCATGTCCTAGCATGTCATGGGGTGCTGCAGCTGCCGTGGCATGTTCTGGCGTGTCCCAACGTGTCGTGGGGTGTTCCAGCATGTCGTGGCATGTTCTGGTGTGTCCTAGTGTGTGTTGTGGGGGGTTGTAGCATGTTGTTGCATGTCCTAACATGTCATGGGGTATTGCAGCATGTCATGGCATGTTCTGGCATGTCCTAGCATGTCATGGGGTGTTGCAGCATGTCATGGCATGTTCCGGCATGTCCTAGCGTGTCGCGGGGTGCTGCAGCAGCCATAGCGTGTTCTGGCGTGTCCTAGCATGTCATGGGGTGCTGCAGGTGCCGTGGCATGTTCCGGCATGTCTCAACGTGTCATGGGGTGTTGCAGCATGTCATGGCATGTTCTGGCATGTCCTAGCGTGTCATGGGGTGTTGCAGGATGTCATGGCATGTTCTGGCATGTCCTAGCGTGTCATGGGGTGTTGCAGCATGTCATGGCATGTTCTGGCATGTCATGGGGTGTTGCAGCATGTCATGGCATGTCCTAGCGTGTCATGGGGTGTTGCAGCATGTCATGGCATGTTCTGGCATGTCATGGGGTGTTGCAGCATGTCATGGCATGTCCTAGCGTGTCATGGGGTGTTGCAGCATGTCATGCCATGTTCTGGCATGTCCTAGCATGTCATGGGGTGCTACAGCTGCCGTGGCATGTTGTGGCGTGTCCTAGCGTGTCGCGGGGTGCTGCAGCAGCCATAGCGTGTTCTGGCGTGTCCTAGCGTGTCATGGGGTGCTGCAGCTGCCGTGGCATGTTCCGGCATGTCCCAACGTGTCGTGGGGTGTTGCAGCATGTCATGGCATGTTCTGGCATGTCCTAGCATGTCACGGGGTGCTGCAGCTGCCGTGGCATGTTGTGGCGTGTCCTAGCGTGTCGCGGGGTGCTGCAGCAGCCATAGCGTGTCCTGGCGTGTGCCGGCGCGTCCCTACCTGTGCCGGGCGTGCAGAGGCTCAGCGCCGCCAGCAGCCAGGGGATCATGGTGCCGCGGCCGCACGGCCCGTGTGCCGCTGGACTTTGCCCGTGGGGGCGGGGACGGGGGGACGGGGACACGGGGACACGGGGACATGGGGACATGGGGAGGGGCAGCTCCGCAGCACGCGTGTGTGTGTATGTGCACACGTGAGGGGCTGGAAAGGGGCTATGTATGTATGTATGTGTATATACATACACGTGTGTGCACAAGGCGTGTGTACTTGTGCAAGGGGGTGCACATGTGTGTGCATGGGGTGTGTGTACATACATACATGTATGTGTGTGCTCGTGCATGGGGTGCACACATATATGTGTGTGCATACATATGTGTGTGTGCATATGCACGAGGTGCAAACATACGTGTGTGTGCACGGGGTGTGTGTGCACGCATACATGTGTGTGCACAACGCGCGTGTGCTTGTGCAAGGGGGTGCACATGTGTGCGCACGGGGTGTGTGTACATACATACATGTATGTGTGTGCTCGTGCATGGGGTGCGCACACATATGTGTGTGCATACATATGTGTGTGTGCGTGTGCAGGAGGTGCAAACATACGTGTGTGTGCACAGGGTGTGTGCATACATATGTGTGTGTGCATGTGCTCGTGCGGGGGGTGCAAACATATATGTCTGTGTATGGGGTGTTTGTGCATGCATACATGTGTGTGCACAATGCGCGTGTGCTTGTGCAGGGGTGCACATGTGTGTGCATGGGGTGTGTGTACATACATACATGTATGTGTGTGCTCGTGCATGGGGTGCACACATATATGTGTGTGCATACATATGCGTGTGTGCGTGTGCACGAGGTGCAGACATACGTGTGTGTGCACGGGGTGTGTGTGCACGCATACATGTGTGTGCACAACGCGCGTGTGCTTGTGCAAGGGGGTGCACATGTGTGCGCATGGGGTGTGTACATACATACATGTATGTGTGTGCTCGTGCATGGGGTGCGCACACATATGTGTGTGCATACATATGTGTGTGTGCGTGTGCAGGAGGTGCAAACATACGTGTGTGTGCACAGGGTGTGTGCATACATATGTGTGTGTGCATGTGCTAGTGCGGGGGGTGCAAACATATATGTCTGTGTATGGGGTGTTTGTGCATGCATACATGTGTGTGCACAATGCGCGTGTGCTTGTGCAGGGGTGCACACGTGTGTGCATGGGGTGTGTGTACATACATACATGTGTGTGTGTGCTCGTGCATGAGGTGCACACATATATGTGTGTGCATACATATGTGTGTGTGCATATGCACCAGGTGCAAACATACGTGTGTGTGCACGGGGTGTGTGTGCACGCATACATGTGTGTGCACAAGGCGCGTGTGCTTGTGCAAGGGGGTGCACATGTGTGTGCATGGGGTGTGTGTACATACATACATGTGTGTGTGTGCTCGTGCATGGGGTGCGCACATATATGTGTGTGCATACATATGTGTGTGTGCATATGCACGAGGTGCAAACATACGTGTGTGTGCACGGGGTGTGTGTGCAAACATATATGTGTGCACAAGGCGCGTGTGCTTGTGCAAGGAGGTACACACGTGTGTGTGCATGGGGTGTGTGCATGCATATGTGTGTGTGCTTGTGCATGGGGTGCGTGCATACGTGTGTGTGCATACATATGTATGTGTGCGTGTGCAGGAGGTGCAAACATACGTGTGTGTGCACAGGGTGTGTGCATACATATGTGTGTGTGCATGTGCTCGTGCGGGGGGTGCAAACATATATGTCTGTGTATGGGGTGTTTGTGCATGCATGCATGTGTGCACAAGGCGTGTGTGCTTGTGCAAAGGGGTGCACACGTGTGTGTGCATGGGGTGTGTACATACATACATGTGTGTGTGCTCGTGCATGAGGTGCACACATATATGTGTGTGCATACATATGTGTGTGTGCATGTGCAGGGGGTGCAAACATACGTGTGTGTGCACAGGACACGAAACCACCAGGACACATGTCGGTGACAAAGCCACCAGGACACACACAGTGACAAAGCCACCAGGACACATGTCAGGGGACAAAGCCACCAGGCCATGTATCAAGACATGAAGCCACCAGGACACATGGTGACAAAGCCACCAGGACACACAGTGACAAAGCCACCAGGACATGAAGCCACCAGGACACATGTTGGGGACAAAGCCACCGGGACACGTGTCAGGGGACAAAGCCACCAGGACACACATCAGTGACAAAGCCACCAGGACATGAAGCCACCAGGACACATGTCGGTGACAAAGCCACCAGGACACATATTGGGGACAAAGCCACCAGGACATGAAGCCATCAGGACACATGGTGACAAAGCCACCAGGACACATGTTGGGGACAAAGTCACCAGGACACACGTCAGGACATGAAGCCACCAGGACACACGTTGGGGACAAAGCCACCGGGACACATGTCAGGGGACAAAGCCACCAGGACACACATCAGTCACAAAGCCACCAGGACATGAAGCCATCAGGACACAAGTTGGGGACAAAGCCACCAGGACACGTGTTGGGGACAAAGCCACCACGACATGTATCATGACATGAAGCCACCAGGACACATGGTGACAAAGCCACCAGAACACACGACAGGGGACAAAGCCACCAGGACACATGTTAGGACATGAAGCCACCAGGACACACGTCAGTGACAAAGCCACCAGGACATGAAGCCACCAGGACACATGTTGGGGACAAAGCCACCAGGACATGAAGCCATCAGGACACATGTTGGGGACAAAGCCACCAGGACACGTGTTGGGGACAAAGCCACCACGACATGTATCAAGACATGAAGCCACCAGGACACATGGTGACAAAGCCACCAGGACACACATCAGGGGACAAAGCCACCAGGACACATGTTAGGACATGAAGTCACCAGGACACACATCAGTGACAAAGCCACCAGGACATGAAGCCACCAGGACACATGTTGGGGACAAAGCCAGCACGACACGTGTCAGGACGTGAAGCCACCCGGACACACAGTGACAAAGCCACCAGGACACACATCAGGGGACAAAGCCACCAAGACACACAGTGACAAAGCCACCAGGACACATGCTAGGACATGAAGCCACCAGGACACACGTTGGGGACAAAGCCACCAGGACACATATCAGGACATGAAGCCACCAGGACACATGTCAGTGACAAAGCCACCTGGACATACGTTGGTGACAAAGCCACCAGGATATACATCAGTGACAAAGCCACCCGGATGTGACAGCCGGCTGCGGGGACACGTGACTCTGTGGCCACCCCCCCCAACCTTTGCCCTGTCCCCAGTGTCCCCAGCGTGCGGGGACCATGGTGGTGACCTGGGCGCTGGGTCCCCTGGGCGCGGTGGCCGTTGTCACCCTGGTCCTGACCCTGCTGCTGCGGTGGCTTTGGGATGTCACCGTCACTGTCACCCGCTTCTGGGCCACTTGTCACCAGCTGCGCCGCTTCCCCCGGCCACCCTGGCGCAACTGGCTGCTGGGGCACACTGGCATGGTGAGGGGACAAGGGACAGGGTGGCAGCACCGGAGGGGTGACAGGGACAGGGCGGTGGCACTGGGGGGACAGTGGGGACAGGGTGGTGGCACTGGGGGGTGACAGGGACAGGGTGGTGGCACTGGGGGACAGGGCGGTGGCACTGGGGGGACAGTGGGGACAGGGCGGCGGCACTGGGGGGTGACAGGGACAGGGTGGTGGCACTGGGGGGACAGTGGGGACAGGGTGGTGGCACTAAGGGGACAGGGTGGTGGCACTGGGGGGATGACAGGGACAGGGTGGTGGCACTGGGGGAACAGTGGGGACAGGGTGGTGGCACTGGGGGGTGGCAGGGACAGGGTGGTGGCACTGGGGGACAGGGTGGTGGCACTGGGGGGATGACAGGGACAGGGTAGTGGCACTGGGGGAACAGTGGGAACAGGGTGGTGGCACTGAGGGGGTGACAGGGACAGGGTGGTGGCACTGGGGGACAGGGTGGTGGCACTGGGGGGGTGACAGGAACAGGGTGGTGGCACTGGGGGACAGGGTGGTGGCACTGGGGGGGTGACAGGAACAGGGTGGTGGCACTGGGGGACAGGGTGGTGGCACTGGGGGGACAGTGGGGACAGGGTGGTGGCACTGGGGGGGTGACAGGGACAGGGCGGTGGCACTGGGGGAACAGTGGGGACAGGGTGGTGGCACTGGGGGGACAGGGTGGTGGCACTGGGGGGGTGACAGGGACAGGGTGGTGGCACTGGGGGACAGAGTGGTGGCACTGGGGGGACAGTGGGGACAGGGTGGTGGCACTGGGGGGTGGCAGGGACAGGGCGGTGGCACTGGGGGAACAGTGGGGACAGGGTGGTGGCACTGGGGGGACAGGGTGGTGGCACTGGGGGGGTGACAGGGACAGGGCGGTGGCACTGGGGGAACAGTGGGGACAGGGTGGTGGCACTGGGGGGACAGGGTGGTGGCACTGGGGGGGGTGACAGGGACAGGGTGGTGGCACTGGGGGACAGGGTGGTGGCACTGGGGGGACAGTGGGGACAGGGTGGTGGCACTGGGGGGTGGCAGGGACAGGGCGGTGGCACTGGGGGAACAGTGGGGACAGGGTGGTGGCACTGGGGGGGTGACAGGGACAGGGTGGTGGCACTGGGGGACAGGGTGGTGGCACTGGGGGGATGACAGGGACAGGGTGGTGGCACTGGGGGGACAGTGGGGACAGGGTGGTGGCACTGGGGGGTGGCAGGGACAGGGCGGTGGCACTGGGGGGACAGTGGGGACAGGATGGTGGCACTAGGGGACAGGGTGGTGGCACTGGGTGGATGACAGGGACAGGGTGGTGGCACTGGGGGACAGGGTGGTGGCACTGGGGGGACAGTGGGGACAGGGTGGTGGCACTGGGGGGCTGACAGGGACAGGGTGGTGGCACTGGGGGAACAGTGGGGACAGGGTGGTGGCACTGGGGGGGTGACAGGGACAGGGTGGTGGCACTGGGGGATGGCAGGGACAGGGCGGTGGCCTTGGAGGGACAGTGGAGACAGGCTGGTGGCACCTGGTAGGGAGACAGTGATAGGGTGGTGGCACTGGGGGGGTGACAGGGACAGGGTGGTGGCACTGGGGGGACAGGGTGGTGGCACTGGGGGGGTGACAGGGACAGGGTGGTGGCACTGGGGGCCAGGATGGTGGCACTGGGGGGGATGACAGGGACAGGGTGGTGGCACTGGTGGCACTGGAGGGACAGGGTGGTGGCACTGGGGGGATGACAGGGACAGGGTGGTGGCACTGGGGGGGCAGGGTGGTGGCACTGGGGGGGCCACTGCGGTGTCCCCAGGGCTGTCCCTGACCCTGCAGTGTCCCCAAGGCCCAGGTGACAGAGGAGGGCCTGCAGCAGGTGGCCGCGCTGGTGGCCCGGTACCGGGACGGGTGCCTGTGGTGGCTGTCACCCTGGATCCCCATCCTGCGCCTCTTCCACCCCGACACCCTACGCCCCATCCTCATGGCCTCAGGTAGGACACCGGGGCCACCACCCTGTCCCCAGGGCCACCACCCTGTCCCCAGGGCTGCCCAGGGGTGTCACCATGGCCGGCACGGTCACCTGGTCATGTCCCAGCACCTGTGGTGGCCACCAAGGGTCTCCAGAGTCACCCAGAGGTGTCACCCGTGGCCAACGCAAGTGTCACCCCATTGTGGCCACCAACTTCTCCTTGAAGGTCCCCGGGGCCACCCAAAGGTGTCACCATGGCCAACTCAAATGTGACCCCATAGTGATCACCAACCTGTCCCTGAGGGTCCCCAGAGTCACCCATGGGTGTCACCCATGGCCAACCCAAATGTCACCCCATAGTGGCCACCAACTTGTCCTTGAAGGTCCCCAGGGCCACCCAAAGGTGTCACCATGGCCAACTCAAATGTGACCCCATAGTGATCACCAACCTGTCCCTGAGGGTCCCCAGAGTCACCCAGGGGTGTCACCCATGGCCAACGCAAATGTCACCCCATAGTGGCCACCAACTTGTCCCTAAGGGTCCCCAGAGTCACCCAGGGGTGTCACCAGGCCCAGCCAAGTGACCTGGTTGCACCCAAACTCCCCGAGTTGGTTATGGGTGCAGATGGGTGTCACCTCCCCGGGCGTCCCCTGGGGTCTCCAATGTCACCTCATTGTCACCGTCACCACCCCTGTCCCCTCCTGCAGCCTTCGTGGCCCCCAAGGACCAGAAGTTCTACGGCTTCCTCAGGCCCTGGCTGGGTGAGTGGGTGCTGGGGGCAGCACCCATGGGTGCCCTGTGGCCGGTGTCACCGTGGGGCGGGTGTCACCATGTGCTGGGTGTCACCATGGGACAGGTGTCACCATGGGGCTGGTGACACCATGGGACGGGTGTCATGGCGGGTCCGGTGTCACCATGTGCTGGGTGTCACCATGGGGCGGGTGTCACCAAGGGACAGGTGTCACCATGGGGCTGGTGACACCATGGGACGGGTGTCACGGCGGGTCTGGTGTCACCATGGGGTGGGTGCCACCATGGGGCGGGTGTCACCATGGGGCAGGTGTCACCATGGGGCTGGCGACACCATGTGCTGGATGTCACGGCAGGTCCGGTGTCACCATGGGGCGGGTGTCACCATGGGGCTGGTGTCACCACGGGGCGGGTGCGGTGTCCCCACAGGGGACGGGCTGTTGCTGAGCGAGGGGCGCAAGTGGCAGCGTCACCGGCGCCTGTTGTCCCCGGCCTTCCACGGGGACGTCCTGCGGGGACACATGGACGCGTTCAACCGCTGCACCCGCCGCCTGCACGTGAGACCCGCTGCCTGTACCCTGCCTGTACCCTGCCTGCACCCACTGCCTGCACATGAACCTCCTGCCTGCACATGAACCTGCTGCCTGCACATGAACCTCCTGCCTGCACATGAACCTGCTGCCTGCACATGAACCTGCTGCCTGCATATGAACTGCTGCCTGCACATGAACCTCCTGCCTGCACATGAACTCCTGCCAGCACATGAACCTCCTGCCTGCACATGAACCCACTGCCTGCATATGAACCCACTGCCTGCATATGAACCCGCTGCCTGCATATGAACCCGCTGCCTGCACATGAACTGCTGCCTGCACATGAACTTGCTGCCTGCACATGAACCTCCTGCCTGCACATGAACCTGCTGCCTGCACATGAACCTGCTGCCTGCACATGAACTGCTGCCTGCATATGAACTTGCTGCCTGCACATGAACCTCCTGCCTGCACATGAACTGCTGCCTGCACATGAACTTGCTGCCTGCACATGAACCTCCTGCCTGCACATGAACCTGCTGCCTGCACATGAACCTGCTGCCTGCACATGAACTGCTGCCTGCATATGAACTTGCTGCCTGCACATGAACCTCCTGCCTGCACATGAACCTGCTGCCTGCACATGAACCTGCTGCCTGCACATGAACCCACTGCCTGCACATGAACCCGCTGCCTGCACATGAACCCACTGCCTGCATATGAACCTCCCGCCTGCACATGAACCTCCTGCCTGCACATGAACCTGCTGCCTGTACATGAACCTCCTGCCTGTACATGAACCTGCTGCCTGCAAATGAACCTCCTGCCTGCACATGAACTGCTGCCTGCATATGAACTTGCTGCCTGCATATGAACCCGCTGCCTGCATATGAACCTCCTGCCTGCACATGAACTCCTGCCAGCACATGAACCCGCTGCCTGCATATGAACCCGCTGCCTGCACATGAACCTCCTGCCTGCACATGAACCCGCTGCCTGCACATGAACTCCTGCCTGCACATGAACCTCCTGCCTGCACATGAACCTCCTGCCTGTACATGAACCCACTGCCTGCATATGAACCTGAACCCCAACCTGCACCCAACCCCTGTCCTGCACCTGCTGCCTGCACCTGCACCCGCTGCCTGCACCCCAACTCTGTCCTGCACCCGCTGTCTGCATGAGAGCACCTGCTGCCTGGTCCCTGCCTGCACCTGCACCCGCTGCCTGCACCTGAACCTCAACCTGCACCCGCTGCCTGCACCCAGCCCCAATCCCTGCCCCTACCTGCAGGCGCAGTGGCGGGCAGCGGCGCAGGCAGCGGCGCAGGCAGGGACACCGGCAGGGACACCGGCAGGGACACCAGCAGTGGCACAGGAGGTGCTGGGCCAGCTCAGCCTCCTGACCCTGGACACGCTGCAGAGCTGCATCTTCGGCCAGCAGAACCACTGCCCGCAGTGAGTGACATCCCGCTGTCCCCACTGTCCCCAGTGACTGTCCCCGCTGTCCCCACTGTCCCCAGTGACCATCCCTGCTGTCCCCACTGTCCCCAGTGACCATCCCCGCTGTCCCCCAGTGACCATCCCTGCTGTCCCCACTGTCCCCAGTGACCATCCCAGCTGTCCCCACTGTCCCCAGTGACTGTCCCCACTGTCCCCACTGTCCCCAGTGACCATCCCCGCTGTCCCCCAGTGACCATCCCTGCTGTCCCCAATGTCCCCAGTGACCATCCCTGCTGTCCCTACTGTCCCCAGTGACCATCCCTGCTGTCCCCACTGTCCCCAGTGACCATCCCAGCTGTCCCCCAGTGACCATCCCTGCTGTCCCTACTGTCCCCAGTGACCATCCCAGCTGTCCCCTCTGTCCCCAGTGACCATCCCCGCTGTCCCCCAGTGACCATCCCTGCTGTCCCCACTGTCCCCAGTGACCGTCCCCACTGTCCCCAGTGACCATCCCCAGCTGTCCCCACTGTCCCCTGGTGACCATCCCCACTGTCCCCATTGTCCCCAATGACTGTCCCCACTGTCCCCGCTGTCCCCAGTGACCATCCCCACTGTCCCCATTGTCCCCAATGACCATCCCCACTGTCCCCACTGTCCCCAGTGACCATCCCCACTGTCCCCATTGTCCCCAATGACTGTCCCCACTGTCCCCACTGTCCCCAGTGACCATCCCCACTGTCCCCATTGTCCCCAATGACTGTCCCCACTGTCCCCGCTGTCCCCAGTGACCGTCCCCGCTGTCCCCAGGCAGCACGGCAAGTACATCCAAGCCATCATGGAGCTGAGCACCTTGGTGGTGAGACGCCAGCAGCGTCTGCTCCACCACCCGACGTGGCTCTACCGCCTGTCGGGCGATGGGCGCCGCTTCGCCCAGGCCTGCGCCACCGTCCATGCCTTCACGGCCGCCGTGGTGCAGCGCCGGCGCCAGGACCTGCGGCGCATGGGCCACCAGGCCTGGCCAGAGGGCCACCAGGGACGCCGGATGGACTTCATTGACCTGCTCCTGCTCGCTAAGGTGGGCGTGGGGTGGTGGGTGGCCATGGGTGGCTGAAGGGTGGTGGCCAAGGGGAGGGTTGGCCATGGGGAGGTGGTGGCCATAGCAGCATGGTGGTGGCCATGGGGATGGTGGTGGCCATGGGGAGATGGTGGTGGCCATGGGAAGGGTTGGCCATTGGGTGGTGGCCATAGCAGCATGGTGGTGGCCATGGGGAGGGTTGGCCATAGGGAGATGGTGGTGTTCATGAGGAGGGTTGGCCATGGAGGTGGTGGTGGCCTTGGGGAGATGGTGGTGGCCATGGGGAGAGTTGGCCATAGGGAGATGGTGGTGGCCATGGGGAGGGTTGGCCATGGGGAGGTGGTGGCCGTGGGGAGATGGTGGTGGTCATGGGCAGGGTTGGCCATTGGGTGGTGGCCATGGGGATGGTGGTGGCCAAGGGGATGGTGGCCATGGGGAGACAGTGGTGGACAAGGGGAGGGTTGGCCATTGGGTGGTGGCCATAGCAGCATGGTGATGGCCATGAGAATGGTGGTGACCATGGGGAGATGGAGGTGGCCAAGGAGAGATGGTGGTCATGGGGATGGTGGTGGCCTTGGGGAGATGGTGGTGGCCATGGGGAGGGTTGGCCATTGAGTGGTGGCCATAGTAGCATAGTGGTGGCCATAGGGATGGTGGTGGCCATGGGGAAGGTTGGCCATGGGGAGGTGGCCATAGGAGCATGGTGATGGACATGGGGATGGTGGTGGCCAAGGGGATGGTGGCCATAGGGAGATGGCGGCGATCAAGGGGATGGTGGCGGCCATGGGGAGATGGTGGCGGCCATGGGGATGGTGGTGGCCAAGGGGATGGTGGCCATAGGGAGATGGCGGCGATCAAGGGGATGGTGGCGGCCATGGGGAGATGGTGGTGGCCAAGGGGATGGTGGTCATGGGGAGATGATGGTGGCCAAGGGGATGGTGGTGGCCATGGGGAAATGGTGACCAAGGGGATGGTGGTCATGGGGAGATGGTGGTGGCCAAGGGGATGGTGGTCATGGTGAGATGATGGTGGCCAAGGGGATGGTGGCCATGGGGAGATGATGGTGGCCATGGAAATGATGGTGGCCATGGTGAGATGATGGTGGCCATGGAAATGGTGGTGGCCATGGGGATGGTGTTGGCCAAGGGAATGGTGGCCAAGGGGATGGCGGCCAAGGGGACGGTGGTGGCCACGGGGAGTCTTGGCCACAGGGTGGTGGCCCTGGCTGTCCCCTTGGTTGCCACGCTGGCCCTTGCAGGACGAGGACGGCAACTCCCTGTCGGACGAGGACATCGCGGCCGAGGCCGACACCTTCATGTTCGAGGGTGAGGACCAGCCCCCTGCTGCCACCGCCGGGAGGGGACACTCGTGTCCCCTACTCAGCCCATGTCCCCACAGGCCACGACACGACAGCCAGCGGGCTGGCCTGGCTGCTCTACAACCTGGCCCATCACCCCCACTACCAAGAGCAATGTCGCCAGGAGGTCCTGGAGCTCCTCCGGGGCAGGGACACCGAGGACATCGAGTGGTGAGAGGTCCCCGGTGTCACCGCCCTCCCAGCCGCCTCGGGGACGCCGGTGACAATGTCCCTTGTCCCCAGGGAGGACTTGTCCCGCCTGCCCTTCACCACCATGTGCATCAAGGAGAGTCTGCGCCTGCACCCGCCCGTCACCGCCGTGTCACGTCGCTGTGCCCGGGACATCACGCTGCGCGACGGGCGCGTTGTCCCCAAGGGTACGGCTGCTGGCCCCGGTGTCACCGGCACTGATGGCCCCGGTGTCACCGGCACTGCTGGCCCCTGTCCCTAAGGGGGGTGTGTCTGCCCGTCCAGGGGTCACCTGCCTGATGAGCATCTACGGGACCCACCACAACCCGAACATCTGGCCCGAGCCCGAGGTACAGCCACTTGGCACGGGTGGCATCGGTGTGGGACAGCGGGGTGTCCCTGTCACTGCGGGACAGTGGGGTGTCCCTGTCACCATGGGAAGGGATAGCGGGGTGTCTCTATCACCATGAAAAGGGACAGCGGGGTGTCCCTGTCACCATGGGACAGGGGGGTGTCCCTATCATCATGGGAAGGGATAGCGGGGTGTCCCTGTCACCATGGGACAGCAGGGTGTCCCTGTCACCACGGGAAGGGATAGCAGGGTGTCCCTGTCACCGTGGGGCAGTGGGGTGTCCCTCTCACCATGAGAAGGGATAGCGGGGTGTCCCTGTCACCATGGGACAGCAGGGTGTCCCTGTCACCATGGGAAGGGATAGCAGGGTGTCCCTGTCACCGTGGGGCAGTGGGGTGTCCCCCTCACCATGGGAAGGGATAGCGGGGTGTCCCTGTCACTGTGGGACAGCAGGGTGTCCCCATTACGGTGGGCAGGCATAACAGGATGTCCCTGTCACCATGGGCAGGGATACTGGGATGTCCCCGTCACCTCAGGACAGCGGGATGTCCCTGTCACCATGGGCAGGGACAGCAGGATGTCCCCATCACCACAGGACAGCGGGAGGTCCCTGTCACCATGGGCAGGGATAACGGGATGTCCCCATCACCACAGGACAGCGGGAGGTCCCTGTCACCATGGGCAGGGATAACGGGATGTCCCCAGCACTGTGGGACAGTGGAACGTCCCCCTCACTACGGACAGGGACAGCAGGATGTCCCCATCACCTCAGGATAGTGGGGTGTCCCTGTCACCATGGGCAGGGACAGCCGTGTCCCCACGGTGTGCCAACGTCCTTGTCACTCCAGGTCTTCAACCCGCTTCGGTTCAGCCCAGAGAACAGCAAGGGACGGTCCCCGTTGGCCTTCATCCCCTTCTCTGCCGGTCCCAGGTGAGCGTGGCAGGGACACCTGTGTCCCCACATGTCACCCCCCAGCCTCCTCGGGTTCTGAGCGGGTGGTTGTCCCCAAGCCGTGACGTTTGGGGACAACACCGTCCCCACCTTTGGGGGGTGTGCCGGGCGGGGGGGTGTGCCGTCCCCCGTGTCCCCCGCGGAGGTGACATTGTGGCCGCGGTGGCAGGGACTGCATCGGGCAGAGCTTCGCCATGGCCGAGATGAAGGTGGTGGCGGCGCTGACGGTGGCGCGGTTCCGGATCCGGCCCGAGCCGGCGCGGCCGCCACGGCGCAAGCCCGAGCTGATCCTGCGCGCCCAGGACGGGCTGTGGCTGCGCGTGGAGCCGCTGCCCGCGGGGGCCTGAGGGACACGGGGACACACGTGGGGACACACGTGGGGACACCCTGCCCGGGTCAGTGGGGAATAAAGGGTGACATGTCACCACTCATCCATGTGTCCCCTGGGCCGTGTGTCTCCATCCATCGACATGTCACCCCATGCCACGTGTCACCATCCATGGACATGTCCCCCCATGCCACATGTCACCACACATGGACATGTCCCCTGGGCCACATGTCACCATCCATGGACGTGTCCCCCCATGCCACATGTCACCGTCCACAGACGTCCCCCTATGCCACGTGGGGACACAAGGGGGGGACACACGTGGGGACACACGTGGGGACACCCTGCCCGGGTCAGTGGGGAATAAAATGTGACATGTCACCACTCATCCATGTGTCCCCTGGGCCGTGTGTCTCCATCCATGGACATGCCCCCCATGCCACATGTCACTGTCCAGGGACATGTCCCTCCATGCCACGTGTCACCACCCATGGACATGTCCCCCCATGCCACATGTCACCACACATGGACATGTCCCCTGGGCCACATGTCACCATTCATGGTTGTGTCCCCTGGGCCATGTGTCACCATCCATGGACATGTCCCTCCATGCCACATGTCACCACCCATGGACATGTCCCCTGGGCCACGTGTCACTGTCCAGGGACATGTCCCCCCATGCCACGTGGGGACACACGTGGGGACACCCTGCCCGGATCAGTGGGGAATAAAGGGTGACATGTCACCACTCATCCATGTGTCCCCTGGGCCGTGTGTCTCCATCCATGGACATGTCCCTCCATGCCACGTGTCACTGTCCAGGGACATGTCCCTCCATGCCACGTGTCACCACCCATGGACATGTCCCCCCATGCCACATGTCACCACACATGGACATGTCCCCTGGGCCACATGTCACCATTCATGGTTGTGTCCCCTGGGCCATGTGTCACCATCCATGGACATGTCCCCCCATGCCACATGTCACCACCCATGGACATGTCCCCTGGGCCACGTGTCACTGTCCAGGGACGTGTCCCCCCATGCCACATGTCACCACCCACGGACATGTCCCCTGGGCCACATGTCACCACCCATTGACATGTCCCCTGGGCCACATGTCACCATCCATGGATGTATCCCCCCATGCCACATGTCACCACCCACGGACATGTCCCCTGGGCCACATGTCACCATCCATGGTTGTGTCCCCTGGGCCGTGTGTCTCCATCCATGGACATGTCCCCCCCATGCCACATGTCACTGTCCAGGGACATGTCCCTCCATGCCATGTGTCACCATCCATGGACATGTCCCCCATGCCACGTGGGGACACACGTGGGAACACCCTGCCTGGGTCAGTGGGGAATAAAGGGTGACATGTCACCACTCATGGTTGTGTCCCCTGGGCCGTGTGTCTCCATCCATGGACATGTCACCCCATGCCATGTGTCACCATCCATGGACATGTCCCTCCATGCCACGTGTCACCACCCATGGACATGTCCCCTGGGCCACATGTCACCACCCATGGATGTGTTCCCCCATGCCACATGTCACCGTCCACAGACATGTCCCCTGGGCCACGTGTCACTGTGCAGGGACATGTCCCTCCATGCCACGTGTCACCATCCATGGACATGTCCCCCATGCCACATGGGGACACACGTGGGGACACACGTGGGGACACACGTGGGGACACCCTGCCCGGGTCAGTGGGGAATAAAATGTGACATGTCACCACTCATCGATGTGTCACCTGGGCCGTGTGTCTCCATCCATGGACATGTCACCCTATGCCACGTGTCACTGTCCAGGGACATGTCCCCCCATGCCACGTGTCACCACCCATGGACATGTCTCCCCATGCCACATGTCACCACACATGGACATGTCCCCTGGGCCACATGTCACCACCCATGGACATATCTGCCCATGCCACATGTCACCACCCATGGATGTGTCCCCTGGGCCAATGTCACCCCCCATGGATGTGTCCCCCCATGCCACATGTCACCACCCATGGATGTGTCCCCTGGGTCACGTGTCTCCATCCATGGACATGTCCCCTCATGCCACGTGTCACTCTCCATGGACATGTCCCCTGGGCCACTTGTCACCAACCATGGATGTGTCCCCTGGGCCACCTGTCACCACCCACGGACGTGTCCCTCCATGCCACATGTCACCATCCACACACATGTCCCCCCATGCCACATGTCACCCCCCCATGGACGTGTCCCCAAGGCCACGTGTCACATCTATTGACATGTTCCCCCCATGGCCACGCCCCCACGCTCACGTCACCGCCCCGTAGGAGCGACAGCCCTGGGTGGGCGTGGTCACCACAACCAGTGGGCGTGGCCACCGCCGGGTGGGCGGTGAAATAAGCGTGGCCACAACCAAGCTGCGGCCGCGGGGTGGGCGTGGCCACGCCCCAAAGGGGCGGGCAGCCTGGCACTTCCGGTCATGTGAGGCGGGCAGTGAAGCCGCTATGGCGGCGGCGTCCGGTGAGCGGGAGAGGCCGGGGGGACCGGGACCGGGACCGGGACCGGGACCGGGACCGGGACCGGGACCGGGACCGGGACCGGGACCGGCCGAGGCCTCTGGTCCCCGCCGCTTAACGTGCCGTTTGCCCTCAGAAACCGAGCGGCTGCTGGGCCACGGCCCCGGCTACGGCACGGCGGAGTCTCCGGTGCTGGCGGAGGAGGAGGAGCTGCGCCGCCGCCTCAAGTATTTCTTCATGAGCCCCTGTGATAAGTACCGGGCGCGGGGCCGGCGGCCCGTCAAGCTGGGGCTGCAGCTGGCCAAGATCCTGCTTGTCACCGTCCAGGTGTGGGGACAAGGGGACCGGGGCGGTGGGGAGGGGACAGTGGGACGTGGGGACACTGGGGAGGGGGACACTGGGACATGGGGACACTGGGGAGGGGGACACTGGGACATGGGGACACTGGGACATGGGGACACTGGGACATGGGGGCACTGGGACATGGGGACACTGGGGAGGGGGACAATGGGACATGGGGACACTGGGGAGGGGGACAATGGGACATGGGGACAGTGGGGAGGGGGATAATGGGACATGGGGACACTGGGGAGAGGACGAATGGGACATGGGGACACTGGGCACCGGTGTGTGGGGACACTGGGGACAGTGGGACATGGGGACACTGGGGAGGGGGGACAGTGGGACATGGGGACACTGGGGAGGGGGATAATGGGACATGGGGACACTAGGGAGAGGAGGAATGGGACATGGGGACACTGGGCACTGGTGTGTGGGGACACTGGGGATAATGGGACATGGGGACAGTGGAGAGTGGGATAATGGGACGTGGGGACACTGGGGACCAGTGTGTGGGGAGGGTAAATGGGACATGGGGGGAATGGGACATGGGGACATTGGGGAGGATGGGAGGTGGGGACCCCAGGGAGGAGAGAATGGGACATGGGGACACTGGGGATAATGGGACATGGGGCAGGGTGGGGGGCAGGAATGGGACATGGGGACACTGGGGAGGGGGGGAATGGGACACTGAGGAGGGTGGGAATAGGGCATGGGGATAATGGGACATGGGGGACACTGGGGAGGGTGGGAATGGGACATAGGGGACACTGGGGAGGGGTATAATGGGACATGGGGACACTGGGGAGGGGTATAATGGGACATGGGGACACTGGGGAGGGGGACACTGGGACATGGGGACACTGGGGAGAGGAGGAATGGGACATGGGGACACTGGGGATAATGGGACATGGGGACAGTGGGGAGGGGGATAATGGGACATGGGGACGCTAGGGAGAGGAGGAATGGGACATGGGGACACTAGGGGAGAAGAGGAATGGGACATGGGGACACTGGGCACTGGTGTGTGAGGACACTGGGGACCAGTGTGTGGGGAGGGTAAATGGGACATGGGGGGAATGGGACATGGGGACATTGGGGAGGATGGGAGATGGGGACCCCAGGGAGGAGAGAATGGGACACTGGGGATAATGGGACATGGGGACACTGGGGAGGGTGGGAATAGGACATGGGGATATGGGACATGGGGACACGGGGGAGGGTGAGAATAGGACATGGGGACACTGGGGAGGGTGGGTATGGGACATGGGGACACTGGGCACCGGTGTGTGGGGACACTGGGGATAATGGGACATGGGGACAGTGGAGAGTGGGATAATGGGACGTGGGGACACTGGGGACCAGTGTGTGGGGAGGGTAAATGGGACATGGGGACATTGGGGAGGATGGGAGGTGGGGACCCCGGGGAGGAGAGAATGGGACATGGGGACACTGGGGATAATGGGACATGGGGCAGGGCGGGGGGTGGGAATGGGACATGGGGCAGGGCGGGGGGCGGGAATGGGACATGGGGACATTGGGGAGAGGGGGAATGGGACACTGAGGAGGGTGGGAATAGGGCATGGGGATAATGGGACATGGGGACACTGGGGAGGGTGGGAATAGGACATGGGGATATTGGGGAGCGGTGGCCTTTGGGGGCCACCAGCTGGAGTTGGGGACAACCTCCAGGACCTTCTGCCTACCCCTTGTCTCCTTGGGGCCACCTCTGCATCGGCTGCTGCCATTTCCTCCCCCACGCCCCAATTTTGGGGCACAACAGCTGCTTTTCGGGCTGCACCTCGAAGATTTCCGGGCTTGACTCCTTGTCACCTTTGTCCCCTCAGCTCATCCTCTTCGGGCTCAGCAACCAGATGGTGGTGACATTCAAGGAGGAGAACACGGTGGCCTTCAAGCACCTTTTCCTCAAGGGCTACGTGGACGGCGCCGACGACTCCTACGCCGTCTACACCCAGCGCGATCTCTACGACCGCGTCTTCTACGCCGTGGAGAAGGTGATGAGGGGACACTGAGGGGACACCGAGGTGACTCAGAGCCACTGAGGGGGCGTTTTATTCCCCTGCAGTACTTGGCCATTCCCAGCGAGAGCATCGGGCGCTACGCCTACGCACGGGAGGACGCCGGGGGGAACCGCTCGGCGCTGCTGCTCTGCCAGCAGTATTATCGCAAAGGGCGCATCGACCCGGCCAATGACACCTTCAACATCGACCCCAAGGTTGTCACTGGTGGGTTGTGGGGACAACGGGGTTGAGGTTGCTCGTCCTGCGGCCACCAGTGGGTTCTGGGGTGGGTTTTGAGTCCTTTTATGGGGTTTGAGGGAGTCTGAGAAGCCTCAGACATCCTTCAGTATTGACCCCAAGGTTGTCTCCGGTGGGTTTTGGGGACAATGGGGCCACCAGTGGGTCCTGAGGGGATCTGAGGGGCCTTGGACATCCTTCAACATCGACCCCAAGGTTGTCACCGGTGGGTTGTGGGGACAACGGGGTTGAAGTTGCTCATCCTGCGGCCACCAGTGGGTTCTGGGGTGGGTTTTGGGTCCTTTTTGGGGGTTTGAGGGGGTTTGTGGGACCTTGGACGTCCTTCATTATCAACCCCAAGGTTGTCACCGGTGGGTTTTGGGGACAATGGGGCCACCACTGGGTCCTGAGGGGGTCTGAGGGGCCTTGGACATCCTTCAGTATTGACCCCAAGGTTGTCACCAGTGGGTTGTGGGGACAATGGGGCCACCACTGGGTCCTGAGGGGGTCTGAGAGGCCTCGGACATCCTTCAATATTGACCCCAAGGTTGTCACTGGTGGGTTGTGGGGACAATGGGGTTGAGGTCGCTCGTCATGCAGCCACCAGTGGGTTCTGGGGTGGGTTTTGAGTCCTTTTATGGGGTTTGGGGGGGCTGAGGGGTCAGTGTAGGGCTTGGCCATCAATTCATATAAATCCCGAGATTGTCACCAGTGGGTCTTGAGGGGGTCTGAGAAGCCTCAGACATCCTTCAGTATTGACCCCAAGGTTGTCACCGGTGGGTTTTGGGGACAATGGGGCCACCAGTGGGTCCTGAGGGGATCTGAGGGGCCTTGTACATCCTTCAATATTGACCCCAAGGTTGTCACCGGTGGGTTTTGGGGACAACGGCATTGGGGTCGCTCGTCCTGCAGCCACCAATGGGTCCTGAGGTGGCTTTTGGGTCCTTTTATGGGGTTTGAGGGGTCTGAGATGCCTCGAGCATCCTTCAGTATCAACCCTGAGATGACCACTGGTGGGTTTTGGGGACACCGAGGCCCCCACCGTGTCCTGGAGTGGCTTTTTGGGTCAGTTTTCTGCCTTTTCGGGGTCCGTGACGGTGTTTTTCGCTCCCCACAGACTGCCTGGGTGTGGATCCCGAGGACCCGCAGCCCCTTCCCCCCGAGCTGGAGCATGGCTACAAGAACTTCACCCTCAAGTTTCACAAGTAAAGTCGCCATCACCCCCCCCCCCAAAATCCACCGTGTCCCACAATTTGGCATCAAGAACATCCGGTCGGCGTCGGCTGAACCGAAACGGGGACGTTTAAAATCCACTCAAAGTCCCAGCACCATCCGCACCCCCAGATGATGTTTCCCCCCTGTTTGTGGGTTGTTTGACCCCAGTGTGGTGTTTTTTGGGGGGTTTGTTATGCTTGACCCCCCCCCCCCCGAGGAGGATTTGATGTGTGTCCCTTCCTGCAGGCTCATCAATGTCACCATCCAGTTCAAGTTGAAGGCCATCAACATCCAAACCATCATCAACAACGAGATCCCCGACTGTTACACCTTCACCATCACCGTGAGTGTGGCTGGGGTGACGCAATGGGGGTGACACAATGGGGGTGATGCAACCGGGGTGACACCGGCCCTCATGGGGACACTGGGGACAGGTGAATGGGACATGTGGGTAATGGGTCATGGGGACACTGGGGAGGGGGAACTGGGACATGGGGACACTGAGGGTAACGGGACATGGGGACACTGGGGAGGGGGAATTGGGACATGGGGACACTGGGGATAATGGGACATGGGGACACTGGGGAGGGGGAATTGGGACATGGGGACACTGAGGGTAATGGGACATGGGGACACTGGGGATAATGGGACATGGGGACACTGGGGATAATGGGACATGGGGACACCAGGGAGAGGGGGAATTGGGACATGGGGACAGTAGGGAGGGGGACACTGGGGATAATGGGACATGGGGACAGTAGGGAGGGGGACACTGGGGATAATGGGACATGGGGACAGTAGGGAGGGGGACACTGGGGATAATGGGACATGGGGACAGTAGGGAGGGGGACACTGGGGATAATGGGACATGGGGACAGTAGGGAGGGGGACACTGGGGATAATGGGACATGGGGACAGTAGGGAGGGGGACACTGGGGATAATGGGACATGGGGACAGTAGGGAGGGGGACACTGGGGATAATGGGACATGGGGACAGTGGGACGTGGGGACACTGAGGAGGGGTGAATGGGACATGGGAACAGTGGGATATTGGGACAGTGGGGATAATGGGACATGGGGACACTGAGGAGGGGGAAATGGGACATGGGGACACCAGGGAGAGGGGGAATTGGGACATGGGGACAGTGGGGAGGGGGACACTGGGGATAATGGGACATGGGGACAGTGGGGAGGGGGAAATGGGACATGGGGACACTGGGGAGAGGAGGAATGGGACATGGGGACACTGGGCACCGGTGTGTGGGGACACTGGGGATAATGGGACATGGGGACACTGGGGACCAGTGTGTGGGGAGGGTAAATGGGACATGGGGGGAATGGGGCATGGGGACATTGGGGAGGATGGGAGATGGGGACCCCGGGGAGGAGAGAATGGGACACTGGGGAGGGGATAATGGGACATGGGGACATTGGGGAGAGGGGGAATGGGACACTGGGGAGGGTGAGAATAGGACATGGGGACACTGGGGAGGGTGGATAATGGGACATGGGGACACTGGGCACCGGTGTGTGGGGACACTGGGGATAATGGGACACGGGGACACTGAGGAGGGGGAATGGGATATGAGGACACTGGGGAGGGGGACACTGGGGATAATGGGGCACGGGGACACTGGGGATAATGGGGCATGGGGACATTGAGGAGGGGGAATTGGGACATGGAGACACTGGGGAGGGGGACAGTGGGAAGGGTGGATGGGACGTGGGGCCATGTCAGTATAAACAAGGCTAAAAATTGTCTGATGTGGACAATCCAACAAGTTTCTCACTCTCTGAATTCCCTTATTTTTATTTTTTAATGTATTTTTTTACCTGATGTCAAGTGGATGTTGTTCCTGCGACATCCTGAAGCGATTCCTCTCTTTTAAGGTTCACGATGTGCAAACAGCAGCTTCTGAATTCCAGATGTAGCAAATATTTTATAGCCTATCCTATTGCGAGCAGAAATATAAAGAGGAATCGGTCCCCGTTTTGTCCCCAGATCACGTTTGACAACAAGGCGCACAGCGGCCGGGTGAAAATCCGCCTGGACAACCGAGCCGACATCAAGGAATGCAAAGACCCCAGTGTCTTCGGCCGAGGTGTGACAACGGTGGCGCCTGTCCCCAAGCGGTGCCACCGGGGGACCCTGGGTGACTGTCCCCCTCCCCTTGCAGGTGACAACTCGTTCCGGTTGCTCTTCGACGTTGTCGTCATACTGGTGTGCTCGTTGTCGTTCGTCCTCTGCGCACGCTCCATCGTCCGGGGGTTGATGCTGCAGCATGTGAGTGACGTGGGGACAACGGGAGGGGGGCGTGAAAACAGAATCACAGAGTGCTGGTTCGGTTCCCTGTACTTGAGCTGAGAGGCCAGAACTGGAAACGCTATTCCAGATGTGACACAATATTCCAGATGTGGCCTCCCCAGGGCAGAGCAGAGGGGCAGGAGAACCTCTCTGACCTACTGACCACCCCCTTCTAACCCCCCCAGGTCCCATTGGCTTCCTGGCCACAAGGGCCCAGTGCTGGCTCAGCCCACAGCACCCGCTATTCCCAGCTGGTCTCCCATCCAAGCACTGACCGGGCCTGACCCTGCTTAGCTTCCCGGATCAGACGGGATGGGGCGTTCTCAGGGTGCTATGGCTGTATATATTATATATATATGTATATATATATGTTCCCCAAGTATGTCCTGATAGTATCTGAACTAAAGGGCAGAGCAGAGGGGCAGGAGAACCTCTCTGACCTACTGACCACCCCCTTCTAATCCCCCCCAGGTCCCATTGGCTTCCTGGCCACAAGGGCCCAGTGCTGGCTCACCCCACAGCACCTGCTATTCCCAGCTGGTCTCCCATCCAAGCACTGACCGGGCCCGACCCTGCTTAGCTTCCCAGAGCAGACGAGATGGGGTGTTCTCAGGGTGCTATGGCTGTATATATTGTATATATGTATACGTTCCCCAAGTATATCCTGATAGTATCTGAACTAAACCCTTTTTTTAAGGGCAGAGAAGAGGGGCAGGAGAACCTCTCTGACCTACTGACCACCCTCTTCTAATCCAGCCTAGGTACCATTGGTCTCCCATCCAAGCACTGACCGGGCCCGACCCTGCTTAGCTTCCCAGATCAGACAAGATGGGGCGTTCTCAGGGTGCTATGGCTGTATATATTATATATATATTATATATATATATGTTTTTCAAGTATACCCTGACATTATCTGAACTAAACCCTTTTCTCATGCTCATCCTGCTGTCTCCAGGGCCCCCAGCTCCCTTTTCACCACTCCAACAGTTCGTTCCCAACTTACACTGAAACCTGGGGTTGTTCCTACCCAGATACACCAAAAACAAATGTAAAAATTGTTGCTTTTCTCATCATTATTCACTTTGCAACACTGAACAACAACAACACTGAATACTTCTGTGCGACTGTTCAGCATTCGACACGTTCTCCTGTAGATAAATGCGACAACACTTATGGTCGGCATAGTAGAAGCTTCCTGAAATATAAGTAAAACGCTGATTTTTGGGTTGGGTTTTGGTTTTCCCCAATCCCGTAGGAATTCTGCCGCTTTTTCCGGCGCCGTTACGACCGCGGCGTGGGCCTGGGAGACCTCATGGAGTTCCTCAATGGCTGGTACATCCTCCTGGTCATCAGCGACGTCCTCACTGTCCTGGGCACCATCATGAAGATCGGCATCGAGTCCAAGGTGACGGGGACACCGGGGGGGTGACACCGGGGGGTGACACCGGGGGGTGATGCGAAGCTTTGGGTGGCCCTGTGCTCCGGGGAGGGGACATTTCGCTATGGCGGGTGGCAAAGCCACACAACGACCACCTCTGGGTGCTTGGCTATGTGTTGTGTGCCATGGTGACGCTTCTGGGTGTCACCAGGGCTGCGACGGTGGGTTAGGGGACAGAATTGGGGACATCCTGACCCCATTTTTCCTTTGGGGACAGGGAGGTGACAACAAAGGGACAGGCCTTGTTGGAATGGCGTGGCTTGTGGCAGCGCCATGACACTTATGGCTGGTGCAGGGGGTCATGAGGGTGTTGGGGACAACATTGGGGACACTGGGGATGGCACCTCATGCCCGTTGTCACCTCTGTCCCCACAGAACTTTGCCAGCTATGACGTCTGCAGCATCTTGCTGGGCACATCCACGTTGTTGGTCTGGGTGGGCGTCATCCGCTACCTCACCTTCTTCCAGAAATACAACGTGAGTGATGGGGACACGGTGACACTAGGGGACAACCTCCATGCTCGGAGCTGACGGTTGGCACCCGGCTCCGCTCCGATGGGGACATTGGGGTGACAATGGGCGCTTCACCCTGTTGTCTAGCGGAGTCCCTCAAGGGTCGGTGCTGGGACCAGTGCTGTTCGATAGATTCATCAGCGGCTTGGATGAGGGATTAACCAGTTTGCTGGTGAACACCAAACTGGGAGAAGTGGATGACACTGGGGTGGTTCTGGCGGCGCCATTTTGAGCCCTGGGGTGGTTCTGGCGGCGCCATTTTGAGCCCTGGGGTGGTTCTGGCGGCGCCATTTTGAGCCCTGGGGTGGTTCTGGCGGCGCCATTTTGAGCCCTGGGGTGGTTCTGGCGGCGCCATTTTGAGCCCTGGGGTGGTTCTGGCGGCGCCATTTTGAGCCCTGAGGTGATTCTGGGGGCGCCATTTTGAGCCCTGGGGTGGTTCTGGGGGCGCCATTTTGAGCCCTGGGGTGATTCTGGGGGCGCCATTTTGAGCCCTGGGGTGATTCTGGGGGCGCCATTTTGAGCCCTGGGGTGATTCTGGGGGCGCCATTTTGAGCCCTGAGGTGATTCTGGGGGTGCCATTTTGAGCCCTGAGGTGATTCTGGGGGCGCCATTTTGAGCCCTGAGGTGATTCTGGCACCCCTGGGGCCACCATTTTGTGTTTTCAGGTGATTTCAGTGCCTCTGGTGCCACCATTTTGAGCCCTGAGGTGATACGGGTGCCCCTGGGCCCACAGTTTGTGTTTTAAAGCCATTTTCATGTCCCTGATGCCACCATTTTGATCCCTGACGTGATTTTGGCACCATTTTGATGTCCCTGAGGTGATTCTGGTGCCGCCATTTTGATCCCTGACGTGATTTTGGGGCCATTTTGATGTCCCTGAGGTGATTCTGGTGCCGCCATTTTGATCCCTGACGTGATTTTGGCGCCATTTTGATGTCCCTGAGGTGATTCTGGTGCCGCCATTTTGATCCCTGACGTGATTTTGGGGCCATTTTGATGTCCCTGAGGTGATTCTGGTGCCGCCATTTTGATCCCTGACGTGATTTTGGGGCCATTTTGATGTCCCTGAGGTGATTCTGGTGCCGCCATTTTGAGCCCTGAGGTGATTCTGGTGCCGCCATTTTGAGCCCTGAGGTGATTCTGGTGCCGCCATTTTGAGCCCTGAGGTGATTCTGGTGCCGCCATTTTGAGCCCTGACGTGATTTTGGGGCCATTTTGATGTCCCTGAGGTGATTCTGGTGCCGCCATTTTGATCCCTGACGTGATTTTGGGGCCATTTTGATGTCCCTGAGGTGATTCTGGTGCCGCCATTTTGAGCCCTGAGGTGATTCTGGTGCCGCCATTTTGAGCCCTGAGGTGATTCTGGTGCCGCCATTTTGAGCCCTGAGGTGATTCTGGCGCCATTTTGAGCCCTGAGGTGATTCTGGCGCCATTTTGAGCCCTGAGGTGATTCTGGCGCCATTTTGAGCCCTGAGGTGATTCTGGCGCCATTTTGCGGCAGCTCACAGGTCGCTCAAACCCACCTGGTCCCTTTGTAACCTCACCTGCGTGTCCCCACTCCGGGAAAAAGATGATTTTTCAAGCTCCCTTCTAACAGATTCCGTAACATTTGCATCCCCGCAGATCCTCATCGTCACCTTACGGGTGGCGCTTCCCAACGTCATCCGCTTCTGCTGCTGCGTGGCCGTCATCTACCTTGGCTACTGCTTCTGCGGGTGGATCGTCCTGGGGCCCTACCATGTCAAGGTGACACTTTTAGGGCGGCCCCCCCCCCCCGCTTGCATCCGGGTGGCGTTTGGGGACAAATAACCCCCGTTTCGGGCCGGATTTACCCCCGGGGGTGACACTTTGTGGCCTCTCGCTGCAGTTCCGCTCGCTCTCCATGGTGTCCGAGTGTCTCTTCTCGCTCATCAACGGCGACGACATGTTTGTGACGTTCGCCGAGATGCAGCAACACAGTTACCTGGTGTGGCTGTTCAGCCAGATCTACCTCTACACCTTCATCAGCCTCTTCATCTACATGGTGCTCAGCCTCTTCATCGCCCTCATCACCGGCTCCTATGAAACCATTAAGGTCAGGCCTAAATCTCCTTAAGCTCAGCTTGTGTTTTGGTGTGGGGGAATGCTTGGTTTTGGCACTGGATGGGTTTGGTGTCCCCTTTCCTATTGGAAAATGTCAGTTTTCTGTCACCAGACTGATCCAGGCTCCTTTTTCCCACTAAAAACCCCATTTTCAGGGTCTTATTTCCCATTGAAAATCCCCTTTTTTGGCACCAGAGGGACCCAGGCTCCTTTTTCCCACTAAAACCCCCATTTTCAGGGTCTTATTTCCCATTGAAAATCCCCTTTTTTGGCACCAGATGGACCCAGGCTCCTTTTTCCCACTAAAAACCCCATTTTCAGGTCTCTTTTCCCATTGGAAAACGCCAGTTTTTTGTCACCAGAGATGGGTTCAGGGTCCCTTTTCCCACTAAAACTCCCATTTTCAGGTCTCCTTTCCCATTGAAAATCCCATTTTTGTCACTGGGGGGATCCAATGTCCTTTTCCCATCAAAAATCCCATTTTCAGGGTCCCTCCCATCCCTTTATTTTGGGGTGAAATCCCCTCTTTTCTGTCCCCGCAGCATCAGTGCGAGGGCGACGCACCCACGTCCCAGCTCCAAACCTTCATCGCCCAATGCACCGACACCCCCAAATCCGGCAAATTCCGCCGCCACAGCCCCCCCGGCTGCTCCGTCTTCTGCTGCTGCGAGCGGTGAGTTTTTGGGGACACTTGGGGACATTTGGGGACACTTGGGGACATTTGGGGACATTTGGGGACACTCATAACCCCCCATATCCATCCCTCGAGGGGAAATCTCACATTGATTTTAGCGCATTTCCAGCCCATGGGGGACGTTACACGTGGGTGTCACCCCCCGTATGTCCCCCCCGTGTCATTTTTGGGGTGTCCCTTGAGCTCTCGTTCCCAAATCGAAGCCATTTTTCACCAAATTCGCCTGTTTTCACCCCATTCCTGTCTCCCCGCAGGGCTCCTCTGCAGGACAACGCGCTGCTGGTGAATTGAGGGACCCCCCCCCCCAGGTTTTAATTTATTTTATCAGCTCATTTTACCCACTTCGGACCCCAAAGAGGGGGGACAGATGGTGACAGTGTCCCCTGCGCATGGGGACACCGGATGGACACTTGTGGCCCCCCAAGGGGATCAACGTGAGGACTGTGACCCCTTGGATGGGTTTGGGGGGGACACTTGGAGCTCTGTGACACCCCCAGGTCTGTTGCCTTTGTCCCCAAGGCCCTTGGCCACATCAGGGACTGTCCCTGTCCTTGTCCCCAAGCCCCTTGTCCCCATAGGGGTCGTGTGTCCCTGTCCCCAAGCCCCTTGGCCACATCAGGGACTGTCCCTGTCCTTGTCCCCAAGCCCCTTGTCCCCATAGGGGTCGTGTGTCCCTGTCCCCAAGCCCCTTGGCCACATCAGGGACACGTCCCTGTCCTTGTCCCCAAGCCAAGCAACCCCTTGGCTGCAGTGGGGACATGTCCCCAAACCCCTTGGCCACATCAGGGACTTGTCCCTGTCCTTGTCCCCAAGCTCCTCAGCACCTTGGCCACTTCAGGGACTTGTCCTTGTCCCCAAGCACCTTGGCCACATCAGGGACACGTCCCTGTCCTTGTCCCCATAGGGTCGTGTCCCTGTCCTTGTCCCCAAGCCAAGCAGCCCCTTGGCTGCACTGGGGACATGTCCCCAAACCCATTGGCTACATCAGGGACACGTCCCTGTCCTTGTCCCTAAGCCCCTTGTCCCCATAGGGTCGTGTCCCTGTCCTTGTCCCCAAGCTAAGTAGCCCTTTGGCTGCACTGGGGACATGTCCCCACCCTTGGCCACATCAGGGACATGTCCCTGTCCTTGTCCCTAAGCCCCTTGTCCCCATAGGGTTGTGTCCCTGTCCTTGTCCCCAAGCCAAGCAGCCCCTTGGCTGCACTGGGGACATGTCCCCACCCTTGGCCACATCAGGGACATGTCCCTGTCCTTGTCCCTAAGCCCCTTGTCCCCATAGGGTTGTGTCCCTGTCCTTGTCCCCAAGCCAAGCAGCCCCTTGGCTGCACTGGGGACATGTCCCCACCCTTGGCCACATCAGGGACATGTCCCTGTCCTTGTCCCCAAGCCATACAGCCCCTTGGCTGCACTGGGGACATGTCCCCAAACCCCTTGGCCACATCAGGGACACGTCCCTGTCCTTGTCCCTAAGCCCCTTGTCCCCATAGGGTCGTGTCCCTGTCCTTGTCCCCAAGCTAAGTAGCCCTTTGGCTGCACTGGGGACATGTCCCCACCCTTGGCCACATCAGGGACACGTCCCTGTCCTTGTCCCTAAGCCCCTTGTCCCCATAGGGTTGTGTCCCTGTCCTTGTCCCCAAGCCAAGCAGCCCCTTGGCTGCACTGGGGACATGTCCCCACCCTTGGCCACATCAGGGACATGTCCCTGTCCTTGTCCCCAAGCCATACAGCCCCTTGGCTGCACTGGGGACATGTCCCCAAACCCCTTGGCCACATCAGGGACACGTCCCTGTCCTTGTCCCTAAGCCCTTTGTCCCCATAGGGTCGTGTCCCTGTCCTTGTCCCCAAGCCAAGCAGCCCCTTGGCTGCACTGGGGACATGTCCCCAAACCCCTTGGCCACATCAGGGACATGTCCCTGTCCTTGTCCCCATAGGGTCGTGTCCCTGTCCTTGTCCCCAAGCCAGGCAGCCCCTTGGCTGCACTGGGGACATGTCCCCAAACCCCTTGGCCACATCAGGGACTTGTCCCTGTCCTTGTCCCCATAGGGTCGTGTCCCTGTCCTTGTCCCCAAGCCAGGCAGCCCCTTGGCTGCACTGGGGACATGTCCCCAAACCCCTTGGCCACATCAGGGACTTGTCCCTGTCCTTGTCCCCAAGCTCCTCAGCACCTTGGCCACTTCAGGGACTTGTCCTTGTCCCCAAGCCCCTTGGCCACATCAGGGACACGTCCCTGTCCTTGTCCCCAAGCCAGGCAGCCCCTTGGCTGTGTTGGGGATATGTCCCCAAGCCCCTTGGCCACATCAGGGACTTGTCCCTGTCCTTGTCCCCAAGCCAAGCAGCCCCTTGGCTGAATCGGGGACATGTCCTCACCCTTGTCCCCAAACTCCTTGTCCCCATCGGTGTCATGTCCCTGTCCTTGTCCCCAAGCCTTCCTGCCCCCTGGCACCATTTGGCACTTGTCCCCAAGCCCTGCAGCCATTTCAGGGGACACTTTGGGCACAAAGGGCCACATCTGCCCCTCCCCCCCGCATTGTCCCCCCCCCCCGTCACCCGCTGGGCAGTGGGGTGAGAGCCACACGTGTCCCTTGTCCCCGTGGGTGGCACTGTGTCCCGGTTTGTCACCTCCTGTCACCGCGGGAGCAGCTGCTGCGGCTGGACCAGGACCAGTGGCCGCTGTGCCAAGCGCTGCCACCCCCCCCCCCCCTCCCAAAATGGGCCAATTTAACCCCAAATCGGGGCACTGTTCCTGTCACTCAGCCCAGGGGGGTCGTGCCCCATGTGGGGACACTGGGGGTGTCCCCACCCCCTGGGTGTCACCGTGAAGGGGACAATAAAGCGACCTGGGAGAGCTGGGGCTCTGTGCTGCTGGGGGGACAGCTGGGGGGCTGTTGTCACCATGGGGGGAAACTTGGGGTGCTGTCACCCTGGGGTGGCTGTAGGGACAAACTTGGGGTGCTGTCACCATAGGGACAAACTTGGGGTGTTGTCACCATGGGGGGGCGGTTCATGGGCAAGATCTTGGGGTGCTGTCACCCCAGAGTGGCCATGGGGACAAACTTGGGGTGCTGTCACCATGGGGACAAACTTGGGGGTGCTGTCACCCCAGAGTGGCCATGGGGACAAACTTGGGGTGCTGTCACCATAGGGACAAACTTGGGGTGCTGTCAGCCCGGGGGGGTTATGGGGACAAACTTGGGGGTGCTGTCACCATGGGGACAATCTTGGGGTTCTGTCACTCTGGGGGGATCTTGGGGACAAATTTGGAGGTGCTGCCACCATAGAGACAAACTTGGGGTGCTGTCACCCTGGGGGGTAATGGGGACAATCTTGGGGTGCTGCCAGCCTGGGGGGGTCATGGGGACAAACTTGGGGTGCTGTAACTCCGGGGTGGCTATGGGGACAATCTTGGGGTGCTGTCACCATAGGGACAAACTTGGGGTGCTGTAACCCTGGGGTGGCCATGGAGACAATCTTGGGGTGCTGTCACCATGGGGACAAACTTGGGGGTGCTTCCACCCTGGGGGGGTCATGGGGGCAAACTTGGGGTGCTGCCACCATGGGGACAGTCTTGGGGTGCTGTAACCCTGGGGTGGCCATGGGGACAAACTTGGGGTGCTGTCAGCCCGGGGGGGGTTATGGGGACAAACTTGGGGGTGCTGTCACCATGGGGACAATCTTGGGGTGCTGTCACTCTGGGGGGATCTTGGGGACAAATTTGGAGGTGCTGCCCCCATAGAGACAAACTTGGGGTGCTGTCACCCTGGGGGGTAATGGGGACAATCTTGGGGTGCTGCCAGCCCAGGGGGGTCATGGGGACAAACTTGGGGTGCTGTCACCATAGGGACAAACTTGGGGTGCTGTAACCCTGGGGTGGCCATGGAGACAATCTTGGGGTGCTGTCACCATGGGGACAAACTTGGGGGTGCTGCCACCCTGGGGGGGGGTTCATGGGGAAAATCTTGGGGTGCTGTCACCCCAGAGTGGCCATGGGGACAATCTTGGGGTGCTGCCAGCCTGGGGGGGGGGGGTCGTGGGGACAAACTTTGGGGTGCTGTCACCATGGGGACAATCTTGGGGGTGCTGTTACCATGGGGTGCCCATGGGGACAATCTTGGGGGTGCTGTCACTCTGGGGTGGCCATGGGGACAAACTTGGGGGTGCTGTCACCATGGGGACAATCTTGGGGGTGCTGTCACCCTGGAGGGGGGGTCATGGGGAAAATCTTGGGGTGCTGTCACCATGGGGACAAGCCTGGGGGTGCTGTCACTCTGGGGTGGCCATGGGGACAAACTTGGGGTGCTGTCACCATGGGGACAATCTTGGGGTGCTGTCACTCTGGGGGGATCTTGGGGACAAATTTGGAGGTGCTGCCACCATAGAGACAAACTTGGGGTGCTGTCACCCTGGGGTGGCCATGGGGACAGTCTTGGGGTGCTGCCAGCCCGGGGGGGTTATGGGGACAAACTTGGGGGTGCTGTCACCATGGGGTGGCCATGGGGACAATCTTGGGGGTGCTGTCACTCTGGGGGGATCTTGGGGACAAATTTGGAGGTGCTGCCACCATAGAGACAAACTTGGGGTGCTGTAACCCCAGGGTGGCCATGGGGACAAACTTGGGGGTGCTGCCAGCCTGGGGTGGCCATGGGGACAAACTTGGGGTGCTGTCACCATAGGGACAATCTTGGGGGTGCTGTAACCCTGGGGTGGCCATGGGGACAATCTTGGGGGTGCTGTCACTCTGGAGGGGGGGTTCATGGGGAAAATCTTGGGGTGCTGTCACCATGGAGACAAGCCTGGGGGTGCTGTCACTCTGGGGTGGCCATGGGGACAAACTTGGGGTGCTGCCACCATAGAGACAAACTTGGGGGTGCTGTAACCCTGGGGTGGCCATGGGGACAAACTTGGGGTGCTGCCACCATAGAGACAAACTTGGGGGTGCTGTAACCCTGGGGTAGCCATGGGGACAAACTTGGGGTGCTGCCACCATAGAGACAAACTTGGGGGTGCTGTAACCCTGGGGTGGCCATGGGGACAAACTTGGGGTGCTGCCACCATAGGGACAAACTTGGGGTGCTGTCAGCCCGGGGGGGTTATGGGGACAAACTTGGGGGTGCTGTCACCATGGGGACAATCTTGGGGTGCTGTCACTCTGGGGGGATCTTGGGGACAAATTTGGAGGTGCTGCCACCATAGAGACAAACTTGGGGTGCTGTCACCCTGGGGGGTAATGGGGACAATCTTGGGGTGCTGCCAGCCCGGGGGGGTCATGGGGACAAACTTGGGGGTGCTGTAACTCCGGGGTGGCCATGGGGACAATCTTGGGGTGCTGTCACCATAGGGACAAACTTGGGGTGCTGTAACCCTGGGGTGGCCATGGAGACAATCTTGGGGTGCTGTCACCATGGGGACAAACTTGGGGGTGCTTCCACCCTGGGGGGGTCATGGGGGCAAACTTGGGGTGCTGCCACCATAGAGACAAACTTGGGGGTGCTTCCACCCTGGGGGGGGGGTTCATGGGGACAAACTTGGGGTGCTGTCACCCCAGAGTGGCCATGGGGACAATCTTGGGGTGCTGCCAGCCTGGGGGGGGGGTCGTGGGGACAAACTTTGGGGTGCTGTCACCATGGGGACAATCTTGGGGGTGCTGTTACCATGGGGTGCCCATGGGGACAGTCTTGGGGTGCTGTCACTCTGGGGTGGCCATGGGGACAAACTTGGGGGTGCTGTCACCATGGGGACAATCTTGGGGGTGCTGTCACCCTGGAGGGGGGGTCATGGGGAAAATCTTGGGGTGCTGTCACCATGGGTACAAACTTGGGGTGCTGTCACCCTGGGGTGGCCATGGGGACAAAGTTGGGGGTGCTGTCAGCCTGGGGGGGGTCATGGGAGGCAAACTTGGGGGTGCTGTCACCATGGGGACAATCTTGGGGTGCTGTCACCCTGGAGGGGGGGTTCATGGGGAAAATCTTGGGGTGCTGTCACCATGGGGACAAGCCTGGGGGTGCTGTCACCCTGGGGTGGCCATGGGGACAGTCTTGGGGTGCTGCCAGCCCGGGGGGGTTATGGGGACAAACTTGGGGTGCTGTCACCCTGGGGGGTAATGGGGACAATCTTGGGGTGCTGCCAGCCCAGGGGGGTCATGGGGACAAACTTGGGGGTGCTGTCACCATGGGGAAAATCTTGGGGTGCTGTCACCATGGGGACAAGCCTGGGGGTGCTGTCACTCTGGGGTGGCCATGGGGACAAACTTGGGGTGCTGTCACCCTGGGGTGGCCATGGGGACAGTCTTGGGGTGCTGCCAGCCCGGGGGGGTTATGGGGACAAACTTGGGGGTGCTGTCACCATGGGGTGGCCATGGGGACAATCTTGGGGTGCTGTCACCATAGGGACAATCTTGGGGTGCTGTAACCCTGGGGTGGCCATGGGGACAAACTTGGGGTGCTGCCAGCCCGGGGGGGGTTATGGGGACAAACTTGGGGGTGCTGTCACCATGGGGACAATCTTGGGGTGCTGTCACCCCAGAGTGGCCATGGGGACAAACTTGGGGGGGGTGTCACCCCAGGGTGGCCATGGGGACAGATTTAGGGGTGCTGTCACCATGGAGACAAATGTGGGGGTGTTTTCACCATAGGGACAAACTTGGGGGTGCTGTCACCATGGGGTGTCCATAGAGACCAAGTGGGGGGTGCCCCCCGGTCTCAATCCCACGGGGACCCCCCACTTCCCCCCATTTTGGGGTCCCCCCAACCTCGCCCGCCGCTCCCAACATGGCGCCGTCGCCTTGTGATGACATCACACCCCCGCGCCACACCCAATATGGCGCCCACACCTTCACCCTCCGCTAGTCCCTCCGCGGCTTGACCTTCCCAAGATGGCGGCGGCGCCGCCACGCCCTCCCTGCGTCTGACGTCACGCGCGGGGAGGCGGAGCCGCCTTAAAGGGACCATGACCCCGCGGGGGCCGCCCAGGCCGGAGCGGGACGCGGGGCGGCGACCGGCGGCCGGTGAGTGCGGGGGGGGGGCACAAACCCCCCCCCCCCAGCGGGGGGGCGGATCCGGTCTTGTGGGGGGGGACAGAACCGGTCTGGGGGGGAGTTTGAGGGGGAAACACCCCCCGGTTGGGGGGGAGAAGTTGGTCTGGGGGGGGGGGGACACTGGTTTGGGGGGCGGGTATGAGGCTGAGGGGGGGGGCAGTAATGTTTTGGGGGTGCAATATTTGCCGGGAGGGGCGGGTAATAACATCCTAGGAGGGAGTAATAACTTCCGGGGGGGTAATAACATCCTGGGGGGGGTAATAGCATCCATGGGGGGGTAATAACTTCCTGGGGGGGCAGTTTTAGTCGTTCCCACCCCCCCATCCCAATTACCGGGGGGTAAATATTGGCCTGGGGAGGGGGCAGGAAGGGCTTGGGGGGGTATTAATCTATGGGGGGGCCATAATATGGGGGAGGGGGTCATATTTGCCTTGGGGGGCAGTAAACGCTTGCGGGGGGGCGGTAATAATCTCCTGGGGTAGCATCAGCCCCCCCTAATTACCTAATTAGCGTGGGGGGGGATAGTGGCTGGGGGGGGTTAATTAGCTCAGGGGGGGTAATTATAGTCTGGGGGGGTGTTAAGGGGCACAATTGGGGGGGGGGAAAAGGGGGGGCGGTTGTCACCATGGGGGTGTCACCACCCGGGTGTTGTGTCCCCATGTGGGGGGACATTGCAGGGGGGATATTTGGGGGGGGGGGAGGGTGACACATGTCACCCGCGGTGACGTCCCCGCTCCGGTGTCACCGTCACCTCCCCGGGGGTGTCCTTGGGAAGGACGGGGTGGGGGGGGGGACACACACACGGTGACAGCGGTGACAACGGTGACAACAACGGGTGGTGTCACAACGTCGCCGCTTCCTCCCGGGGAGGCGACACCACAGTCCGCAAGCGGGGGGGGTGAGGACGTGACACTCGGGTCCCCCCCCATGTCACCCTGGGGACTCCCCACCGACCCCCTCAAACTGTGACCACCCCCCCACCCCGCGCTGGTGGCATCTCCCCCCCCACGTGGGGACGTCACTTTGTTGTCACCGGTGGCCGTGGCGTGTCCCAAACTGTGTGTTTTTGGCCCGTTTTTGCCCGTTTCTGCAGGTTTTTGCATGGGCGGCCATGGGGCAGAGCGAGTCGGAGCCGCAGGAGGAGGCCGAGGTGGGAAATGTCCCCGTATGGGGACACGCACGGGGGGGACGGTGACATCCCCCGGTGTCCCCAAGCACAGGGGGTCTGCGGGGGGCTCAGTTGTCCCCTTGTCCCCGCAGGATGTGTCCCCGACGGCTGAGGAGCAGCTGCCCATGGGCGCGGTGAGCGGAGGGGACACCGGCGTGTCCCCATGTCCCCAGGGGACACTGTCCCCATCCCCAGGGCTGCGGGGACCCCCAGGGGACAATGTCCTGGTCTCTGATGCTGCTGAGCACCTTGAGGTGACACAAACTTGTCCCCATGTCCCCAGGGGACACTGTCCCCATCCCCAGGGCTGCGGGGACCCCCAGGGGACACACACTTGTCCCAATGCCTCTGGGGACACAAACTTGTCCCCATGTCCCCAAGTGTCAATGTCCTTGTCCCCAGTACTGTTGAGCACCCAGAGGCGACACAAACTCATCCCTGTGTCTCTGGTGACACAAACTTGTCCCCAGGGGACACTGTCCCCATCCCCAGGGCTGTGGGGACCCCCAGGGGACACACACTTGTCCCCAGGTGACAATGTCCTGGTCCCCGATGCTGTTGAGCAACCTGAGGTGACACAAACTCATCCCTGTGTCTCTGGTGACACAAACTTGTCCCCATGTCCCCAGGGGACACTGTCCCCATCCCCAGGGCTGCGGGGACCCCCAGGGGACACACACTTGTCCCCATGTCCCCAGGTGTCGATGTCCTTGTCCCCGATGCTGTTGAGCAACCTGAGGTGACACAAACTCATCCCTGTGTCTCTGGTGACACAAACTTGTCCCCATGTCCCCAGGGGACACTGTCCCCATCCCCAGGGCTGCGGGGACCCCCAGGGGACACACACTTGTCCCCATGTCCCCAGGTGTCGATGTCCTTGTCCCCGATGCTGTTGAGCAACCTGAGGTGACACAAACTCATCCCTGTGTCTCTGGTGACACAAACTTGTCCCCAGGGGACACTGTCCCCATCCCCAGGGCTGCGGGGACTCCCAGGGGACACACACTTGTCCCCACGTCCCCAGGTGACAATGTCCTGGTCCCCGATGCTGTTGAGCAACCTAAGGTGACACAAACTCATCCCTGTGTCTCTGGTGACACAAACTTGTCCCCATGTCCCCAGGTGACACTGTCCCCATCCCCAGGGCTGCGGGGACCCCCAGGGGACACACACTTGTCCCCACGTCCCCAGGTGACAATGTCCTGGTCCCCGATGCTGTTGAGCAACCTGAGGTGACACAAACTCATCCCTGTGTCTCTGGTGACACAAACTTGTCCCCAGGGGACACTGTCCCCATCCCCAGGGCTGTGGGGACCCCCAGGGGACACACACTTGTCCCCATGTCCCCAGGTGACAATGTCCTTGTCCCCAATGCTGTTGAGCAACCTAAGGTGACACAAACTCGTCCCTGTGTCTCTGGGGACACAAACTTGTCCCCATGTCCCCAGGTGACACTGTCCCCATCCCCAGGGCTGCGGGGACCCCCAGGGGACAATGTCCTGGTCTCTGATGCTGCTGAGCGCCTTGAGGTGACACAAACTTGTCCCCATGTCCCCAGGGGACACTGTCCCCATCCCCAGGGCTGCGGGGACCCCCAGGGGACACACACTTGTCCCCATGTCCCCAAGTGACAATGTCCTGGTCCCCGATGCTGTTGAGCAACCTGAGGTGACACAAACTCGTCCCTGTGTCTCTGGTGACACAAACTTGTCCCCAGGGGACACTGTCCCCATCCCCAGGGCTGCGGGGACCCCCAGGGGACAATGTCCTGGTCTCTGATGCTGCTGAGCACCTTGAGGTGACACAAACTTGTCCCCAGGGGGCACTGTCCCCATCCCCAGGGCTGCGGGGACCCCCAGGGGACACACACTTGTCCCCAGGTGACAGTGTCCTGGTCCCCGATGCTGTTGAGCAACCTGAGGTGACACAAACTCGTCCCTGTGTCTCTGGTGACACAAACTTGTCCCCAGGGGACACTGTCCCCATCCCCAGGGCTGCGGGGACCCCCAGGGGACAATGTCCTGGTCTCTGATGCTGCTGAGCACCTTGAGGTGACACAAACTTGTCCCCATGTCCCCAGGGGACACTGTCCCCATCCCCAGGGCTGTGGGGACCCCCAGGGGACACACACTTGTCCCATGTCCCCAAGTGACAACATCCTTGTCCCCGATGCTGTTGAGCACCCTGAGGATGACACAAACTTGTCCCTGTGTCTCTGGGGACATGAACTTGTCCCCGGGTGACAATGTCCTGGTCCCCAACACTATTGAGCATCCTCAGGGGACACCAATGTGTCCCTGATGCTGTTGAGCAACCTGACATGACACAAACATGTCCCCATGTCCCTGGGGACACTGTCCTGCTCCCATCCCTTCATGTCACCGAGGTGGCAGTGCCATCGGGCACCCCCCGCCCTTGTCCCCATCCCTTTGGGGACACCGGGGACACCCCCGTCCCTCCGCAGGTGCTGGGGACCATGCTCATCCTCGGCCTCGTCATCGTCACCGTCGCCACCGCCATCGTCATCCTGGTCCGCCGGCTGCGCCTTAAGAGTGAGTGACAGCACCGCGGTGGCCCTTGGGGACATGGGGGGGTGACAGAGCTGTCACCAACCTGTCCCCGTACGTCCCCCCCCAGAAATCCCGGCTCAGGGGACACCCAAATATCGCTTCCGAAAAAGGGACAAGATGCTTTTCTACGGCCGCAAGATCATGCGCAAGGTGACACTGGGGCTGTGACGCACTTTGGGGGTGTCACCTGCTGTCCCTCGTCCCCAGGGTGCTGGGTCACTTTGAGAAGCCACTGTCCCTGTCCCTTGACCCCATCTCACCTGCTGTCCCTTGTCCCTGTCCCCAGGGTGCTGGGTCACTGTGAGAAGCTGCTGTCCCTGTCCCCTGTGTCACTTGCTGTTCCTTGTCCCCAGGGTGCTGGGTCACTTTGAGAAGCCACTGTCTGTGTCCCTCGTGTCACCTGCTGTCCCTTGTCCCTGTCCCCAGGGTTCTGGGTCACTTAGAGAAGCCGCTGTCCCTCTCCCCTGTGTCACCTGCTGTCCCTTGTCCCCCATGTCACCTGCTGTCCCTTGTCCCCTGTGTCACCTGCTGTCCCTTGTCCCCCATGTCACCTGCTGTCCCTTGTCCCCTGTGTCACCTACTGTCCCTTGTCCCCAGGGTGCTGGGTCACTTTGAGAAGCTGCTGTCCCTGTCCCCTGTGTCACCTGCTGTCCCTTGTCCCCCATGTCACCTGCTGTCCCTTGTCCGTGTCCCCAGGGTTCTGGGTCACTTAGAGAAGCCGCTGTCCCTCTCCCCTGTGTCACCTGCTGTCCCTTGTCCCCCGTGTCACCTGCTGTCCCTTGTCCCTGTCCCCAGGGTGCTGGGTCACTGTGAGAAGCTGCTGTCCCTTTCCCCCATGTCACCTGCTGTCCCTTGTCCCCAGGGTACTGGGTCACTTAGAGAAGTCACTGTCCTTGTCCCCTCTGTCACCTCTGTCCCTTGTCACTTGTCCCTCGTCCCCAGGGTGCTGGGTCACTTTGAGAAGCCACTGTCCGTGTCCCTCGTGTCACCTGCTGTCCCTTGTCCCTGTCCCCTGGGTTCCGGGTCACTTAGAGAAGCTGCTGTCCCTCTCCCCTGTGTCACCTGCTGTCCCTTGTCCCCAGGGTGCTGGGTCACTTTGAGAAGCTGCTGTCCCTGTCCCCTGTGTCACCTGCTGTCCCTTGTCCCCCATGTCACCTGCTGTCCCTTGTCCCCAGGGTTCTGGGTCACTTAGAGAAGCCGCTGTCCCTCTCCCCTGTGTCACCTGCTGTCCCTTGTCCCTCGTGTCACCTGCTGTCCCTTGTCCCTGTCCCCTGGGTTCTGGGTCACTTAGAGAAGCTGCTGTCCCTCTCCCCTGTGTCACCTGCTGTCCCTTGTCCCCAGGGTGCTGGGTCACTTTGAGAAGCTGCTGTCCCTGTCCCCTGTGTCACCTGCTGTCCCTTGTCCCCAGGGTGCTGGGTCACTTTGAGAAGCTGCTGTCCCTGTCTCCTGTGTCACCTGCTGTCCCTTGTCCCCCATGTCACCTGCTGTCCCTTGTCCGTGTCCCCAGGGTTCTGGGTCACTTAGAGAAGCCGCTGTCCCTCTCCCCTGTGTCACCTACTGTCCCTTGTTCCCTGTGTCACCTACTGTCCCTTGTCCCCTGTGTCACCTGCTGTCCCTTGTCCCCTGTGTCACCTGCTGTCCCTTGTCCGTGTCCCCAGGGTTCTGGGTCACTTAGAGAAGCCACTGTCCCTCTCCCCTGTGTCACCTACTGTCCCTTGTCCCCTGTGTCACCTACTGTCCCTTGTTCCCCATGTCACCTACTGTCCCTTCTCCCCCATGTCACCTGCTGTCCCTTGTCCCTGTCCCCAGGGTTCTGGGTCACTTTGAGAAGCCACTGTCCGTGTCCCTCGTGTCACCTGCTGTCCCTTGTCCCTGTCCCCAGGGTTCTGGGTCACTTAGAGAAGCCGCTGTCCCTCTCCCCTGTGTCACCTACTGTCCCTTGTTCCCTGTGTCACCTACTGTCCCTTGTCCCCTGTGTCACCTGCTGTCCCTTGTCCCTGTCCCCAGGGTTCTGGGTCACTTAGAGAAGCCACTGTCCCTCTCCCCTGTGTCACCTACTGTCCCTTGTCCCCTGTGTCACCTACTGTCCCTTGTCCCCCATGTCACCTACTGTCCCTTCTCCCCCATGTCACCTGCTGTCCCTTGTCCCTGTCCCCAGGGTTCTGGGTCACTTAGAGAAGCTGCTGTCCTTCTCCCATGTGTCACCTACTGTCCCTTGTCCCCAGGGTGCTGGGTCACTTTGAGAAGCTGCTGTCCCTGTCTCCTGTGTCACCTGCTGTCCCTTGTCCCCCATGTCACCTGCTGTCCCTTGTCCCTGTCCCCAGGGTTCTGGGTCACTTAGAGAAGCCGCTGTCCCTCTCCCCTGTGTCACCTACTGTCCCTTGTCCCCTCTGTCACCTCTGTCCCTTGTCACTTGTCCCTCGTCCCCAGGGTGCTGGGTCACTTTGAGAAGCCACTGTCCGTGTCCCTCGTGTCACCTGCTGTCCCTTGTCCCTGTCCCCAGGGTTCTGGGTCACTTAGAGAAGCCGCTGTCCCTGTCCCTTGTCCCTTGTGTCACCTTCTGGGGAACTGGTGACCCCACGGTGTCACCATCGGGTGCCAACCCCACGCTCGGTGTCCCCAGGTGTCCCAGTCGACGTCCTCGCTGGTGGACACCACCATCTCCAGCACCTCGCGCCCGCGCATGAAGAAGAAGCTGAAGATGCTCAACATCGCCAAAAAGTGAGGAAAACGGGGATGTGGGGGGGGGAGGTGACACATGGGGGGACGTGTCGGCGTCACCGCGGTGTCACCCGCATGTCCCCAAAGGATCCTGCGCATCCCCAAGGAGGTGCCGACGCTGCAGCTGAAGGAGCCGCCGCCATCGGTGCTGGAGGCCGATCTGACCGAGTTCGATGTGGCCAATTCCCACCTGCCCTCCGAGGTGCTCTACATGCTCAAGAACGTGAGGTGAGGCCGCAGGATCGGGCCCCAGAGTCAGGATTGGGCCCAGAGGGTCAGGATTGGACCCCGTGGGGGTCCAGATCCATTGAAGCGGTCAGGATTGGGCCCCAAGGCCAGAAATCTGGGACTGGAGTCAGGATCAGGCCTGGGGGTCAGGATCGGGCCCCAGAGTCAGGATTGGGCCCGGGGGGGGTCCAGATCCATTGAAGGGGTCAGGATTGGGCCCCAGAGTCAGGATTGGGCCCAGAGGGTCAGGATTGGGCCCGGGGGGGTCCAGATCCATTGAAGGGGTCAGGATCGGCCCCAAGGTTAGGATCAGGACCAGGGTGTCAGGATCGGCCCCCAGAGTCAAGATTGCGCCCAGGGGGTCAGGATTGGGCCTGGGGGAGGGGGTCCAGATCCATTGAAGGGGTCAGGATTGGGCCCCAAGGCCAGGATTGGGCCCCAGAGACAGGATCAGACTTGGGGCAGGGGGGTCAGGATCGGACCCAAGGGTCAGGATCAGGTCCTTGGGCGGCAGGATTGGGCCCGGGGGTGGGTCCAGATCCATTGAAGGGGTCAGGATCAGGCCCTGGGGGGGGTGGACAGGATTGGGCCTCAAGATCAGGCCCAGGGGCTCCAGACCCATCCCTGTGGGTCAGGATTGGGCCCAGAGGGGCGCTCTTCATGCTGCATCCCTGTCCCCATGGCAACCGGCCCCGTCCTTGTCCCCTGTGTCACCTGCCGTCCCTTGTCCCCAGGGTGCTGGGTCACTGTGAGAAGCCGCTGTCCCTGTCCCCTGTGTCACCTGCTGTCCCTTGTCCCCAGGGTGCTGGGTCACTGTGAGAAGCCGCTGTCCCTGTCCCCTGTGTCACCTGCTGTCCCTTGTCCCCTGTGTCACCTGCTGTTCCTTGTCCCCAGGGTGCTGGGTCACTTTGAGAAGCCGCTGTCCCTGTCCCCTGTGTCACCTGCTGTCCCTGTCCCCTGTGTCACCTGCTGTCCCTTGTCCCCAGGGTGCTGGATCACTTTGAGAAGCCACTGTCCCTGTCCCCTGTGTCACCTGCTGTCCCTTGTCCCCTGTGTCACCTGCTGTCCCTTGTCCCCAGGGTGCTGGGTCACTTTGAGAAGCCACTGTCCCTGTCCCCTGTGTCACCTGCTGTCCCTTGTCCCCTGTGTCACTTGCTGTCCCTTGTCCCCAGCGTGCTGGGTCACTTTGAGCAGCCACTGTCCCTTGTCCCCTGTGTCACCTGCTGTTCCTTGTCCCCAGGGTGCTGGGTCACTTTGAGAAGCTGCTGTCCCTTGTCCCCTGTGTCACCTGCTGTCCCTTGTCCCCTGTGTCACTTGCTGTCCCTTGTCCCCAGGGTGCTGGGTCACTTTGAGAAGCCGCTGTTCCTGGAGCTCTGTGTCACCTGCTGTCCCTTGTCCCTTGTCCCTTGTCCCCAGGGTGCTGGGTCACTTTGAGAAGCCGCTGTTCCTGGAGCTCTGTGTCACCTGCTGTCCCTTGTCCCTTGTCCCTTGTCCCCAGGGTGCTGGGTCACTTTGAGAAGCCGCTGTTCCTGGAGCTCTGTGTCACCTGCTGTCCCTTGTCGCTTGTCCCTTGTCCCCAGGGTGCTGGGTCACTTTGAGAAGCCGCTGTTCCTGGAGCTCTGTGTCACCTGCTGTCCCTTGTCCCTTGTCCCCAGGGTGCTGGGTCACTTTGAGAAGCCGCTGTTCCTGGAGCTCTGTGTCACCTGCTGTCCCTTGTCCCTTGTCCCTTGTCCCCAGGGTGCTGGGTCACTTTGAGAAGCCGCTGTTCCTGGAGCTCTGCCGTCACATGGTGTCCCTCCAGTGCCACCAAGGTGACTACGTGTTCCGGCCCGGCCAGCCCGACACCAGCATCTACGTCCTGCAGGACGGCAAGTTGGAGCTGTTCCTCACCGAGCCGGTGCGGGGACATGGGGGACACAGGGCTTGGGGACACCCCAGGGGGCCTCGGGGACACCCCAGCGGGGTTGGGGACACGGCGGGGTTGGGGACAGCGGGTTTGTTGTCACAGGATGGGCAGGAGACGGTGATGAAGGAGGTGTTCCCCGGGGACAGCGTGCACAGCCTGCTCAGCATCCTCGATGTCATCACGGTACCACCGTGTCCCCAACCCCCCCTGGGACTGTCCCCAACCCCCCTGAGACTGTCTCCAACCCCCGCGGGACTGTCCCCAAAGCCCCTGGGACACCTGGGACTGTCCCCAAGCTCCTGGGCACCAGGGACTGTCCCCAACCCCACCTGGGAAACCTGAGATTGTCCCCAACCCCTCCTGGGACTGTCCCCAACCCCTCCTGGGACACCTGGGACTGTCTCCAACCCCTCCTGGGACATCTAGGACTGTCCCCAACACCCCTGGGACATTTAGGACTGTCCCCAGACTCCTTCAACCCAACCACGACTGTCCCCATATCCAACCACAACTGTCCCCAAACCCCACCAACTGTCCCCAACCTCCTCCAACCCAGCCACGACTGTCCCCAAGCCCATCTGTGACTGTCCCCAAGCCCCACCATGACTGTCCCCAAACTCCTCCAACCCAACCATGACTGTCCCCAAGCCCATCTGTGACTGTCCCTAAGCCAACCATGACTGTCCCCAAGCCCATCTGTGACTGTCCCCAACCCAACCATGACTGTCTCCAAATTCCTCCAGCCCAACTGTGACTGTCCCCAATTGAACCACAACTGTCCCCAAGCCCATCTGTGACTGTCCCCAACCTCCTCCAACCCAACCACGACTGTCCCCAAACCTAACCATAACTGTCCCCAAGCCCATCTGTGACTGTCCCCAACCCAACCATGGCTGTCCCCAAGCCCATCTGTGACTGTCCCCAACCTCCTCCAACCCAACCACGACTGTCCCCAAACCTAACCATAACTGTCCCCAAGCCCATCTGTGACTGTCCCCAACCCAACCATGGCTGTCCCCAAGCCCATCTGTGACTGTCCCCAATCCCCACCATGACTATCCCCAAGTCCCACCATGACTGTCCCCAAACTCCTCCAACCCAACCACGACTGTCCCCATACCCAACCACAACTGTCCCCAAGTCCCGCTATGACTGTCCCAAAGCCCCACTATGACTGTCCCCAAACTCCTCCAACCCAACCATGACTGTCCCCAAGCCCTGCCAGCTGTCCCCAACCTCCTCCAACCCAACCACAACTATCCCCAAGGCCATCTGTGACTGTCCCCAAGCCCCACCACTTGTCCCAAACCCAACCATGACTGTCCCCAAGCCCCACCATGACTATCCTCAGACCCAACCATGACTGTCCCCAAGCCCTGCCAGCTGTCCCCAACCTCCTCCAACCCAACCACAGCTGTCCCCAAGCCCATCTGTGACTGTCCCCAAGCCCCACCACTTGTCCCCAAACTCAACCATGACTGTCCCTAATCCCACCCCACCAAACCCCTGGTGCCACCAACCACCTCCCCAAAGTGCCACCGTCCCCAACCCTTGGCCGGGATACCCCAGCTTCCTTATCGTCCCCACGAGGCCACCAGCCACCTCTCCGTGTCCCCAGGGCCACCAGCGGCCATACCGCACGGTGTGTGCCCGCGCGGCCGAGGACTCCACGGTGCTACGGCTGCCGGTCGAGGCTTTTTCAGCCGTGTTCGAGAAGTACCCCGGAGAGCCTTGTGCGGGTGGTACAGGTGAATATCGGGGTCCTGGGGACACAGGGGGGTCCCTACGGGTGACAAGCGACAACTGACGGTGTTTTCTCCCCTCCTCAGATCATCATGGTGCGTCTGCAGCGCGTCACCTTCTTGGCATTGCACAATTATTTGGGGTTGACCAACGAGCTCTTCAGCCACGTGAGTTTGTGGTGGGAATTTTGGGGGGGTTGGGGTGGGTTGGATCCCCCTTGGTGGCACCAATGACATAGAATCACAGTGTGAGGGGGTGGAAGGGACCTTGAAAGATTCACCTCAGGGCTCAAAATGGCACCAGAATCACCTCAGGGCTCAAAATGGCGCCAGAATCACCTCAGAGCTCAAAATGGCCCCAAAATCTCCTCAGGGTCAAAATGGCGCCAAAATCACCTCAGGGCTCAAAATGGCGCCAGAATCACCTCAGGGCTCAAAATGGTGCCAGAATCACCTCAGGGCTCAAAATGGCGCCAGAATCACCTCAGGGATCAAAATGGCCCCAGAATTACCTCAGGGATAAAAATGGCCCCCAGAATTACCTCAGGGATCAAAATGGCGCCAGTGATGTCCCCAAAGGCACAGTGATGTCCCCCCAAAGCCACATTGGGGTCCCCTTAAAACCACATTGGTGTCCCTCAAAGCCACAGGGCTGTCCCCCAAGCCACAGTGATGTCCCCTTAAAACCACAGTGATGTCCCCCCAGCCGCAGTGATGTCCCCAAAGCCACACTGATGTCCCCAAAGCCACACTGATGTTCCCAAGCCAGTGGTGTCTCCCCAGAGCCACACTGATGTCCCCTTAAAACCACATTGATGTCCCCCCAAGCCACAGTGATGTCCCCAAAGCCACAGAGCTGTCCCCCAAGCCACAATGATGTCCCCTTAAAACCATGTTGATGTCCCCCCAGCCGCAGTGATGTCCCCAAAGCCATAGTGATGTTCCCCAAGCCACAGTGATGTCTCCCCAAAGCCACAGTGATGTTCCCCAAGCCACAGTGATGTCCCCCCAAAGCCACATTGGGGTCCCCTTAAAACCACATTGATATCCCCAAAGCCCCAGGGCTGTCCCCCAATCCACATTGATGTCCCCCCAATCCACTCTGGTGTCCCCAAAGCCACAGTGATGTCCCCCCAAGCCACAGTGATGTCCCCCCAAGCCACACTGGTGTCCCCAAAGCCACAGTGATGTCCCCTTAAAACCACATTGATGTCCCCCAAAGCCCCAGGGCTGTCCCCCAATCCACATTGATGTCCCCCCAATCCACTCTGGTGTCCCCAAAGCCACAGTGATGTCTCCCCAAGCCACTCTGGTGTCCCCAAAGCCACAGTGATGTCCCCTTAAAACCACATGGGTGTTTCCTAAAGCCACACTGATATCTCCCAAGCCACACTGATGTCCCCTCAGCCCACACTGGTGTCCCCCAAAGCCACAGTGATGTCCCCCCAAGCCACAGTGATGTCTCCCCAAGCCACTCTGGTGTCCCCCAAAGCCACAGTGATGTCCCCCCAAGCCACAGTGATGTCCCCCCAAGCCACTCTGGTGTCCCCCAAAGCCACAGTGATGTCCCCCCAAAGCCACAGTGATGTCCCCCCAAGCCACAGTGATGTCTCCCCAAGCCACTCTGGTGTCCCCCAAAGCCACACTGATGTCCCCCCAAAGCCACAGTGATGTCTCCCCAAGCCACTCTGGTGTCCCCAAAGCCACAGTGATGTCCCCCCAAGCCACAGTGATGTCTCCCCAAGCCACTCTGGTGTCCCCAAAGCCACAGTGATGTTCCCCCAAAGCCACAGTGATGTCTCCCCAAGCCACTCTGGTGTCCCCCAAAGCCACAGTGATGTCCCCCCAAGCCACAGTGATGTCTCCCGAAGCCACTCTGGTGTCCCCCAAAGCCACAGTGATGTCCCCCCAAGCCACTCTGGTGTCCCCCAAGCCACAGTGATGTCTCCCCAAGCCACTCTGGTGTCCCCCAAAGCCACAGTGATGTCCCCCCAAAGCCACAGTGATGTCTCCCCAAGCCACTCTGGTGTCCCCCAAGCCACAGTGATGTCTCCCCAAGCCACTCTGGTGTCCCCCAAAGCCACAGTGATGTCCCCCCAAGCCACAGTGATGTCTCCCCAAGCCACTCTGGTGTCCCCCAAAGCCACAGTGATGTCCCCCCAAGCCACAGTGATGTCTCCCCAAGCCACTCTGGTGTCCCCCAAAGCCACAGTGATGTCCCCCCAAGCCACACCTGTGTCCCCAAAGCCACAGTGATGTCCCCCCAAAGCCACAGTGATGTCCCCTCAAGCCACAGTGATGTCTCCCCAAGCCACTCTGGTGTCCCCCAAAGCCACAGTGATGTCTCCCCAAGCCACAGTGATGTCTCCCCAAGCCACTCTGGTGTCCCCCAAAGCCACAGTGATGTCCCCCCAAGCCACAGTGATGTCTCCCCAAGCCACTCTGGTGTCCCCCAAAGCCACAGTGATGTTCCCCCAAAGCCACAGTGATGTCTCCCCAAGCCACTCTGGTGTCTCCCAAAGCCACAGTGATGTCCCCCCAAGCCACACCGGTGTCCCCAAAGCCACAGTGTTGTCCCCCCAAAGCCACAGTGATGTCCCCTCAAGCCACAGTGATGTCTCCCCAAGCCACTCTGGTGTCCCCAAAGCCACAGTGATGTCCCCTTAAAACCACATGGATGTTTCCTAAAGCCACACTGATATCTCCCAAGCCACACTGATGTCCCCTCAGCCCACACTGGTGTCCCCCCAAGCCACAGTGATGTCTCCCCAAGCCACTCTGGTGTCCCCCCAAAGCCACAGTGATGTCCCCCCAAAGCCACAGTGATGTCTCCCCAATCCACTCTGGTGTCCCCAAAGCCACAGTGATGTCCCCCCAAAGCCACAGTGATGTCTCCCCAAGCCACTCTGGTGTCCCCAAAGCCACAGTGATGTCCCCCCAAGCCACAGTGATGTCCCCCCAAAGCCACAGTGATGTCTCCCCAAGCCACTCTGGTGTCCCCAAAGCCACACTGATGTCCCTCCAAAGCCACAGTGATGTCTCCCCAAGCCACTCTGATATCCCCAAAGCCACAGTGATGTCTCCCCAAGCCACTCTGATATCCCCAAAGCCACAGTGATGTCTCCCCAAGCCACTCTGGTGTCCTCCAAAGCCACAGTGATGTCCCCCCAAGCCACACCGGTGTCCCCAAAGCCACAGTGATGTCCCCCCAAGCCACACCGCTGTCCCCAAAGCCACACTAATGTGTCCCCCCCCTTTTTTAGGACATGCAGCCGCTGCGGTTGTTCCCCCAGCCCGGCCACGCCGCCCGCACCAGCCCCGTGCGCCACGGCAAGCGGGGGCTCGGGGGGGCCGAGGAGCCAGGTAAGAACCGGGGAGGTGGAAATTGGGACCCCCCCCCCAATTTTGGGGGTGTCTCTCGGCTTCTGGTGCTCAGGGCGGGGTCTCATCCCACAGGGGACACTCTGAAAAGCGGGGTGCTGGAGACGCCCCCCCCGGCGCCACAGCTGAGCCGCTGCATCTCCATGCCTGTGGACATCTCCGGTGGGTCGGGGGCTGCGGGAATAAAGGGGGGGGCGGTCCTGGGGTTGTGTGACCCCCCCTGGGATTGTGCAGACCCCTCTGGGGTGTTCACATGTCCCCAGGGTTGTACAGTCCCCCCCAAGGTTGGGCATCCCCCCAAAAATGTACCCCAAAGACTCATGTACCCCCAAAACTCATGTACCCCACAAGACTCATGTCCCCCCCCAGACTCATGTACCCCCCAGACTCATGTCCCCCTCCCAGACTCATGTACCCCCAGACTCATGTCCCCCCAAACTCATGTACCCCCAGACTCATGTCCCCCCCAAACTCATATCCCCCCCAAATTCATGGCCCCCCCAGACTCATGTCCCCCCCAAACTCAGGTCCCCCCAGACTCATGTTCCCCCCAGACTCATGTCCCCCCCAGGCTTCTGTCCCCCCCCCCCCAAAACTCATGTTCCCCCAGACTCATGTACCCCTAGATTCATGTCCCCCCCGACTCATGTACCCCCGGACTCTTGGGTCCCCCCAGACTCATGTTCCCCCAAACTCATGTCCTCCCCCAGGCTTATGTCCCCCTTCCACACTCATGTCCCCCCCAAACTCATGTCCCCCCCAAACTCATGTCCCCCCAAACTCATGTCCTCCCAGACTCATGTCCCCCCCAGACTCATGTTCCCCCCAGACTCATGTCCCCCCTAGGCTTATGTCCCCACCCCCCCAAAACTCATGTCCCCCCTAAACTCATGTCCCCAAAAACTCATGTCCCCCCAGACTCATGTACCCCCAAACTCATGTACCCCCAGACTCATGTCCCCCCCAGACTCATGTCCCCCTTCCAGACTCATGTACCCACAGATTCATGTCCCCCCAAACTCATGTCCCCCCCAAACTCATGTCCCCCCCAAACTCATTTCCCCCCAGACTCATGTGTCCCTCCAGACTCATGTCCGTCCAGACTCATGTACCCCAAAGATTCATGTCCCCCCTAGACTCATGTCCCCCCCAGACTCATGTCCCCCCAAACTTATGTCCCCCCCCAAACTCATGCACCCCCAGACTCTTGCGTCCCCCCCTCCCTGCACCCCAATGACCCCCCATCTCCTCCTTTCCCCCCCCAGGCATCCAGAGGGGCCCCCGCTCCGACTTCGACATGGCGTACGAGCGCGGGCGCATCTCCGTGTCGCTGCAGGAGGACGGCGCCGCCGCCGCCATGGCCGCCTTCGCGCGGGTGAGCCCTGCGCCGGCCCCGCTGCACCCCAAACCCTCCCCACCAGGTTTTGGGACCAAGTCCAGCACCCCCAAACCCTCCCCGTTGTGTTGGGGTCACCACTGCCCCCCAAACCCCATGGCGGTGAGGTCTGGTCCAACATGGCCGCCATGTCACCTTGGCATGGGTGAGGCCTGGTCCACTTCTGCCACCCCCAAACCCTCCCCACTGAGTTTTGGGACCAAGTCCAGCACCCCCAAACCCTCCCCGTTGTGTTGGGGTCACCACTGCCCCCCAAACCCCATGGCGGTGAGGTCTGGTCCAACATGGCCGCCATGTCACCTTGGCCTGGGTGAGGCCTGGTCCAGCTCTGCCACCCCCAAACTGTCCCCACTGTGGCTGGTGGCCATGGCCACGTGTCCCTTGTCCCCAGTCAGTGTCCCACGAGCCCAAGGAGCGCAGGTCGGGGACGGCGGAGGAGCAACCGTCGGGCGTCCACCATTCCAGTGAGGACGAGCTGGCCGGCGGGGATTGTCCCTTCGGGCCCTACCAAGGCCGCCAGCCCGGCGCCATCTTCGAGGCGGCCAAGCGGGAGCTGGTCAAGCTGATGAAGGTGGAGGTGAGGGCGGGGACGAGGGCGACGTGCCTTCGTGGCGGTTCTCGAGTTGTGGTGGGTTCCTGGCGCTTCGTGGTGGGTCCCTGTGTCCCCGTTGCCTTGTGGTGGGTGTCCGTTGATTCATGGTAGCCCCCAATATCTTGTGGTGGTCTCCAACATCTTGTGGTGGCCCCCATTGCCTCATGGTGATGCCCTTTACCACATGGTGATCCCCGTTGCTTCATGGTGATCCCCATTACCTCATGGTGGTCCCCATTGCTTCATGGTGATCCCCATTACCTCATGGTGATCCCCCTTCCTTCATGGTGATCCCCATTACCTCATGGTGGTCCCCATTGCTTCGTTGTGGTCCCCATTACCTCGTGGTGGTCCCCATTGCTTTATGGGGATCCCCATCTCCTCATGGTGGTCCCCATTGCTTTATGGGGATCCCCATTACCTTGTGGTGATCCCCATTACCTCATGGTGGTCCCCATTGCTTCATGGTGATCCCCATTACCTCATGGTGATCCCCCTTCCTTCGTGGTGATCCCCATTACCTCATGGTGGTCCCCATTGCCTTGTGGTGGTCCCCATTACCTCGTGGTGGTCCCCATTGCTTTATGGGGATCCCTATTACCTCGTGGTGGTCCCCATTGCTTCGTGGTGGTCCCCATTGCTTTATGGGGATCCCCATTACCTCGTGGTGGTCCCCATTGCTTTGTGGTGGTCCCCATTGCTTCATGGTGATCCCCATTACCTCATGGTTATCCCCCTTGCTTCGTGATGGTCCCCATTACCTTGTGGTGGTCCCCATTGCTTCGTGGTGGTCCCCATTGCTTTATGGGGGTCCCCATTGCTTCGTGGTGGTCCCCATTGCTTTATGGGGATCCCCATCTCGTGGTGGTCCCCATTGCTTTGTGGTGGTCCCCATTGCTTTGTGGGGATCCCCATCTCCTCGTGGTGGTCCACATTGCTTCGTGGTGGTCCCCATTGCTTTATGGGGGTCCCCATTGCTTCGTGGTGGTCCCCATTGCTTTATGGGGATCCCCATCTCCTCGTGGTGGTCCCCATCACCTCACGCGATGCCGTTCTTCCCTCTAGGACCCATCTCTTCTCAACAACCGTGTCTTGCTCCATCACGCCAAAGCCGGAACGGTCATCGCCCGTCAAGGGGACCAGGTGGGTTGAGGGCTTGGGGACCCGGTGTGACACCTCCCTCCCCCTTCCCCACATTTCCATGGGGTGCGGCTCTTCCTTCTCCTACCCTACGGGTGACGGGGGGCAGCAACAATCCCCAGAACCATCTGAAGGGTGTGAAGAAGACCAGAAGTGGTACCGGCGTCACCCAAGGGTGACGATGTGCCGTTTCGGCAGGACGTGAGCCTCCACTTTGTGCTCTGGGGCTGCCTCCACGTCTACCAACGCATGATCGACAAGGCCGAGGACGTCTGCCTGTTCCTGACGCAGCCCGGCGAGATGGTGGGACAGCTCGCCGTGCTCACCGGAGAGCCCCTCATCTTCACCATCAAAGCCAACCGCGACTGCACCTTCCTCAAGATCTCCAAGTCGGATTTCTATGAGTGAGTCGCAGCGGCGGAGCTTTCGGGGCGAAGGGTCGATGCCCAAGGGGGTTCCGCTGTGTCCCCCCCGTCCCGTCCCCATAGATGGGATGAGGATGAGTTCACACAGATGAGATCAGGTGTGAGTTCACCTGCGTGAAATGAATGATAATCACTCCAGGGCTCCAATTCAATGATTAATTTACTAAAAGCACGCGGTGGGATACAAATTACAGCAATTAGCGACTCGCCAAAAGTGTAATATCACAAAACTTATCAATACGTCGACAGCAAAAGGCCTAAAAAACGGTGGATTGGCAGCAATTAGTAACTACAATGTAGAATTTGATTTTAGCAGCAGAACTTACAGTGATATTAATATTTGTGTTCAAGAGAAAGGAAAAGAACGAGAGAGAAGGAAAACTGAAATACAAGAGAGAGTGAGATATCACCAGTGCACAGGTTATTGATCCAGCGACGGCCGGTGGTCGCGTTGGAGACTTGGAAAGAAGGACAGAGAGAAGAAAGTTGGGAAAATTAACAATGTTTTACTAATGCTGCTGATAAAAATAGAGAAAATAACACAAAATATACAAAACCGATATTGAAAGTCCTGGCAGCTGCAGGGCAGGCACCTGAAGTCCTGGAGTGGACTCTGCAGCCAAGTGGAACTGGATTCAGTCTGTCTCTAGGCCTCAGTTTGCAGGGACGACTCGCAAGGTCCTCTCTGAATTTCGGCTATAATAATAAGAAAGTTTTAGCTGACAGGTAAATTCACTAAAAGAGAGACTTGTTTCTTGAACCGTTGGCCCGTAGGATCATGCGGGAGCAGCCCAGCGTGGTGCTGAGTGTCGCCCACACCGTGGCCGCCCGCATGTCGCCGTTCGTGCGCCAAATGGACTTCGCCATCGACTGGATGGCGGTGGAAGCTGGGCGGGCACTCTACAGGTACCGACGGGTGGGTTCCCACCTCCGCTTGGTGACACCCACCTCAATGTGGGGTCGTTGAGGTGCCACCAGCGCTGTCCCCTGTCCCCCAGGCAGGGTGACAAGTCGGACTGCACCTACATCGCGCTCAACGGGCGCCTCCGCTCCGTCATCCAGAAGGGCAGCGGCAAGAAGGAGCTGATTGGGGAGTACGGCCGCGGGGACCTCATCGGCGTGGTGAGAGCCGCGGCGGCGCGCGGGGGCGGGCGCCACATGCGTCTTGTCTGTCTGTCCTGCCCACGTGTCTCCTTGTCCAGGTGGAGGCGTTGACTCGGCAGCCCCGGGCCACCACGGTCCACGCGGTTCGGGACACCGAGTTGGCCAAGCTGCCCGAGGGCACCTTGAACAACATCAAGCGCCGATACCCCCAGGTACCACCATCCTGGTGTCCCCATGTCCCCTCCCGCTGGTGACACTCGTTAAAACCATCTTAAATGAAGGAATTAAAGACATAATTTGAGCTGTTGGAGGAGAAGGGCTGATACACTCAAGGGTTGTCCCTCTCTGAGGTCCCCAACGGTGGGTGGTGGCACCCAGAAAGACGTGTGGGACACCTGTTGGGTGTGTTGATGAGTCTCCAGCTTGGGAAGCCCTCCCAGGTCTGGTAGCCACCTCTGTCCTCATCCCTGCAGGTTGTCACCCGCCTCATCCACCTCCTGAGCCAGAAGATCTTGGGAAACCTTCAGCAGCTCCGTGGCCCCTTCGCAAGTAGGTCCCAAGGGGGTTGGGGACAATGGGGTGGCCTTGCCGGGGCTGGTGGCACAGGGGAGGTGGCCACCATGCCGTGGTCTCTGTCCCTGCAGGCTCTGGCTTGGGTATGGCCTCCAGCTCGGAGCCCACCAACCCCACCAGCAACCTGTCCACGGTGGCGGTGCTGCCGGTGTGCGACGACGTCCCCACGGCCGCCTTCACGCTGGAGCTCAAGCACGCGCTCAATGCCATCGGTGAGTGACAGCGCCGCAGTGGCAACCATAGCATGGTGACCATAACCCCACAGCATGATGGTGACCACAGCATGGTGGTGACCACAGCATGGTGGTGACCACGCCATGGTGGTGACCATGCTATGGTGGTGACCGTGGTGTCATGGCATGGTGGCAACCATGATGTGGTGATGACTGGAGCCCACAGCATGGTGTTGACCACACCATCGTGGTGACCACAGTGTCATGGCACGGTGGCAACCATGGCGTGGTGATGACCAGGGCCCACAGAATAGTGGTGACCATGCCATGGTGGTGACCACAGCCTTGTGGCATGATGGTGACCACAGTATGGTGTTGACCACAGTGTCATGGCATGGTGGCAACCATGGCAGGGTGACCATAGCCCCATGGCATGATGGTTACCACAGCATGGCGGTGACCACAGCATGGTGGTGACCATGCTGTGGTGGTGACAACAGCCCCAGGGCTTGGTGGTGACCACAACATGGTGGTGACCACAAGATTGGTGGTGACCACACCATGGTGGTCACCACACCATGGTGGTGACCATGCTATGGTGGTGACCCTGCCATGGTGGTGACCACGCCATGGTGGTGACCATGCCATGGTGGTGACAACAGCCCCAGGGCTTAGTGGTGACCACACCGTGGTGGTGACCCTGCCATGGTGGTGACCCTGCCATGGTGGTGACCACGCCATGGTGGTGACCATGCCATGGTGGTGACCATGCTATGGTGGTGACAACAGCCCCAGGGCTTAGTGGTGACCACACCATGGTGGTGACCATGCTATGGTGGTGACCACAGCATCATGGCATGGTGGTGACCACAGCATAGTGGTGACCCTGCCATGGTGGCGACCACAGCTCCACGGCGCAATGTTGACCATGTTGACCATGTCCCCACCTCCCCAAGGTCCCACGCTGCTCCTCACCAGCGACATCATCCGTGCTCGTCTTGGCTCCTCGGCCCTGGACAGGTAACTCCCGTCAGTCGAAATGTCCCTGGTGTGTCACCACAGCCGTGCCACCTCTTGACCCCTCCATCCGGGCAGCATCCACGAGTACCGGCTGTCGGGGTGGCTGGCGCAGCAGGAGGACATCCACCGCATCGTCCTCTACCAAACCGACTGCACCCTCACACCGTGGACCGTGCGCTGCATCCGCCAAGCCGACTGCATCCTCATCGTGGGCTTGGGTGACCAAGAACCGGCGTTGGGAGAGGTGAGACGGGTCGGGCTTGGCCGTGGTGGGACAACCACGGCCACGCCGGGTGGCTGACACCTTCCACAGCTGGAGCAGATGTTGGAGAACACGGCGGTGCGGGCGCTGAAGCAGCTGGTTCTCCTGCACCGCGAGGATGGGCCCAGCCCGTCCCGCACCGTCGAGTGGCTCAACATGCGCAGCTGGTGCTCGGGCCACCTCCACATCAAGTGTCCCCGGCGCGTCTTCTCCCGCCGCAGCCCCACCAAACTGGTACATTCATGTGTGTCCTCCCCACCTCGGGTGACTTTGGTGACGCACTGTTGTCATCGTAACCCGTCATCCGTCCCACCCGCAGCGGGAGATGTACGAGAAGGTGTTTGAGAAGAACGCCGACCGGCACAGCGACTTCTCCCGCTTGGCGCGTGTCCTCACCGGCAACACCATCGCCCTGGTCCTGGGGGGCGGCGGAGCCAGGTGGGTGACGTGCTGCGGTGGGACCCATGGGGATGGGGGGTCCCCAATCTTCTCCATCTTCCCCTTGGTGTCGTCCCCCACGCAGGGGCTGCTCCCACATCGGGGTGATCAAGGCGATGGAGGAGTCGGGGATCCCCATCGACATGGTGGGCGGCACGTCCATCGGCGCCTTCATCGGCGCGCTCTACGCCGAGGAGCGCAGCGCTGTGCGCACCAAGCAGCGGGCGCGCGAGTGGGCCAAGGTGGGTGCGGTGACACCGGCCGAGGTCACCCTGGCCCTGGCTGTCCCGCTTTTGGGGACAACACCCGCTGGGGTGTTGCTAAAGCCTCTCCTTCCTCTTTCTCTTGTTGCTCTTCTTCTTCTTCCTCTTGTTCTTCTCTTCATCCTTCTTCTCCTTGCCTCCTCCTCTTCCTCCTTCTCTCCTTTGATTTTCTTCTCTTCTTCCTTCTCCTCCTCTTCTTCTGCTGCTCCTTCTTTCTTCTCTTTTATTCTCTCCTTTTCTTTCTCCTTCTTCATATTCCTCCTCCTCCTTTTTCTTCCTCCTCCTCTTCTCATTCTCCTCCTTCTTCTCTACTTATTCTTTCTCCCACTTCTCCTTCTCTCCTTCTTCCTCCTCCTCCTCCTCTTCCTCCTTCTCTCCTTCATATTCATCCTTCTGCTTCTTGTTCTCCTTTTTCATCCTTCTCCTCCTCCTTCTTCATCATTCTCCTTTTCTTCTTTTCTTCGTTTTATTATTATTATTATTATTCCTCTTTTTCTTCTTCTTCTTCTTCTTCCTCTCCCTCTCCTTCTTCTCTCCTTATTCATCCTTCCTTCTTCTCCTTCTCCTTCTCCTTCTCCTTCTCCTTCTCCTTCTCCTTCTCCTTCTCCTTCTCCTTCTCCTTCTCCTTCTCCTTCTCCTTCTCCTTCTCCTTCTCCTTCTCCTTCTCCTTCTCCTTCTCCTTCTCCTTCTCCTCCTCCTTCTCCTCCTCCTCCTCCTCCTTCTCCTCCTCCTCCTCCTCCTCCTTCTCCTCCTCCTCCTCCTTCTCCTCCTCCTTCTCCTCCTCCTTCTCCTTCTCCTCCTCCTTCTCCTTCTCCTTCTCCTTCTCCTTCTCCTTCTCCTTCTCCTTCTCCTTCTCCTTCTCCTTCTCCTTCTCCTTCTCCTTCTCCTTCTCCTTCTCCTTCTCCTTCTCCTTCTCCTTCTCCTTCTCCTTCTCCTTCTCCTTCTCCTTCTCCTCCAGTGCATGAACTCGGTGTTCGAGACCGTCCTGGACCTCACCTACCCCATCACCTCCATGTTCTCGGGCTCAGCCTTCAACACCAGCATCAACAAGGTTTTCCAGGACAAGCAGATTGAGGTGCGTTGCGTGGACCACCCATGGTGGGTCCCACCCACCCCCCGATGTCCCCATGGTGTCACCCACCCTGTCTTGTCCCCACAGGACCTATGGCTGCCCTACTTCAATGTCACCACCGACATCACGGCCTCAGCCATGCGGGTGCACACGGATGGTAAGAGCCACCCCGGGGACACTTTTGGGGCCACCATGTCCCACCTTATGGGGACCTTCTTCACCAGCACCCCAAAACGGTGCCGCTGTCCCTTGTGGGAAGGTTTGTCACATGCCATGGGGAGGGGACACCTGGCACAGCAAGGAAATGGCTTGGAGGGCTTGTGGTGAGACCAGTTAGTGGTGGCTTCCCAGAGCCACCCACTGTTGGTGACACCAGCAGGCTCAGGTCCCCGTGGGGATGTGGGATGGGGATGGGACATGCTGGGGGTGTCCCCATATCTCAGCGCCCCAGGGACACGTGTCCCGTCTAACGTCTGCTCACCACTAACCCCAGTAACCCACGCTCACGGCATGTGGAGCACAGGGACGCAGTGACGTGGTGGTGGTGGAGACCATGTGGTGGTGGTGAAGACCATGTGGTGGTGGTGGAGACTACGTGGTGGTGATGGGGACCACATGGTGGTGGTGGAGACAACATGGTGGTGGTGAAGACCACGTGGTGGTGGTGAAGACCACGTGGTGGTGGTGAAGACCACATGGTGGTGGAGAAAACATGGTGGTGGTGGAGACCATGTGGTGGTGGTGGTGGTGGAGACAGTGTGGTGGTAGAGACCATGTGGTGGTGGTGGAGACTACGTGATGGTGGTGGAGACTACGTGATGGTGGTGGAGACTACGTGGTGGTGGAGAAAACCTGGTGGTGGTGGAGATTACGTGGTGGTGGTGGTGGAGATTACTTGGTGGTGGTGGTGGAGACAACATGATGATGGTGGAGACTACGTGGTGGTGGAGACAACGTGGTGGTGGAGACTACGTGGTGGTGGTGGTGGAGACAACATGGTGGTGGTGAAGACCATGTGGTGGTGGTGGAGACCACGTGGCGATGGAGAAAACATGGTGGTGGTAGAGACCACGTGGTGGTGGTGGAGACTACGTGGTGGTGGTGAAGACTATGTGGTCATGGGGATGATGCCATGCTGGTGCTGGAGACAACATGGTGGTGGTGGAGACCACATGGTGGTGGAGACAACGTGGTGGTGGTGGTGGAGACAACATGGTGGTGGTGGAGACAACGTGGTGATGGAGACTATGTGGTGGTGGTGATGGAGACGATCTGGTGGTGCTGGTGGAGACAACGTGGTGGTGGAGACCGCGTGGTGGTGGGGACTACATGGTCATGGGGATGATGCCGTGGTGGTGGTGGAGACCACATGGTGCTGGGGATGATGCTCTGGTGGTGGAGACTACATGGTGGTGGGAATGATGCCATGGTGGTGGTGAAGACAACATGGTGGTGGTGAAGACAACATGGTGGTGGAGACTACATGGTCGTGGGGATGATGCCATGGTCATGGGGGAGACCACGTGGTGGTGGTAGGGATGAAGCTGTGGTGGTGGTGGACACGTGGTGGTGGGGACCATGTGGTGGTGGGGATGATGTGGTGGTGGTGGAGACCACATGGTGGTGGGGATGATGGTGTGGTGGTGGTGGTGGAGACAACCTGGTAATGGGGATGATGCTGTGGTGGTGGTGGAGACTCTGGTGGTGGCCATGTGGTGATGAGGATGAATCTCTGGTGGAGGTGCTGGACATGTGGTGGTGGCTATGGTAGGGGTAGCCACGTGGTGGTCAGGATGATGCTGTGGTGCTGATGGAAACCATGTGGTGGTGAAGACAACATGGTAGTGGTGGAGACCACATGACGGTGGGGATGATGCTGTGATGGTGGTGGAGACAACGTGGTGGTGGGGATGATGCTGTGGTGATGGAGACCACGTGATGGTGGGGATGAATCTGTGGTGGTGGTGTTGGACGTGTGGTGGTGGCCATGGTGGTGGTGGCCACGTGGTGGTGGGAATGATGCCATGGTGGTGGTGGAGACAACATGATTGTGGAGATGATGATATGGTGGTGATGCTGGACAAGTGGTAGGGATGATGTGGTGGTGGGGACGTCACAGTGGTGGGCACGTCGCAGTGATGGGGACGTCGCGGTGGTGAGAACTTCACAGTGGTGGGGACATCATGGTGATGGGGACATTGCAGTGGTGGGGATGTTGTGGTGGTGGGGACATGGTGGTGGTGGGGACGTCGCGGTGGTGGGGACGTCGCGGCGGTGGGGACGTCACGGCGGTGGGGACGTTGCGGTGGTGGGGACGTTGTGGTGGTGGGGACATGGCGGTGGTGGGGACATGGCGGTGGTGGGGACGTTGCGGTGGCTGCCCCTCCTCCTTGCCTGGTGTCGGCGCTCACCTGGGACATTGAGCCGTCCACGGGGCGCAGGTGGTGGCTCGGTGGCAGCCTGGCTCTCGCTCTGCCTGTTCCTCCGGCTTCTAACGCCAACTAACCCCCCTCACCCTCTCCTAACATCCCCCCAAGGGGCTTCCCCTTGGTCCATGGGGCTCCAAAGGTCCCACCGGCGCGGTGCCGGCAGCCTCGGTCACCTCCGTGGCCGTGACCGTGTCCTCTCCCTCCGGCAGGCAGCCTTTGGCGCTACGTCCGAGCCAGCGCTTCTTACACCCCCTACCTGCCACCGCTCTGCGACCCCAAGGACAGCCACTTGCTGGTGGATGGCTGCTATGTTAACAATGTCCCAGGTCAGCATCTCGCCCACCAAAAAAAAAAACCCATCCCAAACAGCTCCAAAAAAACAATGTCCCAACCCAAAAACTACCTTGCAACCCAAAAAATACGTCACAACCCAAGAAACCACGTTGCAATCCAAAAAAACACACCACAACCCCAAAAAATATGTCGCAAATCAGGTTGAACCATGTCCCAACTCACGTTGACCAAGGACCCAACTGAGGTTGACCCAAGAACGCAACCCAGGTTGAGCAAGAACCCAACCAAGGTTGGCCAGGAACCCAACTGAGGTTGAACAAGAAGCCAACCCAGGTTGACGAAGAACTCAACTGAGGTTGAACAAGAACCCAACCCAGGTTGACCAAGAACTCAACCGAGGTTGAACAAGAACCCAACCCAGGTTGACCAAGAACTCAACCGAGGTTGAACAAGAGCCCAAACAAGGCTGACCAAGAACTCAACTGAGGTTGGTCAAGAGCCCAACCAAGGTTGACCAAGAACCCAACACAGATTGACCAAGAACTCAACTGAGGTTGGCCAAGAGCCCAACCAAGGCTGACCAAGAGCCCAACCCAGGTTGACCAAGAGCCCAACCCAGACTGACCAGGTGGCCGGTCAGAGTGCGCAATGGGTTCCTCTGCCACCCGTGGTTGCCCCGTTGGCCAACCATGGGCTGTAGACATCCCCGGGCGCGGGCAAGGCCGAGGGGCAGCCCCCGCCACGTGTGGGGTGTGGGGTGGACCGTGCTGATTGCGTTTGTTCCCGCCGGCGCAGGCTCGCTCTGGCGGTACGTGCGAGCCAGCATGACCCTTTCTGGGTACCTACCGCCACTCTGCGACCCCAAGGACGGCAACTTGCTGATGGATGGGGGTTACATCAACAACCTGCCAGGCAAGTCAACGCCGGCACCGGCACCGCCCAACCGGGGCGGCCGCCGATGCGGCGGTTGGGTGGGAGCTGCGTGGCCACCACGAGATGGGTTCTCGATGAGGTTTGAGGTTGGATTTGGGACATCTGGCTTGGCTTTGCATCTTCTTGGTGGCTTTGTTGTTGGGCGTCTTCATCTTTCACGTGCAGAACAACGTTCGTCCATCTTGTGTCATCTCGTGGTGTCCTCAGCACCAGGTGACCTCCAAGACATCATCATCCTCCTCCATGTGGAAGATCCTTCCCTTCATCTTGCGTCATCTCTTGGTTGCTTCGTTGTTGGACGTCTTCATCCTCTTTCACATGCAGAACAATGTTCGTCCATCTTATCTAATCTCATGGTGTCCTCAGCACCAGGTGGCCTCCAAGACATCATCTTCCTCCTCCATGTGGAAGATCCATCCCTTCATCTTGCATCATCTCTTGGTGGCTTCGTTGTTGGACGTCTTCATCCTCTTTCACATGCAGAACAATGTTTGTCCATCTTATATCATCTCATGGCGTCCTCAGCACCAGGTGACCTCCAAGACATCATCATCCTCCTCCATGTGGAAGATCCTTCCCTTCATCTTGCGTCATCTCTTGGTGGCTTCCTGGTTGGGCATCTTCATTTGTCCATCTTGTGTCACCTCGTGGTGTCCTCAGCACCAGGTGACCTCCAAGACATCATCACCCTCCTCCATGTGGAAGATCCGTCCCTTCGTCTTGAGTCATCTCTTGGTGGCTTCGTTGTTGGATCTCCCCTCAAGGCATCTTCATGGTCCTTCACGTCCCAAATAAGTCACAGAGTCTTGCGTCATCTCTTGGTGGCTTCCCAGATCATCTTCATCCTTCAAAAATGTCCCTCCATCTTGTGTCATCTCTGGGTCACCTTATGTCACCTCTGGGTGTCCTTAGCACCCCTCTAGAGCATCTCCATGCTCCTTAGGTTCCCACCTCCACCTTCCTCCATCCCGCATCATCTTCTCGGCTTTGGGTGTCCTCCCAGGGCATCTCCACCATCTTTTGTTCTCCCCAGCACTGGGTGTCCTCCTGGAACATCTTCACGCTTCACCATCTGCAAGACATTTGGTCCATTTTGGGTCATCCTCTCATGATTTTTTGATCTCCTGGTGCCCTCCTTGGGCCTCTCCATCCTCCTTCACATGGAAACCACCTTCCTCCATGTTGCACCATCATCTTTTGATGTCCTCAGCACCGCGTTCCCTCTTGGAGCATCTCCACCCTCTTCCATGTTCAAGTTGTCTCCATCCACCTCGCAGCATCTCCTGGTGTCCCACCACCGAGTGTCCTTCTGGGGCATCTCCATCCTCCTTCACATGGAAACCACCCTATTCCACGTTGCACCATCATCTCTTGATGTCCTCATGCCCAAGTGTCCTCCTGGGGCATCTCCATCCTCCTTCACATGGAAACCACCCTATTCCACGTTGCACCATCATCTCTTGATGTCCTCATGCCCAAGTGTCCTCCTGGGGCATCTCCATCCTCCTTCACACGGAAACCGCCTTCTTGCATGTTGCATCATCATCTCTTGATGTCCACAGCACTGCGTTCCCTCCTGGAGCATCTCCATCCTCGTCCATGTTCAAGCCATCTCCATCCACCTCACATAATTTCCTGGTGTCCCACCACCGAGTGTCCTTCTGGGGCATCTCCATCCTCCTTCACATGGAAACCACCCTATTCCACATTGCACCATCATCTCTTGATGTCCTCATGCCCAAGTGTCCTTGTGGGGCATCTCCATCCTCCTTCACACGGAAACCGCCTTCTTGCATGTTGCACCATCATTTCTTGATGTCCTCCTGCCCATGTGTCCTCCTGGTGCATCTCCATCCTTCTTCACATGGAAACCACCTTCTTCCACATTGCATCTCTTGATGTCCTTAGCACCGCGTTCCCTCTTGGAGCATCTCCATCCTCGTCCATGTTCAAGCCATCTCCATCCACCTCACATCACCTCCTGGTGTCCCACCACCGAGTGTCCTTCTGGGGCATCTCCATCCTCCTTCACATGGAAACCACCCTATTCCACGTTGCACCATCATCTCTTGATGTCCTTATGCCCAAGTGTCCTCCTGGGGCATCTCCATCCTCCTTCACATGGAAACCACCCTATTCCATGTTACTTCATCATCTCTTGATGTCCTCATGCCCAAGTGTCCTCCTGGGGCATCTCCATCCTCCTTCACACGGAAACCGCCTTCTTGCATGTTGCATCATCATCTCTTGATGTCCATAGCACTGCGTTCCCTCCTGGAGCATCTCCATCCTCGTCCATGTTCAAGCCATCTCCATCCACCTCACATAATTTCCTGGTGTCCCACCACCGAGTGTCCTTCTGGGGCATCTCCATCCTCCTTCACATGGAAACCACCCTATTCCACATTGCACCATCATCTCTTGATGTCCTCATGCCCAAGTGTCCTTGTGGGGCATCTCCATCCTCCTTCACACGGAAACCACCTTCCTCCATGTTGCACCATCATCTCCTCGTGTCCCACCACCAAGTGTCCTCCTGGTGCATCTCCATCCTTCTTCACATGGAAACCACCTTCTTCCACATTGCATCTCTTGATGTCCTCAGCACCGCGTTCCCTCTTGGAGCATCTCCATCCTCGTCCATGTTCAAGCCGTCTCCATCCACCTCACATCACCTCCTGGTGTCCCACCACCGAGTGTCCTCCTGGGGCATCTCCACGCTCCTCATCCCCCGGCGCCGCTGCACCTCTCCCATGCCCATGTTGTGTCACCATCCTGCCGCTGGGCTCCTGTGCCCATGGGACACCATCCCACCACCCAACCCAACCTCTTCCCTTCCCACCCCGCAGCCGACATCGCCCGCAACATGGGCGCCAAGACGGTGATCGCCATCGACGTGGGCAGCCAGGATGAGACCGACCTCTGCAACTATGGGGACAGCCTGTCCGGCTGGTGGCTCCTCTGGAAACGGCTCAACCCCTGGGCTGAGAAAGTCAAGGTGAGGCCCGGTGGGACGCGGGGGACGCCGGTGAGGTGGTGGGGACGAGGTGCTGAGCTCCTGGTCCGCGTAGGTGCCCGACATGGCGGAGATCCAGTCCCGCTTGGCCTACGTGTCCTGCGTGCGGCAGCTGGAGGTGGTCAAGTCCAGCTCCTACTGCGAGTACATCCGCCCACCCATCGACCGCTTCAAGACCATGGATTTCGGCAAGTTCGACGAGATCTACGTGAGTTGGGGGGGGATGGGAAGGCCCGTGGGGTGTCTCAGAGGGCCCCAAGTCATCGGTGAGACGCCCTAAGCCATGGGTTGAGGTTCTCCAGCCATCAGTTGGGTGTCCTGGGTTATCAGTTGGGTGTCTGGTCATCAGCTGGGTGTCCTGGGCCATCAGTTGGGTGCCTCAACCATCTATGGGGTGTCCTGGACCATCAGTTGGGTCTCTTGAGCCATCAGTTGGGTGTCTTGGGCCATCAGTTGGGTGTCCTGGACCATCAGTTGGGTCTCTTGAGCCATCAGTTGGGTGTCTTGGGTCATTGGTTGGGTGTCTTGGGCCATCATTTGGATGCCCCAACTATATAGTTGGGTGTCTTGGACCATCAGTTGGGTGTCCCAACCATCAGTGGGTTGTCCTGGACCGTCAGTTGGGTGTCTTGATCCATCAGTTGGGTGCCCCAACCATAAGTTGGGTGTCTCAACCATCCATGGGGTGTCTTGGGCCATCACTTGGGTGTCTTGGACCATCAATGGGGTGTCCTGGGCTATCATTTGGGTCTCTTGGGCCATCATTTGAGTGCCTCAACCATCTATGGGGTTCTCCAGCCATCAGTTGGGTCTCTTGAGCCATCGGTTGGGTGTCTTGGGCCATCGATTGCGTGTCCCAACCATCAATGGGTGCTCTGGCCATCAGTTGGGTCTTTTGGGTCATCAGTTGGGTCTCTTGAGCCATCGGTTGGGTGTCTTGGGCCATCGATTGCGTGTCCCAACCATCAGTGGGTGCCCTGGCCATCAGTTGGGTCTTTTGGGCCATCAGTTGGGTGTCTTGGGCCACCAGTTGGGTCTCTTGGGCCATCGATTGCGTGTCCCAACCATCAGTGGGTGCCCTGGCCATCAGTTGGGTCTTTTGGGCCATCAGTTGGGTGTCTTGGGCCACCAGTTGGGTCTCTTGGGCCGTTCGTTGGGTGTCCTGGGCCATCAGTTGGGTGTCTTGGGCCATCAGTTGCGATGTCCAACCCATCCCTTGGGTGCCCTGAGCCATTGTTCGGGGTGGCCCTGGCCATTGTTTGAGGTGACCCAGGCCATTGTTTGGGGTGCCCTGGCCATTGTTGGGGTGCACTGGCCACCGATGTGGCCTTGGCCACCTGTCCCCGCAGGACGTGGGCTACGGGCACGGCAAAGTGGTGTTCGAGGGCTGGAGCCGCGGGGACGTCATCGAGCAGATGGTGAAGGACCGGCGCTCGGCCGACTTCTACGAGAGCAAGCGCATGGACGTGAGCGCGGGTGACACCAGGGACACCTCCGGAGCAGCTCTGTCCCTTGTCCCTTGTCCCTTGTCCCTTGTCCCTTGTCCCTTGTCCCTTGTCCCTTGTCCCTTGCTTTGTCCCCGCTCTCCCCCGTGTCCTCCCAGCCGTCCTGGTGCAGGTTGTGCCCCCCAGTGTCCTCCTGTCCAGCCCCATTGTCCTTCTGTCCTCCTGGTGTCCTTCTGTCCCTCACCTCCTGTTCTCTGGGTCCATCTCCTGTCCCCCTCCCCTTTGTCCCTTTGTCCCCTTGTCCCATCTCCTTGTCCCCTTGTCCCATCTCCTGTCCCCTCCTTTGTCCCCTTGTCCCTTTATTCCATCTCCTGTCCCCTCCTTTGTCCCTTTGTCCCCTTGTCTCATCTCCAGTCCCCTTGTCCCCTTGTCCCATCTCCTGTCCCCTTCTTGGTCCATCCTTTGTCCCTTTGTCCCCTGTCCCATCTCCTGTCCCCTTGTCCCCTTATTCCATCTTCTGTCTCCTCCCTGGTCCATCCTGTCCCCTTGTCCCATCTCCTGTCCCCTTGTCCCATCTCTTGTCCCCTCCTTTGTCCCTTTGTCCCCTTGTCCCATCTCCTGTCCCCTCCTTTGTCCCTTTGTCCCCTTGTCCCATCTCCTGTCCCCTCCTTTGTCCCCTTGTCCCTTTATTCCATCTCCTGTTCCCTCCTTTGTCCCTTTGTCCCCTTGTCTCATCTCCAGTCCCCTTGTCCCCTTGTCCCATCTCCTGTCCCCTTCTTGGTCCATCCTTTGTCCCTTTGTCCCCTGTCCCATCTCCTGTCCCCTTGTCCCCTTATTCCATCTTCTTTCTCCTCCCTGGTCCATCCTGTCCCCTTGTCCCATCTCCTGTCCCCTTGTCCCATCTCTTGTCCCCTCCTTTGTCCCTTTGTCCCCTTGTCCCATCTCCTGTCCCCTCCTTTGTCCCTTTGTCCCCTTATTCCATCTCCTGTCCCCTGCTTTATCCCTTTGTCCAATCTCCTGTCCCCTCCCTGGTCCATCCTTTGTCCCTTTGTCCCCTGTCCCATTTCCTGTCCCTTTGTCCCATTTACTGTCCCCTCCTTTGTCCCATCTCCTGTCCCCTTGTCCCATTTACTGTCCCCCTCCTTTGTCCCCTTGTCCCATCTCCTGTCCCCTAGTCCCATTTACTGTCCCCTCCTTTGTCCCTTTGTCCCCTGTCCCATCTCCTGTCCCTTTGTCCCATTTACTGTCCCCTCCTTTGTCCCTTTGTCCCATCTCCTGTCCCCTTGTCCCATCTCCTGTCCCTTCCCTGTCCATCCTTCATCCCCTTGTCCCCTTGTCCCATCTCCTGTCCCCTCCTTTGTCCCCTTGTCCCATCTCCTGCCCCCCCCATCTCCTTTTGTCCCTCTCACCACGTCCCCTCCCCAACTTCCCACTTTGGGGGTGTCACTCGGTGTCCCCGCTTTGTCCCCCACCAGGTGCTGACGTGTCCCAGCGCCGGTTTCACCGATTTGGCCGAGATCGTCTCCCGCATCGAACCCGCCAAACCCCCCCTGTCCGACGGTTACGCCGACGGTGATTCAGGGGGACCCAGATTTGGGGGGTGGGGGGGGGCAGCTCCAAACACGGGGCCCCATCCTGACCCCCAGTTTTGTGTGTGTGTCCCCCCAGAGGAATCCGACTACCTGACCGAATACGAGGACGAGGGGCCCGATCCGGCGCGGGGGGAGGACGACGCCTGTGCCCCCCCCGAGTGGGCCAGCGCCCCCGAGGCCGTGAGTGTGTCCTCCCAACATGGGGACACCCCAAAATGGGAGGGACTGGGGTTTGGGGGGTCCTGAGTTCCTCTGTGGGGTGTCCCTGGGTTTGGGGGGGTCCTGAGACCCCCATGGGGTATCTCTGGGTTTGGGGAGGTCCCCAGAATGCTCTAATTCCCCCATGGGGTTCCTCTGGGTTTGGGGGGACCCTGAGGCCCCCATGTGGTGTCTCTGGGTTTGGGGGGTCCTGACCCCCCCATGGGGTGTGTCTGGGTTTAGGGCTGTCCTGAGCCCCCCATGGGGTATCCCTGGGTTTGGGGGGACCATGAGCCCCCCATGGAGTGTCCCTGGGTTTGGGGGGTCCTGAGGGTGTCCTGACCCCCCCATGGGGTGTCCCTGGGTTTAGGGGTGTCCTGAATTCCCCTATGGGGTGTATCTGGGTTTGGGGGGTCCAGATCCCCCCATGGGGTGTCTCTGGGTTTAGGGGTGTCCTGGACTCCCCCATGGGGTGTATCTGGGTTTGGGGGTGTCCTGAGCCCCCCATGGGGTATCCCTGGGTTTGGGGGAACCCTGAGCCCCCCATGTGGTGTCTCTGGGTTTGGGGGGGTCCTGAACTCCCCATGGGGTGTCTCTGGGTTTGGGGGGGTCCTGAGTCCCCTGTTGGGTGTCCCTGGGTTTGGGGCGTCCTGAGGGTGTCCTGACCCCCCCATGGGGTGTTCCTGGGTTTAGGGGGTCCCCAGGATGCTCTGGCCCCCCTGTGGGGCATCCCTGGGTTTTGGGGTATCCTGAGGCCCCCATGGGGTGTCTCTGGGTTTGGGGGGGTCCTGAACTCCCCCATGGGTTGTCACTGGGTTTGGGAGTGTCCTGAGACCCCCATGGGGTGTCACTGGGTTTGGGGGGGTCCCCAGAATGCTCTAATTCCCCCGTGGGGTTTCTCTGGGTTTGGGGGGACCCTGAGCCCCCCATGCGGTGTCTCTGGGTTTGGGGGGTCCTGAACTCCCCCATGGGGTGTCACTGGGTTTGGGGGTGTCCTGAGACCCCCCATGAGGTGTCCCTGGGTTTGGGGGGTCCCCAGGGTGCCCTGAGCCCCCCGTTGGGTGTCCCTGGGCTTGGGGAGTCCCCAGGGTGTGCCCTGAGCCCCCCGTTGGGTGTCCCTGGATTTGGGGGGTCCCCACGATGCTCTGACCCCCCCGTGTGGCATCCCTGGGTTTTGGGGTGTCCTGAGGACGCCCCGACCATGGGCTGTCCCCCATGTGTCCCCGTCCCGCTGTCCCCACCGTGTCCCTGTGTCCCCAGGAGGAGGAGCAGACCCTTCGGCACCGCCCGGCCCGGGACCCCCCCCGGCCCCCCCACCTGAACCCCAAACCCTCCAGGAGCCACCTCTACCTCCCTCAGGTGTCCCCCGCGTCCCCCCCCCCGGCACCGGCCCTTGGCCCCACTTGTCCCCAAGCCGGGGGGATACGGGGGGGGGGCTCCAGGGACCCCCATTTACCCCCCCCGCACTGTTGCACTGGCCCAATTCCCCCCCCCAGACCCTGCGGGGTGGGGAGGGGACGAGACTGCTGTAAATGGTCCTTTTTTTTTTAATTATTATTATTATTTAAAACAAACCCGGTTGGATATTTATTCATTTTTATTTATTTTTATTTTATTTATTTTTATGTATTTTTATATCAACTCCCCGGTCTTCCCCCCCCCATCTGCCGCTCTCAGCCACGCCCCTCAGAGGCTCCTCCCCCTTCGGAGGCTCCTCCCCCTCGTAGGCTCCTCCCCCCATGACTCCACCCCCTGCGTGACTCTGCACCCCGGTGGTGATGGAGGCTCCGCCCACTCGGCGGCTCCACCCACTCCGCAGCTCCGCCCCCCGCCAGGCCCCGCCCTCTCTTGGGCTCCACCCCTTCGGTGGCCCTGTCCCCATCGGCTCCGCCCCCTTCTCAGCTGCTTTTCCCCCTACGGGGCTCCGCCCCCTGTGCATCTCTGCCCCTGCTCTGCTCCGCCCCCTCTTGGGCTCCGCCCCTCCGCGGCTCCGCCCCCTGTGCATCTCTGCCCCCCGTTTGGCTCCGCCCCCTCTTGGGCTCCTCCCCCCGCGGCTCCACCCCTCCGTGGCTCCGCCCCTCCACGACGCCTCCGCCCCCAGCACCTCCACCCCCTTCTCAGCTGCTCCGCCCCCCGCGCGGCTCCGCCCCCTCCACGGCTCCGCCCCCCCGGGAGGCTCCGCCCCTCCGAGGCTCCGCCCAACCTCCCCAGATCCGCCCCCTTCTCGCGGCTCCGCCCCCTCCCCGTGGCTCCACCCCCTGCGGCTGCGCCTCCTGTGCGTCTCTGCCCTCCATCTCTGCTCTGCCCCATAGCGGCTCTGCCCCCCAGTGGCTCCGCCCACTCAGTGGCTCCGCCCCCCTCAGTGGCTCCGCCCCGCTCGGCTCCGCCTCCTCATTGGCCCCGCCCCATCGGTGCCAGCGCCCCCTGGCGGCCGCGGGCAGCGCTGCACCGCGGGGACAGCGGTTCACGCCAGGGGGTGTCAGGGGGACCCAGGGGGACAGGGAGGGGCGGGGGGACCCCTGAGGGGACAACGGATGTCACCACAACTGTCACCGTGAGGGGCCAGCGGCGCGGTGGCCGGGGCTGGCGGGGGCTGATAACAGCCGGCCCTTCCTGTCCCCTTCCTGGGGACAGCGCGGGGACAGGAACCCGCCCTGGGGACACTGTGGGTGCTGGGTGGGCCTGGGTGCACCCTGGTGATGGGGACAGCAGGGTGTGATGGGCGTGGGGACACTGGACATGGGGACAGTGTGGGCATGGGGACACTCTGGGCATGGGGACACACTGAGCATGGGGACACTGGATATGGGGACACTGGACATGGGGACAGTGTGGGCATGGGGACACTCTGGGCATGGGGACACATTGAGCATGGGGACAGTGGACATGGGGACACTGGACATGGGGACACACTGAGCATAGGGACATACTGGCCATGGGGACACTGAGCATGGGGACACTGGGTGGGGAACACACTGGTCATGGGGACATGGGGACACCCTGGACATGGGGACACCGCGGCCACTGTCCCACTGTCACCCTTTGGGGACACCCCGGTGACACCGGGCTCTTCACCACCACCCTTGGGGACTGTCACCAAGTGTCACCAAGAGACAGACCCACTGGGGCTCAGGGGCCCCTTTGTGGCTTGTCCCCAAGGCGGGGACATCCGAAACTGTCACCCCCCCTGCTTCCCGCTGGCTTTATCAGTGGGGACATGCTGGGGACACTTTGGGGACGCGTTGGGGACAGCTCGGCGTGTGACAAGGACAATGTACGGCAACCTCGAGGACACCCAGGGGCAGGGACAAGCGTGGCTGCAGGGACCCGGTGGCGGGGAAGGTGGGTGACGTCCCGGGGGGGGGGTGACACGGGTGTCCTCATGTCCCTAATGCACCCCCCAGTGTCACTTTGGGGTGTCATGGTGCTAGGGGACCCCCATGTCCATTTATTGTCCCCAAGGGTGTACCCAGGGTGGGTGGTGGCACCAAAGGGACTCCCATGTCCATCTATTGTCCCAAGAGTGTCCCCAGGGTGGGTGGTGACACCAAAGGGACCCCTATGTCCATCTGTTGTCCCCAGGGGTGTCCCCAGCGTGAGTGGTGACACCAAAGGGACCCCCATGTCCATCTATTGTCTCCAAGGATGTCCCCAGGGTGGTGACACCAAAGGGACTCCCATGTCCATCTATTGTCCCAAGAGTGTCCCCAGGGTGGGTGGTGACACCAAAGGGACCCCCATGTCCATCTGTTGTTCCCAAGGGTGTCCCCAATGTGGGTGGTGACACCAAAGGGACCCCTATGTCCATCTGTTGTCCCCAAGGGTGTCCCCAGGGCATATGCTGACACCAAAGGGGTGTCCCCAGTGCTGTCACCTCTGTCCCCTCCCCAGCCTGCGATGACACGTCCCCCCCGGACGAGAACCCCTACGAGCCCCTGGACCCCCCTGTCACCGTCCCCAACCCCAAGCGTGTCCCCGACCCCCCGGTGCCGAGGACACCAGTGTCACCGCATCACGGTCAGTGCCACCCGGGGGAGGGGGGGGGGGGCGCTTTTTGTCACTTTTGTGTCACTTTTGTGTCACTTTTGTCACTCACCCCCCTCGTTTCCAGTCCGCTGCTCCAGGTCGCGGCTGCTGCTGGTGACACTGGTGGCACTGGGGGTGTCGGTGCTGCTCAATGTCACCGTCCTCGTTGGTGGCCTCCGGCGCGGTGAGCACGGCGGGGTCTTTGTCACCGGGGGGGTGACAATGTGGGGGCTGCGGGGGGACACAGGGACAGTTCTGGGGGTGCCCAGGGGGGACACAGGGGCTCAGCAACACCAGGACCTTGTGGTGACATGTGTGTCCCCAATGTCTCCAACATAAGCCCCTTGGCCCCCCACAAGGGACATTGTGGTGACACAGTGACATGTGTGTCCCCAATGTCCTCAACACCAGCTCCTCACCCCTCCTGGGGACATTGCGGTGACACAGTGACACGTGTGTCCCCAATGTCCTCAACACCAGCTCCTCACCCCTCCTAGGGACATTGCGGTGACACAGTGACACGTGTGTCCCCAATGTCCTCAACACCAGCTCCTCACCCCTCCTGGGGACATTGCGGTGACACGGTGACACTTGTGTCCCCAATGTCCCCAACACCAACTCCTCACCCCTCCTGGAGACATTGCGGTGACACAGTGACACTTGTGTCCCCAATGTCCCCAACACCAACTCCTTACCCCTCCTGGAGACATTGCGGTGACACGGTGACACTTGTGTCCCCAATGTCCCCAACACGAACTCCTCACCCCTCCTGGAGACATTGCGGTGACACGGTGACACTTGTGTCCCCAATGTCCCCAACACCAACTCCTCACCCCTCCTGGAGACATTGCGGTGACACGGTGACACTTGTGTCCCCGATGTCCCCACCCAGTGGCAGCCCTGACAGCAGCGCTGGAAGCAGAGAAGGCAAAGGAGCCACCAAGCCCGGGTGTGTGTCCTTGTCACCTGTGTCCTGTCCCCTCCCTGCCCCACAGTGTCACCCACAGACCTGTCCCCACGTGTCCCCAACTCACCGGGAATGTCCCCAACTCACCAGCAATGTCCCCACAGCCTCCGCCTCCTTTCAGCTATACAATGAACCTCAAGCCATCTGTGTGTCCCCGTCCCTGTCCCCGAGCGTCACCTATGGCCATGTCCTCAATCCCCACATGTGTTCCCTGTCCCCACGTGTCCCCAACTCACCGGGAATGTCCCCAACTCACCGGGAATGTCCCCAACTCACCGCCAACGTCCCCACAGCCTCTGGCTCCTTCCAGCTGTACAATGAAGTCCAAGCTGTATGTGTGTCCCCATTCCTGTCCCACAGTGTCACCTACAGATGTGTCCCCTGTCCCCAATCCCCACATGTGTCCCCTGTCCCCACGTGTCCCCAACTCACCAGAAATGTCCCCAACTCACCGCCAATGTCCCCGCAGCCTCTGCCTCCTTCCAGCTCCACAACAAAGCCCAAGTCATGCACATGTCCCCTCCCTGTCCCACAGTGTCACCTATGGCCATGTCCCAAATCCTCATGTGTGTCCCCTGTCCCCACGTGTCCCCAACTCACCGGGAATGTCCCCAACTCACCGCCAACGTCCCCACAGCCTCTGGCTCCTTCCAGCTGTACAATGAAGTCCAAGCTGTATGTGTGTCCCCATTCCTGTCCCACAGTGTCACCTACAGATGTGTCCCCTGTCCCCAGTCCCCACATGTGTTCCCTGTCCCCACGTGTCCCCAACTCACCAGAAATGTCCCCAACTCACCGCCAATGTCCCCACAGCCTCCGCCTCCTTCCAGCTGTACAATGAAGCCCAAGCCCTGTCCCACAGTGTCACCTATGGCCATGTCCCCAATCCCCACATTTGTCCCCAGTCCCCACGTGTGTCCCCTGTCCCCACGTGTCCCCAACTCACCGGGAATGTCCCCAACTCACCGCCAACGTCCCCGCAGCCTCTGCCTCCTTCCAGCTCCACAACAAAGCCCAAGTCATGCACATGTCCCCTCCCTGTCCCACAGTGTCACCTATGGCCGTGTCCCAAATCCTCATGTGTGTCCCCTGTCCCCACGTGTCCCCGACTCACTGGGAATGTCCCCAACTCACCGGGAATGTCCCCAACTCACCGCCAACGTCCCCACAGCCTCCAGCTCCTTCCAGCTGTACAACGAAGCCCAGTCCGTGTGTGTCGAAGCCTCGGGGCAGCTCCTGACGGCGTCACCGTGTCGTCCCCAAGCCCCGTCCCAGCGGTTCCGGTGGCTCCCGGGGGGCCGGTTACAATCCTGGGGGACCCAACGCTGCGTCACCGCCACGCGGAGCCAAAACCTGGCGCTGGTGCGGCTGGAGCCGTGCCGGGAACCGGCGGCGCCGCTGCAGCGCTGGGAGTGCCGCGCCGGGGGGCTGCTGGCGCTGGCCGGTAACGAGCTCTTCTTTAATTACGGCAACAACCGGCAGTCGGTGGTGATGCTCTACACCGGGGACCGCGAGTGGAGCCGCTGGGTCGTGCACGGCACCAAGGACGACGTTTGCTCCCGCGCCTGTCAGTCCTAGAACCCGTATTTTGAATAGTTAAGCCTGGCTTAACTTGCGTTGGCTGAAATTGAGCGCTTACCTGGCAGGGATGCGGCTTAAGCGAAGCTCGCACTGCAATAGGGCACTAAGCCTGATCTAACCATGTGTTCAGGGTGATTTAGGGGGCTTAAGCTAACCCTAGAACTGATAATTTCAAGTATTTAAGCTTGGCTTAACTTGCACTGGCTGAAATTGAGCGCTTACCTGGCAGGGACACAGCTTAAGCGAAGCTCGCACTGCAATAGGGCGCTAAGCCTGATCTAACAATGTGTTTAGGGTGATCTGGGGGGCTTAAGCTAACTCTAGAACTGATATTTCAACTATTTAAGCTTGGCTTAACCTACATCACCTGAAATTCAGCACTAACCTGGCAGGGATGGGGCTTAAGCAAAGCTCGCACTGCCATACGGCGCTAAGCCTGATCTAACAATGTGTTCAGGGTGATTTAGGGGGCTTAAGCTAACCCTAGAACTGATATTTCAAGTATTTAAGCTTGGCTTAACCTACATCACCTGAAATTCAGCACTAACCTGGCAGGGATGCGGCTTAAGCGAAGCTCGCACTGCAATAGGGCGCTAAGCCTGATCTAACCATGTGTTCAGGGTGATTTAGGGGGCTTAAGCTAACCCTAGAACTGATAATTTCAAGTATTTAAGCTTGGCTTAACTTGCACTGGCTGAAATTGAGCGCTTACCTGGCAGGGATGGGGCTTAAGCGAAGCTCGCACTGCAATAGGGCGCTAAGTCTGATCTAACCATGTGTTTAGGGTGATTTAGAGGCCTTAAGCTAACTCTAGAACTGATATTTCAACTATTTAAGCTTGGCTTAACCTACATCACCTGAAATTCAGCACTAACCTGGCAGGGATGGGGCTTAAGCGAAGCTCGCACTGCCATACGGCGCTAAGCCTGATCTAACAATGTGTTTAGGGTGATTTAGGGGGCTTAAGCTAACCCTAGAGCCGATATTTCAAGTATTTAAGCTTGGCTTAACTTGCACTGGCTGAAATTGAGCGCTTACCTGGCAGGGATGCGGCTAAAGCGAAACTTGCACTGCAATAGGACGCTAAGCCTGATCTAACCATGTGTTCAGGGTGATTTAGGGGGCTTAAGCTAACCCTAGAACTGATAATTTCAAGTATTTAAGCTTGGCTTAACTTGCACTGGCTGAAATTGAGCGCTTACCTGGCAGGGACACAGCTTAAGCGAAGCTCGCACTGCAATAGGGCGCTAAGCCTGATCTAACAATGTGTTTAGGGTGATTTGGGGGGCTTAAGCTAACTCTAGAACTGATATTTCAACTATTTAAGCTTGGCTTAACCTACATCACCTGAAATTCAGCACTAACCTGGCAGGGATGGGGCTTAAGCGAAGCTCGCACTGCCATACGGCGCTAAGCCTGATCTAACAATGTGTTTAGGGTGATTTAGGGGGCTTAAGCTAACCCTAGAGCTGATATTTCAAGTATTTAAGCTTGGCTTAACTTGCACTGGCTGAAATTGAGCGCTTACCTGGCAGGGATGCGGCTAAAGCGAAACTTGCACTGCAATAGGACGCTAAGCCTGATCTAACCATGTGTTCAGGGTGATTTAGGGGGCTTAAGCTAACCCTAGAACTGATATTTCAAGTATTTAAGCTTGGCTTAACTTGCACTGGCTGAAATTGAGCGCTTACCTGGCAGGGATGCGGCTAAAGCGAAACTTGCACTGCAATAGGGCACTAAAGCTGAGCTCATCCTGTATTGAATGTGATTGAAGGGGCTTAAGCTAAGCCTAACTGAGCCTAAACCCTAATGAGGTCCTAAACCTAAATAGATGAAACTTAAGCTAATCCTAAGGAAGGTCAAACCCCATTGGTGTCCTAACTCTGAGGCAGACTTAGGCCTGACCAAGGCACTTAGGCCTAAAATTCAGCCCTAACATGCAGCTTAAGTGAAGCTCAATATGAGGTGAAACATAAGCTAATCCTAAGGGAGGTCAAACCCCATTGGCATCCTAACCCTGAGGCAAACTTAGGCCTGACGAAGGCCTAAAATTCAGCCCTAACGTGTGGTTTAAGCAAAGCTCAAACTGCCTTTTTTTGTGTCCCCATGTCCCCAGGTTGTCCCCCCTGCTCCAAAGGCTGGACTTATTTTCAGAATTCTTGCTATTTTTACTCAAAAATGGCCAATTCCTGGGAAAACGCCCAAAATTTCTGCTCGCTCCTGGGCTCGCAGCTTCTGGAGGTGGACGGGCCCGAGGAGAAGGTGACACAGGGGGGGACAGGGGACACTGCGGTGCCTAAGCTGAGCTTTGTGGGGAGGGGGCTATTTTCTGGGGGATGGGTAGCATTGGGAACCCCATAAAGCCTTGTCCTAAACCCCACACCCCGCTTTTCCCCCAGGTTGCTGAGCGCTCACCCTAAGCTTGGCCTAAATTTTGCCCTTTTACACCTAAATTTACAGCCTAATGTTTCTACAATTAAACCTGACATCATTCCTAACAGAGGTGTAACCTTAATACTGGGCCAAATCCAGCCAAAACCTTCCCCTAACTCTATGCCTAACGCTAAAACAGACCATAAGCCTGTCCCTGAGCCTTGTCCTAAGCTTGGCTCTAACCCTAACCCTGACCCTAAGCCTGTCCCTAATGGTAAAACTGGACTTAACTCTAACCCTAATCCAATTATGCATAACTGTAATCCCAGGCCTATCCTAAACCTAATTCTACATGTATTTATAGGATTTAAGCTAATCCTAAAATAGCCCAAACTCCAACATGGCCTTAATTCAGCCCTAACCCTAAACGTATGAAACTTAAACCAGCCCTAAGATAGTCCAGAACCCAACGAGTCTCTAATCCAGCCCTAATCCTAAACATATAGGATTTAAACTAGCCCTAAAGTAGTCCAGAGCCTGGTGAGGCTCTAACCCAGCCCTAACCCTAAATATATAGGACTTAAACTAGTCCTAAACTAGTCCAGACTCCAGTAAGGCTATAACACAGCCCTAACGCTAAATATATAGGATTTAAACTAGCCCTAAGCTAGTTCAGACCCCAATAAGGCTCTAACCCAGCCCTAAACTTAAACATATGTGACTTAAACTAGTCCAGAGCCCAGTAAGGCTCTAACCTAGCCCTAATCCTAAACATACGAGATTAAAACTAGTCCTAAACTAGTCCAGAGCCCAAGGAGTCTCTAACTTTAACCCTTCCCCTCATTTTTCACAACGTTGACCCCAAACCCCTAGATAAGCCACCCTTAAGCCCAGCTTAGAGCCTGAATGCCCCTCACGCTGCCACCCCTGACCCCAAAACCTCCTCCAAACTGTCCCCCCGGCACCAAAACCCCGCCTAGAGAGCTGGGGGATGTGGAGGGCATCAGGTCCTACCTGCCACCACCCCCCGTTGTCCCCCCGCTGTCCCCAAGGGCGGGTGACGCTGGTTTTGTCCCCAGGATCACATCCGGAAGATGCTGGAAGGTTCGTCCTGGCTCGGAATCCGTGACTCGGACGTCGAGGGCACCTGGAAGAGAACGAACGGGACCGTGGTGACCCCCGAGAGCAGGTACGGGGGGGACAACAGTATGGGACACCAATGGGACGGGGGGTCCCTTCCTTGGGGGGGTCTCTTTTTGGGGGGTCCCTTCTTTGGGGGGGTCCCTTCTTTGGTGTACAGGATGCCAGTGTGATTGGGGAGTCCCTTCCTTGGGGGGTTCCCTTCTTTGGGGGGAACAGGAGGGACCCTGGGGTTATGGGGGGGTCCCTTCTTTTGGGGGGGACACAGGAGGGACCCCAGGGTGATTGGGGGGTCCCTTCCTTGGGGGGTCATTTCTTTGCGGGGTCTCTTCTTTGGGGGATCCCGTCCTTGGGGGATCCCGTCCTTGGGGGGGTCCCTTCTTTGGGGGGTCCCTTCTTTGGTGCACAGGACCCCAGGGTGATTGGGGGGTCCCTTCCTTGGGGGGTTATTTCTTTGGGGGGGGTTCCTTCTTTGGGGGGTCCCTTCCTTGGGGGGGGTCCCTTCTTTGGTGCACAGGACCCCAGGATGATTGGGGGGTCCCTTACTTGGGGGGTCATTTCTTTGGGGGGGGCCCTTCTTTGAGGGGGGTCCCTTCTTTGGTGTACAGGACCCCAGGGTGATTGGGGGGGTCCCTTTTGGGGGGACACAGGAGGCATCTCAGGGTGATAGGGGGAATCTCTTATTTGGGGTACAAGACCCCAGGGTGATTGGGGGGGGGGTCCCTTCTTTTTTTGGGGGACACAGGAGGGACCCCAGAGTGATGCAGGGGGGGTTCTTATTTGGGGTACAGGATGCCAGGGTGATTGGGGGGTCCCTTCCTTGGGGGGTCATTTCTTTGGGGGGTCCCATCTTTGGTGCACAGGACACCAGGGTGATTGGGGGGTCCCTTCTTTTGCAGGGAGGACACAGGAGGGACCCTAGGGTGATTGGGGGGGAGGGAATGTCCCTTTTTTGGGGGGTCCCCTCCTTAGTTGGGGGGGGACAGGAGGGACCCCATTGTGACAGGGGGACCCTTCTTTGGGGGTGGGGTCCCTCCTCAGTGGAGAGACCCAAGGGTTATGGGGGGGGGTCCATACTTAGGGGGGTCCATTCCTTAGTTGGGGGACAGGAGGGATCCTATGGTGACAGGGGGACCCTTCTTTGCAGGGGGGGTCCCTCCTCACTGGGGGGACAGGAGGGACCCAGGGGTTATGGGAAGGGGGGGGGTCCCTACTTCCGGGGGGCCCTTCCTTAGTTGGGGGGACGGGAGGGAACCTATGGTGACAGGGGGACCCTTCTTTGGGGGGTTCTCCTCCTCAGTGGAGGGACCCAGGCGTTCTGGGGGGGGGGGGGGGGTGTCACTGTTAAGGGAACAACGGGGACACCTGGGGACACCCCCAAGATGTCGTGTCCCCCCCTTCTTTGTCACAGCTGGTGGCACCGGAACGAGCCCAACGGGGGCCAACAGGAAAACTGTGGGGCCATGGGGGGGGGACGGCGAGTGGTTCGATTACCCCTGCGGGGGCCACCTGCCCTGGGTGTGCGAGGGACCCCCCTGAACGCAAAGGGACACCCCAAAAGTGACCCGAGCACTCTGGAGGGGTCCCCATGACCCCCTTCTACTCACCTCTGTGTCCATTTGGGTGAAAATTTGGGGTCCGGGGGGGATTTTGGGGGGTCCCTGCAGAGAAATAAAGATGTGTGTGGAGTGCCACCCCCCATCAGTGACACTGTGGGGGGGGGGGCTATGTGGGGTTGGGGACACCCGGTGATGTGGGGTGGGGGGTTTAGGGGGGTCTTGGGCCCTCAGGGATCCCCAAAATCCCTTTAATTATCCTTTGGGTTTCCCAAAATACCCCCCGACACATAATTACACCCCACACCCCCCAAATATCCCCCCAGGGCTCCCCCAAAATAACCCCCAGATCCATAATTACATCCCAGACCCCCCAAATATCCCCCCAGGGCTCCCCCAAAATAACCCCCAGACACATAATTACACCCCAGACCCCCCAAATATCCCCCCAGGGCTCCCCCAAAATACCCCCCAGACACATAATTACCCCCCAGACCCCCCAAATATCCCCCCAGGGCTCCCCCAAAATACCCCCCAGATCCATAATTACATCCCAGACCCCCCAAATATCCCCCCAGGGCTCCCCCAAAATAACCCCCAGACACATAATTACACCCCAGACTCCCCAAATATCCCCCCAGGGCTCCCCAAAAATACCCCCCAGATCCATAATTACATCCCAGACCCCCCAAATATCCCCCCAGGGCTCCCCCAAAATAACCCCCAGACACATAATTACACCCCAGACCCCCCAAATATCCCCCCAGGGCTCCCCAAAATACCCCCCAGATCCATAATTACATCCCAGACCCCCCAAATATCCCCCCAGAGCTCCCCAAAATACCCCCCAGACACATAATTACACCTCAGACCCCCCAAATATCCCCCCAGGGCTCCCCCAAAATAACCCCCAGACACATAATTACACCCCAGACCCCCCAAATATCCCCCCAGGGCTCCCCCAAAATACCCCCCAGACACATAATTACACCCCAGACCCCCCAAATATCCCCCCAGGGCTCCCCCAAAATACCCCCCAGACACATAATTACACCCCAGGGCTTCCCCAGATCCCCCCAGGACCCCTAAATCCCCCTCTAGCCCCCCAAATACCCCCAGACCCGCTTCTTAATCCCTCCCAGACCCCCAAATACCCCCCAAATTGACAGAGGGAACTGAGGTGTTCCCAATCCGGGGGGGGGGGGGGGGGGGGTTCCAAGGCAGTTTCTCAGTCCCATGGGGGGTGTCCCGGTTCCAAAGGGGTTTCTCAGCCCCAAGGGGGGTTGTCTCTGTCCCAGGGGGGGTGTTTCAGTCTGGGGGTGTCTCGTTTTTTGGCGGGGAGGGGGTTAAATTCCGGACTACAGCTCCCGGCATCCCAGGAATTGGCGGCGCCGCGATGGCGGATCCGGCGCTTCGGGCCCGGGTGCGCTGAGGGGACAAGAACAAGAACTGAGGGGACCTGAGGGGACAAGAAGGAGCTGAGGGGACTTGAGGGGACCTGAGCGGACTTGTGGGGACCTGTGGGGACCTGGAGGGGCTGAGGGGATCTGAGGGGACCGGGGGGGAACGAGGGGACCGGGGGGGCGATGGCGGATCCGGCGCTTCGGGCCCGGGCGCGCTGAGGGGAACGAGCTGAGGGGACGAGGGCGGGCTGAGGGGACCGAGGAGGACCGAGGGGACCTGTGGGGACTCGGAGGGACCTGAAGGGACCGAACTGAGGGGACAAGAACGAGCTGAGGGGACCTGGGGGACCCGAGGGGACTTGAGGGGACCAAGGGGACTGGGCTTAGGGGACCCGAGGGGACCTGAGGAGACTGAGCTGAGGGGACAAGAACGAGCTGAGGGGACCTGGGGGACTTGAGGGGACCAAGGGGACGGAGCTGAGGGGACAGGAACAGGCTGAGGGGACCTGAGGGGACAAGGGCGGGCTGAGGGGACCGGGGGGGACCGAGGGGACCTGTGGGGACTTGGAGGGACCTGAGGGGACCGAACTGAGGGGACAAGAACGAGCTGAGGGGACCTGGGGGACCTGAGGGGACCAAGGGGACCTGAGGGGACTGAGCTGAGGGGACCCAAGAGACCTGAGGGGACCGAACTGAGGGGACAAGAACAAGCTGAGGGGACCAAGGGGACCTGAGGGGACCGAACTGAGGGGACAAGAACAAGCTGAGGGGACCCAAGGGACCTGAGGGGACCAAACTGAGGGGACAAGAACAAGCTGAGGGGACCCAAGGGACCTGAGGGGACAAGAACAAGCTGAGGGGACCCAAGGGACCTGAGGGGACCGAACTGAGGGGACAAGAACAAGCTGAGGGGACCTGAGGGGACAGGAACGAGCTGAGGGGACCTGGGGGAACAAGAACAGGCTGGGGGAACCTGAGGGGACTTGTGGGGACCTACGGGTACCTGGGGGGACCTGAGGGGACAGGAACGGGCTGAGGGGACCTGGAGGGACCTGAGGGGACCCAAAGGACCGAAGGGACCTCAGGGGACTGAGCTGAGGGGACAGGAACGGGCTGAGGGGACCTGTGGGGACTGAGGGGACAAGAACGGACTGAGGGGATCAAGGGGACCTGAGGGGACTTGTAGGGACCTAAGGGTACCTGAGGGGACAAGAACGGGCTGAGGGGACTTGTGGGGACCTGAGGGGACTGAGGGGAACTGGAGGGACCTGAGGGGACCAAGGGGACCTGAGGGGCCTGGGGGGCGATGGCGGAGCCGCTGCTGCGCCGAACGTTCTCCCGCCTGAGGGGCCGCGACCGCCCGAAGAAACTGGAGGTCAAGGACAGAGGTATGGACACCCCCCCGAAAGAAAAGGGACCCCCTTGAAACACAGGGGACCCCCACTGAGGAGGGTACACATCTCCCCCCCCCCAGACGCCTGGGTCCCTCCTGCCTTCCCTCCAAAGAAGGGACCCCCCCCAAAAGAAGGGACCCCCCCCAAAGAAGGGTCCCCCTGTCACCATGGGGTTCTTCCCATCCCCTTCTGTCAGGAGGGGACCCCCCCCATAACCACAGGGTCCCTCGTGTCCCCACACTGGGGAGGGGACCCCCCGGACGCCTGGGTCCCTCCTGCCTCCCATCCAAAGAAGGGACCCCCCAAAAGAAGAGACCCCCCTGAAACATAGGGGACCCCCACTGTGGAGGGGAACCCCCCCCAGAAACACAGGGTCCCGAGGGCCCCCCCCATAACCATGGGGTCCCTCCTGTCCCCCCACTCAGGATTGGGACCCCACCGAATGCCTGGGTCCCTCCTGCCTTCCCTCCAAAGAAGAGACCCCCCAAAAGAAGGGAACCCCCAAAGAAGGGTCCCCCCATCACCCCAGGGTCCCTCCTGTACCCTTCAACTAAGGAAGGGACCCCCCTGCAAGGAAGAGACCCCTCCCTGAGGAGGGAACCCCCGAATGCCTGGGTCCCTCATACCTTCCCTCCAAAGAAGGGACCCCCCCAAAAGAAGGGATCCCCCCCATCACCCTGGGGTCCCTCCAGTCCCCCCACTGAGGAGGGAACCCCCACCCCCGAATGCCTGGGTCCCTCATGCACCCCACCCTGAGAAGGGGAACCCCCCCCAGAGAAGGGCCCCCCCCATCACCCTGGTGTCCTGCACCCCAAAAAAGGGACCCCCCCCATTACCTGGGGTCCCTCCTGAGCCCCCCCAAAAGAAGGGATCCTCCCATCACCCTGGGGTCCTGCACCCCAAAGAAGGGACCCCCCCCATCACCTGGGGTCCCTCCTGAGCCCCCCCAAAGAAGAGACGCCCCCATCACCCTGGGCTCCCTCCACCCATGTCCCCAAACCCCAGGGGGGGGGGTCCCCATTCGCATTTCGGGGACCCCCCCTCACCTCACCCCCTGCACCTCACAGAGACCTCCCCCCCAAGCCCCGACTCCCCGACATCCCCGGAGGTGCCAGCACCGGATCCCCCATCACCCCACAAGCAAAACCACCCCCCGAAACCTCCCCGGGACACGAGTGACATCGGTGACACCGACGATGACGATCCAGGGGACGACGCGGCAAATGGCCCCGGTGATTTCGGGGGGGGCGGCAGGAGCCCCCCCCATGGTTCCTACCTGCAGAGCCTGGAGCGGAGCAGCCGGCGCTGGGTGTTGGGACACGAGGAACCGGGAGGTGACACCGATGGCGGTGCCACCACCAGCGGGGACATCTGGTACAACCCCATCCCCGAAGACGACGACCCCCGGGGGGGACACGGCAAAGAGTCCCCCTCCCAAATAAGCTGGGAAGAGCCCCCCCGGAGCGCGATGGGGACTTTGGGGACAGGGGATGTCGGTGGCACTCGAGAGGAGCCGGGAGCTGGGAGGACCCAGGCGTTCGGTGAGTGGTGGCTGTGGGTTGGGGACAGTGGTGGCCCCAACAGCCCTTGGCCCTCTGTCACCCCCCTAGGAGTGTCCCCAGGGTCCCCTCTTCACCAGCACCCTGAGCTCTTTGGTCTTTGTCACCCCCCGCCACGACCCCACAGTCCCTGTCCCCCCTTACAATGTCCCCAGACCCCACAGTCCCTGTCCCCGCCCCCCAGGACCCCACAGTCCCTGTCCCCCCACCCCGGACCCCACAGTCCCTGTCCCCCCCATTACAATGTCCCCAGACCCCACAGTCCCTGTCCCTACCCCCCAGGACCCCACAGTCCCTGTCCCCCCACCCTGGACCCCACAGTCCTTGTCCCCCCCGTTACAATGTCCCCAGACCCCACAGTCCCTGTCCTCCCATTACCCCATTACAGTGTCCCCAAGACCCCACAGTCCCTGTCCCCCCCATTACAGTGTCCCCAAGACCCCCCAGTCCCTCTCCCCCCCATTACAATGTCCTCAGACCCCACAGTCCCTACCCACTCCCCCCAGGACCACACAGTCCCTGTCCCCCCACCCCAGACCCCACAGTCCCTGTCCCCCCCCATTACAATGTCCCCAGACCCCACAGTCCCTGTCCCTACCCCCCAGGACCCCACAGTCCCTGTCCCCCCACCCTGGACCCCACAGTCCTTGTCCCCCCCGTTACAATGTCCCCAGACCCCACAGTCCCTGTCCTCCCATTACCCCATTACAGTGTCCCCAAGATCCCGCAGTCCATGTCCCCCCCATTACAATGTCCCCAAGACCCCACAGTCCGTGTCCCCCCCCATTACAGTGTCCCCAAGACCCCACAGTCCCTGTCCCCCCCATTACAGTGTCCCCAAGACCCCACAGTCCCTGTCCCCCCCATTACAGTGTTCCCAAGACCCCCCAGTCCCTGTCCCCCCCGTTACAATGTCCTCAGACCCCACAGTCCCTACCCACTCCCCCCAGGACCATACAGTCCCTGTCCCCCCCATTACAATGTCCCCAGACCCCACAGTCCCTGTCCCTGCCCCCCAGGACCCCACAGTCCCTGTCCCCCCACCCTGGACCCCACAGTCCCTGTCCCCCCCATTACAATGTCCCCAGACCCCACAGTCCCTGTCCTCCCATTACCCCATTACAGCGTCCCCAAGATCCCGCAGTCCATGTCCCCCCCATTACAATGTCCCCAAGACCCCACAGTCCCTGTCCCTCCCATTACAGTGTCCCCAAGACCCCGCAGTCCATGTCCCCCCCATTACAATGTCCCCAAGACCCCACAGTCCCTGTCCCTCCCATTACAGTGTTCCCAAGACCCCCCAGTCCCTCTCCCCCCGGTTACAATGTCCTCAGACCCCACAGTCCCTACCCACTCCCCCCAGGACCACACAGTCCCTGTCCCCCCACCCCAGACACCACAGTCCCTGTCCCCATCATTACAATGTCCCCAGACCCCACAGTCCCTGTCCCTACCCCCCAGGACCCCACAGTCCCTGTCCCCCCACCCTGGACCCCACAGTCCTTGTCCCCCCCATTACAATGTCCCCAGACCCCACAGTCCCTGTCCTCCCATTACCCCATTACAGCGTCCCCAAGACCCCGCAGTCCATGTGCCCCCCATTACAATGTCCCCAAGACCCCACAGTCTGTGTCCCCCCCCATTACAGTGTCCCCAAGACCCCACAGTCCCTGTCCCCCCCCATTACAGTGTCGCCAAGACCCCACAGTCCCTGTCCCCCTCATTAGTGTGGCCCAAAGACCCCCAGGCCCTGTCCCCCCCACCCAGGACCCCACAGTCCCTGTCCCCAAATTACGGTGGCCCCAGAATTGTCCTCAACCACCCCCCCATCCTTCCCCCCCAGTTCCACCCAATTCCCACTCACCCCCTTTGTCCCACCCAGGCAAGACACCTCTCCCCTGCGTCACCACGGGGACCACCCCGTCCCCTCCCGCCAGCCCCAAAAAGAGCCGTTCTCTCCCCAAAACCAAATCCCCCGGCACCGTCCGCCGCCTCTCGCTCAAGATGAAGAAACTCCCGGAGCTTCGGCGCAAGCTGAGCTTACGGAGCCCCCGCCCTCGGGGACACGATGACAACGGGGGACACTCCGGTGCCACCTCCCCGCGCGGCGTCATCACCCGCTACCACCTGGACACCTCGGTGGCTTCACCGGCACCGCCACCGCGACCCAAACCAACCGGTTACCTGAGCGACGGTGACTCCCCGGAGCTCCCGGTGAAAACCCGCGGGGATGCCGCCGACGGTGACGCCGCCTTGGACGTCACCGCATTCCGTCCCTACAGCTGCGATGACACTTCGGCGCTTGGCCCCGTGTCGGGTTTGGTCGCCGTTCACCTCCGCGGCGTCCGGGATCTGAAACCGGCAGCGCCGGGTGCTGAGCCGCGGGATTATTTCTGCGTCTTGCAGGTGGATTCGGCCAAACGGGCGCGGACGGCGCTGGTGCCGGCGCAGGGGGCGGCGCTGGGGCTCAACCATAACTTCAACCTGGAGCTGGAGGCCGCGCGGCACCTCAAGGTTATGGTGTTTGCGTGGGACGCGGCGGCGCGGCGGAACCGGCTCTGCGGCCACGGCACCGTGGGGCTGCCGCATGTCTTCCGAGGTGACTTTTTGGGGGGTTTTGGGGGCATTTGGGGACACAAAACCATGGTGGTGGCACCAGCGTGATGCCACATGGTCTCTGAGGTGACACCCGGGTTGGTTTTGGGGACATTTGGGGACACAAAACCATGGTGGTGGCACCAGCGCGATGCCACATGGTCTCTGAGGTGACACCTGGGTTGGTTTTGGGGACATTTGGGGACACAAAACCATGGTGGTAGCACCACGGTGATGCCACATGGTCTCTGAGGTGACACCTGGGTTGGTTTTGGGGACATTTGGGGACACAAAACCATGGTGGTAGCACCACGGTGATGCCCAGTGTTCTCTGAGGTGACACCTGGGTTGGTTTTGGGGACATTTGGGGACACAAAACCATCTTGGTGGCACCTTCTGGGGTTGGTTTTGAGGAGTCTGGGGACACAAAATGATGTTGGTGGCACCATGGTGCTGCCACACATCCCCAGAGGTGACAGCTTGTGGGGGTTTGGGGGACATTTGGGGACACAAAACCATGGTGGTGGCACCAGCGTGATGCCACATGGTCTCTGAGGTGACACCTGGGTTGGTTTTGGGGACATTTGGGGACACAAAACCATCTTGGTGGCACCTTCTGGGGTTGGTTTTGAGGAGTTTGGGGACACAAAATGATGTTGGTGGCACCATGGTGCTGCCACACATCCCCAGAGGTGACAGCTTGTGGGGGTTTGGGGGACATTTGGGGACACAAAACCATGGTGGTGGCACCGTGGTGATGCCACATGGTCACTGAGGTGACACCCGGGTTGGTTTTGGGGACATTTGGGGACACAAAACCATCTTGGTGGCACCTTCTGGGGTTGGTTTTGAGGAGTTTGGGGACACAAAATGATGATGGTGGCACCGTGGTGCTGCCCCATGTTCTCTGAGGTGACAGTTGGGTGACATCTTGGGGGCATTTGGGGACACAAAACCATGGTGGTGGCACCAGCGTGATGCCACATGGTCTCTGAGGTGACACCTGGGTTGGTTTTGGGGACATTTGGGGACACAAAACCATCTTGGTGGCACCTTCTGGGGTTGGTTTTGAGGAGTTTGGGGACACAAAATGATGTTGGTGGCACCATGGTGCTGCCACACATCCCCAGAGGTGACAGCTTGTGGGGGTTTGGGGGACATTTGGGGACACAAAACCATGGTGGTGGCACCGTGGTGGTGCCACATGGTCACTGAGGTGACACCCGGGTTGGTTTTGGGGACATTTGGGGATACAAAACCATCTTGGTGGCACCTTCTGGGGTTGGTTTTGAGGAGTTTGGGGACACAAAATGATGATGGTGGCACCGTGGTGCTGCCCCATGTTCTCTGAGGTGACAGTTGGGTGACATCTTGGGGGCATTTGGGGACACAAAACCATGGTGGAGGCACCGTGGTGATGCCACATGGTCTCTGAGGTGACACCCGGGTTGGTTTTGGGGACATTTGGGGACACAAAACCATCTTGGTGGCACCTTCCGAGGTTGGTTTTGAGGAGTTTGGGGACACAAAATGATGTTGGTGGCACTGTGGTGCTGCCCCATGTTCTCTGAGGTGACACTTGAGTGACATCTTGGGGGCATTTGGGGACACAAAACCATGTTGGTGGCACCATGGTGTTGCCACACGTCCTCTAAGGTGACACCTGGGTTGGTTTTGGGGACATTTGGGGACACAAAACCATCTTGGTGACACCTTCCGAGGTCGGTTTTGGGGGTATTTGGGACCTCATTGGTGTCACCGTGATCCTTCCCCACGTCCTCTACGGTGACACTTGGGTCAGTTTTGGGGACATTTGGGGACACAAAACCCTGCTGACACCCCCCTGGTCCCCTCAGGTGACACCCCCATCACTTTTGGTGACATTTAATGACATTTATCCCCCACAGATCACCGAACGCAACAACTCGCCGTGCGGCTCCAACCCCGCGGGATCCTCTACACCAAACTCACCTTGGTGCGGCAAAACCCCCAACCCGGCGCTCCACAACCCCCTTTTGGGGCAGAAACCCCCAGTTTTGGCTCGGAACCCCCCAGTTTTGGCTCGGAACCCCGTGTTTTTGGCTCGGAACCCCGCGTTTTTGGCGTGGAGCTCCGGCGCCTCGTGGAGCGGGAGAACTCGCCCACCAAAGTGCCGCTTCTCATCCAAAAATGCGTCGCTGAGATCGAGCGGCGTGGGTTGAAGGTGAGGGGGACTATGCGGGGGGGTGCGTTTTGGGGACACGGTGACGCCGGTGACGGTGTCACCGTGTCCCCAAGGTGGTGGGGTTGTACCGGCTCTGCGGTTCGGCCGCCGTCAAGAAGGAGCTTCGGGACGCGTTCGAGAGGGACAGCGCGGCCGTGATGCTGTCGGAGCGGCGCTACCCAGACATCAATGTTGTCACTGGTGGGTGGCCCCTCTGATGGCCCCCGTGTCCCCTCTGGTGTCCCCATGTCCTCTCGGATGTCTCCGTGGTGTCACTTTGTCCCAGGGATCCGTAAGGGGCGTCCCGGTGTGTCCCTTCTGATGTCCCATGTGTCCTCTCTGATGTCCCCATGTCCCCTCTGCTGTCTCATGTGTCCCCTCCGATGTCCCCTGTGATGTCCCCATGTGTCCCTTCTGCTATCCCCATGTGTCCCCTCCAATGTCCCTTGTGTCTTCTCCAGTGTTCCCTGTGTCAACTCTGATGTCCTCTGTGTCCCCTCTAATATCCCCATGTGTCCCCTCTGATGTCCCCATGGTGTCACTTTGTCCCCCTGTGTCCCCTCTGATGTCCCCTGTGTCCCCTCTCATGGCTCTTGTGTCCCCTCTGCTGTCCCCTGTGTCCTCTCTGATGTCCCCATGTCCCCTCTGCTGTCTCATGTGTCCCCTCCGATGTCCCCTGTGATGTCCCCATGTGTCCCCTCCGATGTCCCCTGTGTCTTCTCCAGTGTTCCCTGTGTCAACTCTGATGTCCTCTGTGTCCCCTCTAATATCCCCATGTGTCCCCTCTGATGTCCCCATGGTGTCACTTTGTCCCCCTGTGTCCCCTCTGATGTCCCCTGTGTCCCCTCTCATGGCTCTTGTGTCCCCTCTGCTGTCCCCTGTGTCCTCTCTGATGGTCCCCATGTCCCCTCTGCTGTCTCATGTGTCCCCTCCGATGTCCCCTGTGATGTCCCCATGTGTCCCCTGCAATGTCCCCTGTGTCTCCTCCAGTGTCCCCTGTGTCAACTCTGATGTCCTCTGTGTCCCCTCTAATATCCCCATGTGTCCCCTCTGATGTCCCCATGGTGTCACTTTGTCCCATGTCCCCTCTGATGTCCCCTGTGTCCCCTCTGATGGCCCTTGTGTCCCCTCTGCTGTCCCCTGTGTCCTCTCTGATGTCCCCATGTCCCGTCTGATGTCCCCACAATGTCACTTTGTCCCCGTGTCCCCTCTGATGTCCCCTCTGTCCCTTCTGCTGTCCCCATGTGTCCCCTGTGATGTCCTCATATGTCCCCTCTGATGTCCCTGCGATGTCACTTTGTCACTGTGTCCATCTGTCCAGGGGTCCTGAAAGATTTCCTGGGGCTGTCCCTGTGTGTCCCCTTGGTGCCACTTTGTCCCTCTGTCCATCCATCCAGGGGTGCTGAAGGATTTCCCGGGGGTGTCCCCATGTCCCCGCGATGTCACTGTGTCCGTCATTCTGTCCGTGTAGGTGTCCTGAAGGATTTCCTGCGGGAGCTGCCGTCCCCACTCATCCCCCCCGGGTTGTACCGGGCGGTGTTGGGGACAATGGGGACATCGGGGACACTGGGGACAACAGGGAGCCACCGCGAGGCCACGTCGCTGCTTGACGGGCTGCCCGAGCCCGAGAAGGTGGGGACAGAAATGGGGTTCACGGCCCCAAAAATGGGGAGTTTGGACCCAAAAATGGGGTTCACAGCCCCAAAAATTAGGGGGTAGGGGACAAAAAGGGGTGTTGGGTGCCAAAAACTGGGTGTCCAGACCCCCAAAAATGGGTGTACAGCCCCAAAATGGGGTGTCAGGTGCCAAAAACTGGGTGTCCAGACCAAATACTGGGGTGTCTGGAACCAAAAATGGGGGTTCATGGCCCCAAAAATGGGGTGTCCGGACCCAAAAATGGGGGTATGTGGGACAAAAATGGGGTGTCCAGACCAAATAATGGGGTGTCTGGACCCAAAAATTGGGTGTCTGGAGCCCCCAAAATGGGTGCAGAGCCCCAAAAATGGGGTGTCCATACCCAAAAATGGGGGGATGGGGTCAAAAATGGGGTGTCCGGACCCCCAAAAATGGGTGCACAGCCCCCAAAATGGGGTGTCCAGACCCAAAAATGGGGGGGACGTGAGACAAAAATGGGGAGTCTGTACCCAAAACTGGGGTTCACAGACCCAAAACTGGGGTGTCTGGACCCAAAAATAGGGTGTTGGGGAACAAAAATGGGGGGGAGGTTTGTGACAATGGTTGTGACACGCAAAGATGTCCCCAACCATGTCCCTTTGTCCCCAAGGCCACCATGACCACCTGAGCCCAGTGGCCTCATTCCCCTGTTGTCACCTCGTGTGACATCAAGTCCCAAATCCCTTTGAGCGGGGGCTTTGTGACAATGGTTGTGACACCCAAGGGTGTCCCCAACAATGTCCCCTTGTCCCCAAGGCCACCCTGACATGCCCCCAAGGCCACCTGAGCCTGGTGGCCTCCTTCTGCGATTTCCACCCCATGTGTCACATCCTGGTGACATTTCCCTTTGTGGAGGTTTGTGACAATGATTGTGACACCCAAAGATGTCCCCAACCATGTCCCTTTGTCCCCAAGGCCACCATGACCACCTGAGCCCAGTGGCCTCATTCCCCTGTTGTCACCTCGTGTGACATCAAGTCCCAAATCCCTTTGAGCGGGGGCTTTGTGACAATGGTTGTGACACCCGAGGGTGTCCCCAACAATGTCCCCTTGTCCCCAAGGCCACCCTGACGTGTCTCCTGGACCACCTGAGCCTGGTGGCCTCGTTCCACGACTGCAACCGCATGACCCCGCAGAACCTGGCCGTGTGTTTCGGGCCGGTCCTGCTCGCCCGTCCCCCTGTCCCCGACGTCACCGATGTCACCGACGTCACCGCCGCCCATCCCCCGATGTCCCCGAGGTCCCCAAGGTGACGTCCCCGTCGACTTCAAGTGTCACCTGGAGGTTCTGCACTACCTGCTGCGGGCCTGGCCGGGTGAGTTGGGGACATTTTGGGGACATTTGGGGGGGGGGGGGGTGTGACACTCGCTGCAGGGGGCTTGGGACCCTCCTTGGTGGCTTTTTTATGTCATTGTCACCAGGGGTCTGTGACCCCCACAATGTGTCACTGGCTGCACTTTGTGACCCCCTCCCCTGCCAGTGACACTCCCAAACCCCCCATGACCCCCTGCCACGTGTCACCAAGACCCCCCCCATGTGTCACCATGACCACCCCCAAGTGTCACCATCAGCCCCCCCCACCCCAAACCCTGGTGACCCCCAAACGCCCCCAGTGACCCACCCAACATGTCACCATGACCCCCCTAAGTGTCACCCTGACCCCCCCCCATACTCCTGGTGACCCCTCCAACCACCCCCAGTGATGCCCCAGATGTCACCATGACCCTTCCCAACCCCCCCAAGATGTCACCGTGACCCCCCCAAACCCCCTTAGTGACCCCCCTACATGTCACCATGATGCCCCCAAGTGTCACTGTGAACCCCCGCAATGTGCCCCCATGTCCCCGCACCCCCCTGACACTCCCCTCTTTCCACAGCCCCTCCCCCCCGCGCCGTCCCCCCCGCACTGCGCCTGGACCTGCCGCCGGTGACACCGGTGACACCATCTGTGCCACCGCTGGTGACACCGCGGCCACGTCCCCGTGGCCCCGAGAGCCCCCCCAGCAACCGCTACGCCGGAGACTGGAGCATCTGTGACCCCCCCGGTCCCCAGGGGACAGCGGGTGACACGGGTGACACCGCCATGGGGACGCGTTTTGGGGACATTGGGGACAGTCCCCGGTTCAGCCTGAGGGACTTTGATGCTTTGATCCGGGAGCTGGAGCGGGAGCTGGCGCAGCCCATCAATGTGTGTCTGTGACATCGGGGACATCGGGGACACGGGGGACGGTGACGGGAGGCGGTGGCACTTGGTGGCCTTGGGTTTGAATGGAGGGGAAAGGAGGGACAGTGGGGACAACACAGGGATCCCGGTGACAAAACAGGGACCTGGTGACACCACAGGGACTTTGGTGACAACACAGGGACCTGGTGACACCACAGGGACCTCGATGACACCACAGGGACCTGGTGACACCACAGGGACCCAAGTGACACCAGTGGGACCCTGGGGACACCACAGGGACCTTAGTGGCACAACAGGGACCTTGGTGACAACTTGTGGGACATCAGTGACACAACAGGGAGCTGGTGACACCACAGGGACTCCAGTGACACCACAAGAAGCCAAATGACACCCGTGGGACCCTGGGGACACCACAGGGACCTCAGTGACAACACAGGGACCTGGTGACAACACAGAGATCTCAGTGATGCAACAGGGACCTTGGTGACAACACAGGGACCTGGTGACACCATTGGGACTCCAGAGACACCGGTGGGACCTCAGTGACATGACAGGGATCTCAGTGACAACACAGGGACCCAAATGACACCACCGGGACCCCAGTGACACCAGTGGGACAGTCCCCAGATTGTCACTTGACCATGCCCGAATTGTCACTTGTGTCCCCAAGGTGGTGACACTCACATTGATGTCACGGGACACAGGGGGGACGCAGTGACACTTTATGGCCATGGGGACACATCTGTCCCCTGGCTTGGGAACCAATGGACAAACAGTGTAGGTGACAACAGTGTCACTTGTCCCCAAGGGTCCCTGACCCCCCCAGGGTGACCTGACCCCCCCCAGCGCTGCCACCGCTTTGTCATTGTCACCAGCAATAAACAACACTCACTGCCAGGTCTGTGTGTGTTTTGGTGTAACAGGGGGTGACTGTCCCCAAATGGCACTTGAATGTCCCCAAAATGTCACTTAATAGTCCTCAAATGCCACTTGACTGTCCCCAAAATGCCCCTTGACCATCCACAAATTGTCACTTGAACGTCCCCAAAATGTCACTTGACTGTCCTCAAAATGTCACCTGACCATCCCCAAATGCCACTTGACTGTCCCCAAATTGTCACTTGACCATCCCCAAATTGTCACTTAATAGTCCTCAAATGTCACTTGATAGTCCCCAAATTGTCACTTGACCGTCCCCAAATTGTCACTTGACCATCCCCAAATTGTCACTTGACCATCCCCAAATTGTCACTTAATAGTCCTCAAATGTCACTTGATAGTCCTCAAATGTCACTTGACCGTCCCCAAATTGTCACTTGATAGTCCCCAAATTGTCACTTGACCGTCCCCAAATTGTCACTTGCCTGTCCCCAAATACTACTTGAGTGTCCCCAAATGTCACAGGGGGCGTCCCCAAGCCGCTGACCCCCACACTGACACCACAGGCCACGGCGGTGGGGACACAGTGACACTTTACTGCCCTGGGGACACCACTGCGTCGGGGACATCACCGGCATCTCCCGCCCCACATTGGTGACACTTTGGTGACAACTGGTGACACTTGGGGACGTCAGACGGAGATGGCGCCGTCGCGGAAGCCGCAGCGGCCGATGAGGGCGTTGAGCAGCACGGGGTGGCCCTGGTGACACGTGTCCTGTGCCACCCGCAGCAGCTGCTCCAGGCGCTCCCGCTCGGGCCGGCCCAGCTGCCACCCCCGGGCGCCCAGCGCCGCGGCCACCGCGCTGTAGTCTGGGGACAACGGGGACGGTGTCACCCGGGGGGACACAGGGGGATGGGGGGTGGGGTGCTCAGGGGGTGGGGGTGGAGGTGGGGTGATGTGGGGACACCGATGTGGGTGACATGGGGACACTGATGTGGGGTGATCTGGGGTGACATGGGCACACTGATGTGGGTGACATGGGGTGACATGGGGACACTGATGTGGGGTGATCTGGGGTGACATGGGCACACTGACGTGGGTGACATGGGGTGACATGGGGACACCGACGTGGGATGATCTGGGGTGACATGGGGACACCAGGTGTGACCTGATCCAAGGTGACATGGAGACACCAAACATGGGATGATCTGGAGTGACATGGGGACACCAACATGGGGGACATGGGGACACCAGATGTGACCTGATCCAAGGTGACATGGAGACACCAAACATGGGATGATCTGGGGTGACATGGGGACACCGATGTGGGATGATCTGGGGTGACATGGGCACACTGACATGGGTGACATGGGGACACCAACGTGGGATGATCTGGGGTGACATGGGGACACCAACATGGGGGACATGGGGACACCGACATGAGGTGATGTGGGGTGACATGGGCACACCGACGTGGGTGACATGGGGACACCAACATGGGGGACATGGGGACACCAGGTGTGACCTGATCCAAGGTGACGTGGAGACACCAAACATGGGATGATCTGGGGTGACATGGGGACACTGACATGGGCGACATGGGTGACATGGGGACACCGACGTGGGATGATCTGGGGTGACATGGGCACACTGACGTGGGTGACATGGGGACACCGACATGGGATGATCTGGAGTGACATGGGGACACCAACATGGGTGACATGAGGACACCAGGTGTGACCTGATCCAAGGTGACATGGAGACACCAAACACGGGATGATCTGGGGTGACATGGGGACACTGACATGGGTGACATGGGGACACCAACGTGGGATGATCTGGGGTGACATGGGGACACTGACATGGGTGACATGGGGACACCGACGTGGGATGATCTGGGGTGACATGGGGACACTGACATGGGGGACATAGGGACACTGATGTGGGATGATCTGGGGTGACATGGGGACACCGACGTGGGGTGATCTGGGGTGACATGGGGACACCGACGTGGGGTGATCTGGGGTGACATGGGCACACCAACATGGGTGACATGGGGACATCAACATGGGCTGATCTGGGGTGACATGGGGACACCGACGTGGGGTGATCTGGGGTGACATGGGGACACCAACGTGGGTGACATGAGGACACCAGGTGTGACCTGATCCAAGGTGACATGGAGACACCAAACATGGGATGATCTGGGGTGACATGGGGACACTGACATGGGTGACATGGGGACACCAACGTGGGATGATCTGGGGTGACATGGGGACACTGATGTGGGATGATCTGGGGTGACATGGGGACACTGACATGGGTGACATGGGGACACCGACGTGGGGTGATCTGGGGTGACATGGGCACACTGACGTGGGTGACATGGGGACATCAACATGGGCTGATCTGGGGTGACATGGGGACACCGACGTGGGGTGATCTGGGGTGACATGGGGACACCGACGTGGGGTGATCTGGGGTGACATGGGGACACCGACGTGGGGTGACATGGGGACACTGATGTGGGATGATCTGGAGTGACATGGGGACACCAAACATGGGTGACACGGGGACACCAGGTGTGACCTGATCTGGGGTGACATGGGGACACCAAACATGGCTGACACAGGGGGACCATCCCTGGTGCCAAGATGCCACCGGTCCCCTCTCCGTGTCCCCTGGCGCCACCTCAAACCCCCCCAGAGCTCCCACACCACGTGTGTCCCCAACCCCGGTGCCAAGAGGTGACAAAGAGGTGACAAAGGTGACATTACCCAGGTAGGCCAGGCCACATGCCACGTTGCTGCCCAGCAGCGCCACCTGTTCCCGCGCGATCTGGCTCCAACACGCGTCGTTCCCCACCAGCGCGATCACCGGCGTCTGTGGGGACAAGAATTAATGTCACCACCCCCCAGTGACACCGCCGTGTCCCCCCGGTGTCCCTTATCGTGTCACCCACCTTGTGCCGCACGAAGGTGTCGAACTCCATCAAGCTGTAGCCCAAGGAGCCGTCGCCATAAAGGACCCAAACCTGGCGGGAAATGTCCCCAAGTGTCCCCGCATGTCCCCCATTGTCCCCAAGTGTCCCCATTGTCCCCAAGTGCCATGTCATTGTACCTCGGCGTCAGGCCGGCACAGCTTGGCGCCGAGCGCGAACCCTCCGCCGACTCCCAGCGTGCCGAAAGGTCCTGGTTGGGGACAAAAAGATGTCACCGAATGGCACCGAATGGCTTCAGGTGGAAGAGCCCCTCGAGGTTGAGGCCAATGGTAACGCAACATGGCACTAAAATGGCCCCAAGAAGCTCAAAATGGCCCCAAAATTGTGATCCCTGAGGTGATTCTGGCGCCATTTTGAGCCCTGAGGTGATTCTGGCGCCATTTTGAGCCCTGAGGGGATTCTGGCGCCATTTTGGGCCCTGAGGGGATTCTGGCGCCATTTTGGGCCCTGAGGGGACTCTGGCGCCATTTTGGGCCCTGAGGCGACTCTGGCGCCATTTTGGGCCCTGAGGCGACTCTGGCGCCATTTTGGGCCCTGAGGCGACTCTGGCGCCATTTTGGGCCCTGAGGCGACTCTGGCGCCATTTTGGGCCCTGAGGCGACTCTGGCGCCATCTTTACCCACCACGCCGCCCCGTCCAGGCCCCGTGGTCGCTCACCGGGGTCCAGCCAGGCCAGGGGCTGCCGTGGCCGCAGGATGTAGGCGGCGGTGGCCACGAAATCGCCCCCGTCGGCCACCAGGATGCAGTTCTGGGGCAGCAGCTGGTCCAGGCACAGCAGCAGATCCAGGGGGTTCAGGTGGGGGGGAGCGGGGACGGTCGCTTTGTCCCTTAGGGATATGGGGAACAGCCAAAAATGGGGTGGGGACACCCACAATGGGGACCCCACGGAGGTGGAAAGGGGGTAAGGTGATCCACAATGGGGGTGAGGACACCTCAAAAATGGGGGTGGGATCCCCAAAATGGATGTTCTTTGTTCCCATCCACATCCCCATCCTTGTCCCCATCCCTGTTCCACCATTGTCCCCATCCCCATCCTTGTCCCCATCCCTGTTCCACCATTGTCCCCATCCCCATCCTTGTCCCCATCCCTGTTCCACCATTGTCCCCATCCCCATCCTTGTCCCCATCCCTGTTCCACCATTGTCCCCATCCCCATCCTTGTCCCCATCTTTGTCCCCATCCCTGTTCCACCATTGTCCCCATCCCCATCCTTGTCCCCATCTTTGTCCCCATCCCTGTTCCACCATTGTCCCCATCCCTGTTCCACCATTGTCCCCATCCCCATCCTTGTCCCCATCCCCATCCTTGTCCCCATCCCTGTTCCACCATTGTCCCCATCCCCATCCTTGTCCCCATCTTTGTCCCCATCCCTGTTCCACCATTGTCCCCATACCCATCCTTGTCCCCATCCCTGTCCCACCATTGTCCCCATCCTTGTCTCCATCTTGTCCCCATTCCTATCCCTGTCTTTGTCCCATCTCTGTCCTGTCCTTGTCCCCATCCCTTCCCAACCCTCGTCCCCATTTCTGTCCCCATCCATGTCCCAACCCTTGTCCCCATTCCTGTCCCTACACCCATCCCTGTCCCACCATTGTCCCCATTCCCACACCCATTCCTGTCCCCTCCTTGTCCCGATTCCTGTCCCACCACTGTCCCCATTCCCATCCCCAATCTTGTCCCCATCATTGTCCCCATTCCCATCCCCATTCCTGTCCATCTCCATCCTTGCCCCTGTCCCCATCCCCATCCCAACCCTTGTCCCCATCCCTGTCCCCACACCCATTCCTGTCCCATCATTGTCCCCATTCCCATTCCTGTCCCTATTCCTGTCCTTGTCCCAATCTTGGTCCCCATCCTCATCCTTGTCCCTGTCCCATCCTGATCCCTGTCCCCATCCCCAACCTTGTCCCCATCCCTGTCCCAATCTTTGCCCCCATCCCCATCCTTCTCCCCATCCCTATTCTAGTCCCATCCTTGTCCCCATTCTGACCCCTGTCCCCATCCCCATCCTTGTCCCCATCTCCATCCCTGTCCCCGTTCCCGTCCCCTGTCCCGTCCCCACCGCTGTCCCCGTCCCCTCACCGGATCTCCTTCTCCCTCCTCCTCTCCGCCTCCCGCAGCTGCTCTCCCCATTCCCTGGGGCAGCTGAACCCGCTCAGGCTCTGCGCCAACCGCACCACGAACGACGCCACGTCCCCTGCCAAAAACGCCTCCTTGTCCGTCTGGAACCGAGGGGCCACAACTGGACACACTATTCCAGATGTGACACAATATTCCAGATGTGGCCTCCCCAGGGCAGAGCAGAGGGGCAGGAGAACCTCTCTGACCTACTGACCACCCCCTTCTAATCCCCCCAGGTCCCATTGGCTTCCTGGCCACAAGGGCCCAGTGCCGGCTCAGCCCACAGCACCCGCTATTCCCAGCTGGTCTCCCATCCAAGCACTGACCGGGCCCGACCCTGCTTAGCTTCCCAGATCAGACGGGATGGGGTGTTCTCAGGGTGCTATGGCTGTATATATTATATATATGTATATATATATATGTTCCCCAAGTATACCCTGATAGTATCTGAACTAAACCCTTTTTTCAAGGGCAAGCAGAGGGGCAGGAGAACCTCTCTGACCTACTGACCACCCCCTTCTAATCCACCCCAGGTATCAATGGTCTCCCATCCAAGCACAAACCAGGCCCGACCCTGCTTAGCTTCCCAGATCACATGAGATGGAGCATTCCCAGGGCGTTATGGCTGTATGTATTTTATATACATATATATGTTCCCCAAGTGTATCTTGATAATATCTGAACTAAAGGGCAGAGCAGAGGGGCAGGAGAACCTCTCTGACCTACTGACCACCCCCTTCTAATGCCCCCAGGTACCACTGGTCTCCCATCCAAGCACTGACCGGGCCCGACCCTGCTTAGCTTCCCAGATCAGGCGTTCTCAAGGTGCTATGGCTGTATATATTATATATATGTATATATACATGCTCCCTAAGTATATCCTGATAATATCTGAACTAAACCCTTTTTCAATGCTCATCCTGCTGTCCCCAGGACCCCCCGCTCCCTTTTCCACCCCCCCGGGTGACCCCTCACCCTGCACCGCCAACCGCGGCTTCCAAAACACATCCGAATTCTTCAACAGCTGCTCCCGGTCTCGGTTGACGGCGACGACGGCGGCGCCGCGGTTGAACAGTCGCCCGTAGGACAGGCGGAAATCGCAGACGGCGCCTTGGGGACATCAACAGTGTCACTGTGGGGGTGTTGGTGACGTTACGGGGTGTCACCGACCCGATTTGGGGACGCGGTACCTGCCAGCAGCACCAGGTCGGCGTCACGAAGGGCGTCGCGGCGGTTTTGGCGCAGCAGGATGGGGCTGTCGGGGGGAAGGAGCCCCCGCGATGCCCCCCCCAGGTAACAGGGGATGCCGAGGGACTCCAGCGCCGAGCTGGGGGACAGAGGGGGACAAAATGCAGCCGGTTGGCCCCAAATTGGCTCGGTTTGGCCTTAAAATTGTCCCAGTCTGAGGCCCAAACTGGCTCAGTTTGGCTTTAAAACCACCCCCAAACCATCTCATAGACCCCAAACTGGCTGATCCACCCCCAAACCAGTTCAACTGTCCCCAAACCAGTTCAGCCACCCCCAAACTGGCTGATCCGCCCCCAAACCAGTTCAACTGTCCCCAAACCAGTTCAACTGTCCCCAAACCATCTCATAGACCTCAAACTGGCTGATCCACCCCCAAACCAGTTCAACTGTCCCCAAACTGGCTGATCTGCCCTCAAACCAGTTCAGCTGCCCCCAAACCAGTTCAGCCAGCCCCAAACCAGTTCAGCCGCCCCCAAACCATCTCATAGACCCCAAACCAGTTCAACTGTCCCCAAACCAGTTCAACTGTCCCCAAACCAGTTCAGCTACGTCCAAACCAGTTAACCCATCCCCAAACCAGTTCAGCCACCCTGAAACCATCTCATAGACCCCAAACCAGTTCAACTGTCCCCAAACCATCTCATAGACTCCAAACGGGCTGATCTGCCCCCAAACCAGTTCAACTGTCCCCAAACCAGTTCAACTGTCCCCAAACCAGTTCAACTGTCCCCAAACCAGTTCAACTGTCCCCAAACCAGTTCAACTGTCCCCAAACCATCTCATAGACCCCAAACCAGTTCATCTGTCCCCAAACCATCTCATAGACCCCAAACTGGCTGATCTGCCCCCAAACCAGTTCAACTGTCCCCAAACCAGTTCAGCCGCCCCCAAACCATCTCATAGACCCCAAACCATCTCATAGACCCCAAACCATCTCATAGACCCCAAACCAGTTCATCTGTCCCCAAACCATCTCATAGACTCCAAACGGGCTGATCTGCCCCCAAACCAGTTCAACTGTCCCCAAACCAGTTCAGCCAGCCCCAAACCATCTCATAGACCCCAAACTGGCTGATCCGCCCCTAAACCAGTTCAGCCGCCCCCAAACCATCTCATAGACCCCAAACCAGTTCAACTGTCCCCAAACCATCTCATAGACTCCAAACGGGCTGATCTGCCCCCAAACCAGTTCAACTGTCCCCAAACCAGTTCAACTGTCCCCAAACCAGTTCAACTGTCCCCAAACCAGTTCAACTGTCCCCAAACCAGTTCAACTGTCCCCAAACTGGCTGATCTGCCCCCAAACCATCTCATAGACCCCAAACCAGTTCAACTGTCCCCAAACCATCTCATAGACCCCAAACTGGCTGATCTGCCCCCAAACCAGTTCAACTGTCCCCAAACCAGTTCAACTGTCCCCAAACCAGTTCAACTGTCCCCAAACTGGCTGATCCGCCCCCAAACCAGTTCAGCCGCCCCCAAACCAGTTCAGCCGCCCCCAAACCATCTCATAGACCCCAAACCAGTTCAAATGTCCCCAAACCAGTTCAAATGTCCCCAAACCAGTTCAAATGTCCCCAGAGCAGCTGTTCTGGGGTCTCACCAGAGCTGCGCTGGGGTCGTGGGGGGCAGCATGGCCTGGCTGCCCAGCAGCACCAGCGGCTTCCTGGCCCGGCTCAGCAGCTCCGCACAGCGCTGCACCTGCGCCCAGAACACACCTCGCACCCCAAAACACACGTCTTTCACCCCAAAACACACGCCTTGCAGCCCAGAACCACCTCTCACCCCAAAAACAATGCCTTTCACCCCAAAACCCCCTCATTTGAGGGCAAAAACCACCCCAGTCAGGCCCAAAACCGCCTCGTTTGACCCCAAAACCGCCTCATTTCACCCCAAAACCCACCCCAGTCAGGCCCAAAACCGCCTTGTTTGACCCCAAATCCCACCCCAGTCAGGTCCAAAACCACCTCGTTTCACCCCAAGCCCACCTTGTTTGACCCCAAAACCACTTCATTTCACCCCAAAACCCACCCCAGTCAGGCCCAAAACCATCTCATTTGACCCCAAAACCCACCCCAGTCAGGCCCAAAACCGCCTTGTTTGACCCCAAATCCCACCCCAGTCAGGTCTAAAACTGCCTCGTTTCACCCCAAAACCAGCTGATTTAACCCCCAACCAGCTTAGCTGGGCCCTAAACCCAGCCAAACTTAACCCTAAAACCGGCTCAGCTGATCCCTAAAACCAGCTTATTTGGGCCCCAAAAACTGGCTCAACTGAGCCCTAAAGTCAGCCCAGTTTAGCCCCAAAACTGGCTGAAGCTAAGCCCCCAAACCAGCTTAAATGGGCCCTAAACCCAGCCCAGTTTAACCCTAAAACTGGCTCAGCTGATCCCTAAAACCAGCTTATTTGGGCCCCAATAAGTGGCTCAACTGAGCCCTAAAGTCAGCCCAGTTTAGCCCCAAAATTGGCTCAGCTGAGACGCAAAAACCGGCTCAGCTGAGGCCTAAAACCAGCTTAGCTGGGCCCTAAACCCAGCCCAGTTTAACCCTAAAACTGCCTCAGCTGATCCCTAAAATCACCCCAGTTTAGCCCCAAAAAGAGCTTAGTTGGGCCCCAAAATTGGCTCAGTTATCTCCCCAAACCAGCTCAGCTGAGCCCTAAAACCAGCTTAGATGGGCCCTAAACCCAGACCAGCTTAACCTTAAAACTGGCTCAGTAGAGCCCCAAACCAGCTTAGATAAGCCCTAAAACCAGCCCAGTTTAACCCTAAAACTGGCTCAACTGAGCCCTAAAATCAGACCAGTTCAGCCCCAAATCTGGCTCAATCTAAGCCCTAAAACCAGCCTTAGCTGGGCCCTAAACCCAGCCCAGCTTAACCCTAAAACCGACTCAGCCGATCCCTAAAATCACCCCAGTTTAACCCCCAAACCAGCTGATTTAACCCCAAACCAGCTTAGTTGGGCTCTAAACCCAGCCCAGCTTAACCCTAAAACCAGCTCAGCCGATCCCTGAAATCACCCCAGTTTAACCCCCAAACCAGCTGATTTAACCCCAAACCAGCTTAGTTGGGCTCTAAACCCAGCCCAGCTTAACCCTAAAACCAGCTCAGCCGATCCATAAAATCACCCCAGTTTAACTCCCAAACCAGCTGATTTAACCCCAAACCAGCTTAGTTGGGCTCTTAACCCAGCCCAGCTTAACTCTAAAACCAGCTCAGCCGATCCCTGAAATCACCCCAGTTTAACCCCCAAACCAGTTGATTTAACCCCCAAACCCACTGATTTAACCCCCAAACCAGCTGATTTAACCCCCAAACCAGCTTAGTTAGGCCCTAAACCCAGCCCAGCTTAACCCTAAAACCAGCTCAGCCGATCCCTGAAATCACCCCAGTTTAACCCCCAAACCAGTTGATTTAACCCCCAAACCCACTGATTTAACCCCCAAACCAGCTGATTTAACCCCCAAACCAGCTTAGTTAGGCCCTAAACCCAGCCCAGCTTAACCCTAAAACCAGCTCAGCCGATCCCTTAAATCACTCCAGTTTAACCCCAAAACCAGTTGATTTAACCACCAAACCCACTAATTTAACCCCCAAACCAGCTGATTTAACCCCCAAACCAGCTTAGTTGGGCCCTAAACCCAGCCCAGCTTAACCCTAAAACCAGCTCAGCCAATCCCTTAAATCACTCCAGTTTAACCCCAAAACCAGTTGATTTAACCCCCAAACCCACTAATTTAACCCCCAAACCAGCTGATTTAACCCCCAAACCCCCCATGTACCGACACCCCCCAAACCCCACTTAAGCCGGGCTTAAACCCACCTCCTCCTGCGTGGCCTGTGGCACATGAATGGGCAACGGTGACAAATCCTGGGGCTCCCAGGCCCCCGCAAAAAGGTTCCGGATGTAATTTCGAAGGTACCTATGGGGTTAATTTTGGGGTGCGGGGGGTTCATTTTGGGGGTGCTGGGGATTTTTGGGGGTGCTGGTGGGGGGTTCTTACCATGTCACCAACGTCCCCCGAAGTCCCCGGGGGGTTCGGGTGGCCCCGATTTCCTTCTCCACCACATGGAAGGGATAGAGAACGTCAATGGGCAGCTCCACGAAAACAGGACCTGTAAGAAATTTGGGGGTGCAAAGAGGGGGGGACACCCCAAAATCAGATTAAAAGAGAGTTTTGTGGGGGGGAAGCAAGTTTTGGGGGGTAAAAAGCACTTTTTGGGGGGGTTAAAAGCTCTTTATTTGTGTTAAAAGTCATTTTGGGGGGGGTTAAAGGGACCTTAATTCAAACAGCAGCGCCCCAAAAAGGGACTTTTGGGGGGTAAAAAGGACTTTGGGGGGTAAAAGGCAATTTTGGGGTGTTTGGGGGGGGGGTAAAACACCCTCCAGTTTGCAACGTCACCCCCCAAAAAGACACTTTTGGGGGTTAAAACCCACTTTTGGGGGGTAAAACTCTTCCCCAAATCCCAATATCACCCCCCAAAAAAGACGCTTTTGGGGGCCAAAATCTGGGGGAGTTTAGTGTGTTTCCCCCCCAGTTTTTTGTGTGTGTGCCCCCAAAATTTGGGGGTGTCTCCCCCATGTTTTGTGTGTGTTTTCCCCCCATTTTTGGTACATTTCCCCCCCATTTTTGACATGTTTCCCCCCCATTTTTGGTCTGTTTCTCCCTCATTTTTGTGTGTTTTCCCCCCATGTTTTGTGCGTGTGTCCCCCATAATTTTGGGGTGTCCCCCCCCACATTTCGGGGTGCCGTACTGGGGGTCCCAGACCTGGCGGTGGCCATGGCCTGGCGGATGCTGGGGCCAATGTCCCCCATGTTTCGTGTGTGTTTCCCCCCTAAATTTTGGGGTGCCCCCCCACATTTTGGGGTGCCCCCCCCACATTTCGGGGGTGCCGTACCAGGGGTCCCAGACCTGGCGGTGGCCATGCCCTGGCGGATGCTGGGGCCAATGTCCCCCATGTTTCGTGTGTGTTTCCCCCCTATGTTTCGGGGTGCCCCCCCCACATTTTGGGGTGCCCCCCCCACATTTTGGGGTGCCCCCCCCACATTTCGGGGTGCCGTACCGGGGGGTCCCAGACCTGGCGGTGGCCATGGCCTGGCGGATACTGGGGCCAATGTCCCCCATGTTTCGTGTGTGTTTCCCCCCACACTTTGGGGTGTCCCCCCCACATTTTGGGGTGTCCCCCCCACATTTCGGGGTGCCATACCGGGGGTCCCAGACCTGGCGGTGGCCATGGCCTGGCGGATGCTGGGGCCAATGTCCCCCATGTTTCGTGTGTGTTTCCCCCCACACTTTGGGGTGTCTCCCCTATGTTTCGGGGTGCCCCCCCATATTTTGGGGTGTCCCCCCCCACATTTTGGGGTGCCATACCGGGGGTCCCAGACCTGGCGGTGGCCATGGCCTGGCGGATGCTGGGGCCAATGTCCCCCATGTTTCGTGTGTGTTTCCCCCCACACTTTGGGGTGTCTCCCCTATGTTTCAGGGTGCCCCCCCATATTTTGGGGTGTCCCCCCCCACATTTTGGGGTGCCATACCGGGGGTCCCAGACCTGGCGGTGGCCATGGCCTGGCGGATGCTGGGGACAATGTCCCCCATGTTTCGTGTGTGTTTCCCCCCTAAATTTTGGGGTGTCCCCCCACATTTTGGGGTGTCCCCCCCACATTTCGGGGGTGCCGTACCAGGGGTCCCAGACCTGGCGGTGGCCATGGCCTGGCGGATGCTTGGGCCAATGTCCCCCATGTTTTGTGTGTGTTTCCCCCCATATTTTGGGGTGTCCCCCCCCACATTTTGGGGTGCCATACCGGGGGGTCCCGGACCTGGCGGTGGCCATGGCCTGGCGGATGCTGGGGACGAGGTCGCGCACGGTGCGGACGGACACGCGGGCCTTGCAGAGCGTCCTGAAGAGCGAGAGCTGCTCCACGTCCTGCAGCGCGCCGCGGCCCTGCGGGTTCAAAACGGGACAAAATGGGCCAAAAATGAGGAAAAATGAGCCCCAAATGGGGGGGAACGGGTCGGAAATGGGGGGGACGGGTTGGAAATGGGGGGGGACGGGTCGGAAATGGGGGGGGACGGGTCGGAAATGGGGGGGGAATGGCTGAAAGATGGCGGGAAGTGCCTCAAAAATGGAGGGGAACAATGCCCCAAAATGGAGGGAAAATGAGCTCAAAATAGGGGGAACGGGTCAGAAATGGGGGGGGAAAGCACCCAAAAATGGAGGGAAAAACGGCCCAGAAATGGGGGGGGGGAAAACGACCGAAAGATGGCGGGAAGTGCCTCAAAAATGGAGGGGAATAACACCCCAAAATGGAGGGAAAATGAGCCCAAAATAGGGAGAACGGGTCAGAAATGGGGGGGAAAAGCACCCAAAAATGGAGGGAAAAACGGCCCCAAAATGGAGGGAAAAACGGCCCCAAAATGGAGGGAAAAACGGCCCCAAAAAATTGAGGGAAAAACGGCCCCAAAAAATTGAGGGAAAAACGGCCCCAAAAAATTGAGGGAAATGAGCCCAAAATGGGGGGAAACACCCAAAAATGGAGGGAAAAACGGGTCGGAAATGGGGGGGGGAAACGGCCGAAAGATGGCGGGAAGTGCCTCAAAAATGGAGGGGAACAACACCCCAAGATGGAGGAAAAATGAGCTCAAAATAGGGAGAACGGGTCAGAAATGGGGGGGAAAAAGCACCCAAAAATGGAGGAAAAAACGGCCCCAAAATGGAGGGAAAAACGGCCCCAAAAAATTGAGGGAAAATGGCCCGAAAATGGAGGAAAATGAGCCCAAAATGGGGGGAAACGGGTCGGAAATGGGGGGAAAATGGTCGAAAGATGGCGGGAAGTGCCTCAAAAATGGAGGGGAACAACACCCCAAGATGGAGGAAAAATGAGCTCAAAATAGGGGGAACGGGTCAGAAATGGGGGGGAAAAACACCCAAAAATGGAGGGAAAAACGGCCCGGAAATGGAGGGAGAAACGGGTCGGAAATGGAGGGAGAAATAGCCCGGAAATGGGGGGAAGTAAATGGAGGGAAGTGCCTCAAAAATGGAGGGGAACAACGCCCCAAAATGGAGGGAAAATGAGCCCAAAATAGGGGGAACGGGTCAGAAATGGGGGGGAAAAACTCCCAAAAATGGAGGGAAAAACGGCCCCAAAAAATTGAGGGAAAATGGCCCCAAAATGGAGGAAAACGGGTCGGAAATGGCCGAAAGATGGTGGGAAGTGCCTCAAAAATGGAGGGGAACAATGCCCCAAGATGGAGGAAAAATGAGCTCAAAATAGGGGGAACGGGTCAGAAATGGGGGGGAAAAAACACCCAAAAATGGAGGGAAAAACGGCCCCAAAATGGAGGGAAAAACGGCCCCAAAAAATTGAGGGAAAATGGCCCGAAAATGGAGGAAAATGAGCCCAAAATGGGGGGAAACGGGTCGGAAATGGGGGGGAAAATGGTCGAAAGATGGCGGGAAGTGCCTCAAAAATGGAGGGAAACAACGCCCCAAGATGGAGGAAAAATGAGCTCAAAATAGGGGGAACGGGTCAGAAATGGGGGGGAAAAACACCCAAAAATGGAGGGGGAAACGGGTCAGAAATGGAGGGAAAACCATCCCAAAAAGTGGAGGGAAAACCGGCCCAAAAATGGAGGGGGAAGGGGTCGGAAATGGGGGCGAAAATGACTGAAAGATGGCGGGAAGTGCCTCAAAAATGGAGGGGAACAACATCCCAAAATGGAGGAAAAATGAGCTCAAAATAGGGGGAACGGGTCAGAAATGGGGGGGGGGGGGGAAACACCCAAAAATGGAGGGAAAAACGGCCCGGAAATGGAGGGAAAATGAGCCCGAAAATGGAGGGAAAAAACACCCTGAAAATGAGGAAAAATGAGCCCCAAATTGGGGTGAAACCACCCAAAAATGGAGGGGAAAAACCTCCCCAAAAATGGAGGGGAAATGAGCCAAAAATGGGGGGGAAAAAACACCCCAAAAATGGGGGGAAAAAACACCCCAAAATGGAGGGGAAAAAACACCCCAAAATGGAGGGGAAATGAGCCAAAAATGAGGGGAAAAAACACCACAAAAATGGGGGGAAATGGGTCAGAAATGGGGGGAATAACAACCCAAAAATGGAGGGAAAAACTGCCCCCAAAATGGAGGGGAAATGAGCCAAAAATGAGGGGAAAAAACACCACAAAAATGGGGGGAAATGGGTCAGAAATGGGGGGAATAACCACCCAAAAATGGAGGGAGAAAACGCCCCAAATACTGAAGAAAAGAAACACCAAATGGAGGGGGAAAAAAAGGGCGGGAAACACCTCAAAAATGGCGGAAACATACCCAACATAATGGCGGAAAACACCCCAAAAATGAAGGAAAAAACCCCCAAACTGAGGAGAAAAAACAAACAAAATGGCAGGAAACTCTCCAAAATGGAGGAAAAAACCCTAAAATTGAGAAAACCCCCCCCAAAATGTGCCCAAAAAGGGATTTCTTTACCTTTTGTAAGGTGGCGGCTGCTCCCCCGATGAGCAGCAATGGCGACTCGGCCAACTGGGCGTTCTTGACCGCGGTGATCGTGTTGGTGACACCGGGGCCCGCGGTGACAATGGCGACACCGACACCACCTGGGGATGGCACAGGGGGGACAAATGGGGACAAAAGCCACCACAGATGGTCCCTGGACACCCCCAAAGTCTTTAAACCCTTCACAGATCAATGGGGACCCAGCCAAGTTGGGACACCCCAAAACCTTGGAACAGAAGAACATGGCGGCCTTGGCGTCACCTCCTTGGCCTGTAGGTGACAAATGGGGACAAAAGCCACCACAGAAGGTCCCTGGACACCCCCAAAGTCTTTGAACCCTCGTCAGGTCAATGGGGAACCAACCAAGTTGGGACACCCCAAAATTCTCCATCCATTGAGCCAAGAGAAGGTGGTGGCCATGAAGTCACCTTCTCTTGGGCCTGTAGGTGACAAATGGGAACAAAAGCCACCACAGAAGGTCCCTGGACACCCCCAAAGTCTTTGAACCCTTCGTAGGTCAATGGGGACCCAACCAAGTTGGGATACCCCAAAATTCTCCATCCATTGAGCCAAGAGAACGTGATGGCCATGGAGTCACCTTCTCTTGGGCCTGTAGGTGACAAATGGGGACAAAAGATACCACAGAAGGTCCCTGGACACCCCCAAAGTCTTTGAACCCTCATCAGGTCAATGGGGAACCAACCAAGTTGGGACACCCCAAAACTCTCCATCCATTGGAGAAGAAGAAGGTGGTGGCCATGGGGTCACCTCATGGTTCTGTCCCCACCAGAGCTGACAAATCACCTTTGGTAGGTGACAAATGGGGACAAAAGCCACCACAGATGGACCCTGGACACCCCCAAAGTCTTTAAACCTTCCTCAAGTCAACAGGGACCCAACCAAGTTGGGACACCCCAAAACTTTGGAACAGAAGAACATGGTGCCCTTGGTGTCACCTCCTTGGCCTGTAGGTGACAAATGGGGACAAAAGCCACCATGAGGTGACCCTAGATCTCACCGGAGAGGCGGGAGACGGCGTCGGCGGCGAAGACGGCGGTGGCCTCGTGCCGCGTGTCCACCACGCGCACCCCGATCTTCTCGCAGGCCACCAGGATGGGCGAGATGTGCCCGCCGGCCAAGGCGAAGACGAACCGCACGCCGTGGGCCTTCAAGACGGCGGCCACCAACTCCCCACCGTGCCGGGGACTCCGCGGGTCCACCTGTGACACCGGGGGGGACGTCACCGGCGTCACCTCGGCCCGAACGATGCGGGGTTTGGGGTGAAAAAGGGTGGTTTTGGGTAAAAAATTGGGGGTGCAGCCTACCGGGTGGAGGAGTTGGTGGAGGAGGCCCAAGCGATGGGCCAGCGCGGCCAGCGCCGCGGCCACCGCCAGCAGGAGGGCGGCCAAGGCCACGGTGACGGCGCTCAGGGCGTCCATGGGGATGGCGGGAGAGGCCTGGGGGGGACAGGTGAGACTGGGTTAGGTGAGCCAGGTTTAGCTGAGTCTGGATTAATTGAGCCGGGATTAGGTGAACTGGGATTAGCTGAACCAGGATTAGTTGAACCGGGATTAGTTGAATTTGGTGAATTGAACCCAGATTAATTAAACCCAGATTAATTAAACCCAGATTAATTAAACCCAGATTAATTAAACCCAGATTAATTGAATTTAGTGAGTTGAACCTGGATGAATTGAACCCCAATTAATTAAATTTGGTGAATTGAGCCCAGACTAATTAAATTGGGTGAACTGAACCCGGATTAATTGGACCCAGATCAGTTGAATTTGCGGAATTGAAGCCTGATGAATTGAACCCCAATTAATTAAATTGGGTGAATTGAACCCAGATTAATTGAACCAGGATTAATTTAATTTGGTGAAATGAACACGGATCACTTAACCCAGATTAATTGAATTTGGTGAATTGAACTCAGATTAATTAAACCCAGACTAATTGAATTTAGTGAGTTGAACCTGGATGAATTGAACCCCAATTAATTAAATTTGGTTAATTGAGCCCAGACTAATTAAATTGGGTGAACTGAACCCAGATTAATTGGACCCAGATCAGTTGAATTTGCGGAATTGAAGCCGGATGAATTGAACCCCAATTAATTAAATTGGGTGAATTGAACCCAGATTAATTGAACCAGGATTAATTTAATTTGGTGAAGTGAACACGGATCACTTAACCCAGATTAATTGAATTTGGTGAATTGAACCTGGATTAATTGAACCTGGATTAAACAAACCTGATTCACTGCATCTGGTTTAACCGAACCCAGTTTAACTGAGGTGGATGAATTGAACCCAATGGAACCTAACCCAAGGAATTCAATCCGGTTTAACTGAACCCAGTTTAACTGAACCCAGTTTAACTGAACCCAGCACTTCTCTGGCGCAACCCCCAACACTAAGCCAAGCCTAATCCACACTAAGCCAAGCCTAATCCACACTAAGCCAAGCCTAATCCACACTAAGCCAGGCCCAAACCCAGCTCATTTGCTTAATTACCCTAACGAACTCGTCTGTCTTCTCCAACTCTCGGTGCCCACGCAAAGACCTGCTTGGGACGGGGTGGGGGGGAAGAGACAAAAAATCCCAAACCCGGCCTAACCCTCCCCCCCCCCCCCCAAACTAATCCCGGTTTTAGCCCATTCCCACCCCCTCAGAGCTGATCCAGACGCCGGGATTTTTCTCCTTAAACCCCCAAATTTGCCTCTTTTTAAGCTTAAAAAAGGCGATGGGGGGGGGTGTAGGGATCCCCCACCTCCTCCCCCCGCGGTGTCCCCTGGTTCTGTGACCCCCCCCCCACCAGGGTCACCCCTCCCAGGGTCCCCCCCAATCCCACGTCGTCCCCCGCCCCGTTCCCATGGCAACCCCCAGAGGGCGGGGCCAACCCCCCTGGGTGTCCCCCGGTCCCATGACCCCCCCGGATCCAAGGGCACCCCCCGTGTGCCCCCAAATCGGAATACCCCCCCGGCCGCCACCTGCTCGTCCCGGAAGCCCCGAACCCCGCCCACCCCTGCGGCCCCGCCCACCACACCAAGCCCCGCCCACCACCGCGGCCACTCCCCCTCCCCGCACCGACCCCGCGGCCGCCGGCGCTGCCGCCTGAATCACATGACGCCGACTGAATCACGTGACACTGCCTTCCGGCTCCGCCCCTTCTAGTCATTCGCCCTCCGGAGCTTTATTTTTTCCCCTCAGCGGAGCGCGCTGATTGGCTGAGGGGGGGGGGGGGGGGGGGGGGGGGCGGAGTACAGGGGGCGGGGCCAGGGAAGGGGGCGGGGCCAGGGCTGGGCAGAGTCTAAAGGGCGAGGGTCGGAACGAGGGGCGGGGCCAAGGGAAGGGGCGTGGCCTTCTGGGGGAGTCCCCCATGGGGATTCCCCCGGGGGGGGGTTTACGTGGAGATCTCGCTTGGGGGGGAGGGGTCTATTGGGGTTTACATGGGGTGTTCGATTGGGGGGGGCCTCCCATTATGGGGGATCAATTTGGGGGGGGTTCTCCCATGGATTTTCGGGGGGGAGGGTGGGGACCAGAAACTGCTCCGGGGGACCCAGGCGTCCGGGAAGGTGCCACCCCCCCCGGGGGGGGATGTGTGGGAAATTCCGTCCCGATCGGAGGAGGCGAAATCCCGGGGGGGGGGGGGGGGCAGGGGGAGACACTTCCCGTCCACGGTGACGTCACCAACCGGAGGGACCCAGGCGTCCGGGTACCCCCATATTAGCTTCCAGGGGACCCAGGCGTCCGGATCCCCCCCAATGTCTTTTAGGGGACCCAGGCGTTCGGGTACCCCCTCCCCCAATGTCTTCCAGAGGACCCAGACGTCCGGATCCCCCCCAATGTCTTTTAGGGGACCCAGGCGTCCGGATCCCCCCAATGTCTTTTAGGGGACCCAGGCGTCCAGACCCCCCATAAAGGTTTCCAGGGGACCCAGGCGTCCGGGTATTCCCCAATATCTTCCAGAGGACCCAGGCGTCCGGGCACCCAGTGATGGGGAGGTGGGAGCAGCCCCCGGACGCCTGGGTCCCCTGGAAGCCGTTATGGGAGGGGTTTTGGGTGCCCGGACGCCTGGGTCCCCGTCCCAGCACTCTCCGCCTCCCCCCGGTGTCCCCACCGGGGTTCCCCCCGCCCCCGGTGTCGCCGGTTCCTCCCCGGTTTGTCCCCACCCCCCGGGGCCGCTTTGTCCCCAGCCCTGATCGCCCCCTCCTTGTCCCTCCCCGGTGTCACCGGTGTCCCCCCCGCTCCCACCGGGGTCCCTTCGGTCCCTCCCCAGTGTCCCCAACCCCTCCCCAGTGTCCCCATCCCCTGTATCCCAAACCCCTCCCGGTCCCTCCCAGTGTCCCCATCCCCAATGTCCCCAACGCCTCTCGGTCCCTCCCAGTGTCCCCCCGGTGTCCTCATCCCCGCTGTCCCCATCCCCTCCCCGGTGTCCCCATCCCCTCCCCATTGTCCCCATCCCCCGCTCAGTGTCCCCATCCCCTGTATCCCCATCGCATTCCCGGTCCCACCCCGATGTCCCCAACCCCTCTCTTGTCCCTCCCCATTGTCTCCGGTCCCTCCCTTGTCCCTCCCATCCCCTCCCTGTCCCCTCCCCGATGTCCCCAACCCCTCTCAGTCCCTCCCCATGATATCCCAATCCCCTCCCCAGTGTCCCCATCCCCTCCCTTGTCCCTCCCGGTCCCCATTCAGTGTCCCCAACCCCTCCCCAGTGTCCCCATCCCCTCCCCACTGTCCCCGGTCCCTCCCTTGTCCCTCCCATCCCCTCCCGGTCCCTCTCGCGGTGTCCCCATCCCCTCCCCTTGTCCCCATCCCCTCCTCAGTGTCCCCATCCCCTGTATCCCCATCCCATTCCGGGTCCCTGTCGGTCCCCCCGCGATGTCCCCAACCCTTCTCCCTCTTCCCCACAGTGTCCCCAACCCCTCCCTTGTCCCTCCTGGTCCCTACTCAGTGTCCCCAACCCCTCCCCGGTCCCTCCCTTGTCCCTCCCATCCCCTCCCTGTCCCCTCCCCGATGTCCCCAACCCCTCCCCGTCCCTCCCTGTCCCCTCCCCGGTGTTCCCTGTCCCCTCCCCATCCCCTCCGCTCCCTGTATAACGGCGGCTCCTCCGCCGCGTCCCCGCCGCGATGTCGCCTCTCGCCGGTCCCGCGTGTCCCTGCGGGGTCCCCCCCGCGTCCCCCCCCGGGTTCCCCAGGGACCTGCTGCTGCTGCTGCCGGTTCCGCTGCCGGTTCCGCTCCGGGTCCCGCTCCTGGTCCCGCTCCCGCCGTCTCCTCCCGGTTGTCGCCGCCGCCGTCGGAGCCGCCGCCCTCGGAGCCGCCGCTGCGGTGCTGGGGCTGCTGCGGGGCACGGAGCGGCCGCGGGTGAGAGCGGGGAGCGGGCTCTGTCCGGGGGTCGGTCTGTCTGTCCGGGGGTGTGTCCGTCCATGTGTCTGTCCGGGTGGCTGTCTGTCCGTCCAGGGCTCTGTCTGTCCGGGGGTCTCTCTGTCCGGAGGTCTGTCTGTTACGGTGCTGGGGCTGCTGCGGGGCACGGAGGTTGTCCCCGCCCACGTGTCTGTCCGTCCGGGGGTCTGTCTGTCCAGTTGTCCGTCCATGTGTCTGTCTGTCTGTCTGTCCGTCCGGGGGTCTGTCCCCTGCGGTGCTGCGGGGCACGGAGTGGCTGTGGGGTGAGAGCGGGGAACGGGCTCTGTCCAAGTGTCTGTCTGTCTGTCCCGCGGTCTGTCTGTCCCTCCGGGGGGTCTGTCCGTCCATGTGTCTGTCTGTCTGTCCGGGGGTCTGTCCGCTGCGGTGCAGCGGGGGCACGGAGTGTCTGCGGGTGAGAGTGGGGAACGGGCTCTGTCCGAGTGTCTGTCTGTCTATCCGTCCGGGGGTCTGTCCGTCCGGGGGTCTGTCCGTCCATGTGTCTGTCTGTCTGTCCGGGTGTCTGTCCGTCCGGGTGTCTGTCCGTCTGTCCGGAGGTCTGTCCGCTGCGGTGCTGTGGGGCACGGAGTGGCTGCGCGTGAGAGCGGGGAACCGGGTGGGTCTGTCCACCCATGTGTCTGTCCATCCGGGAGTCCGTCTGTCCAGTTGTCCATCCATGTGTCTGTCTGTCTGTCCGTCCGGGGGTCTGTCCTTCCGGGGGTCTGTCTGCTGCGGTGCTGCGGGGCATGGAGTGGCTGCAGGTGAGGGTGGGGAACGGGCTCTGTCCGTCCATGTGTCTGTCTGTCCGTCCATGTGTCTGTCCAGCAGTCTGTCTGTCCGGGGGTCGGTCAGTCTGTCTGTCCGGGGGGTCTGTCCATCTGGGGTTCTGTCTGTCCGGGGCTCTGTTTGTCTGAGGGTCTGTCTGTCTGTCCGTGTGTCTGTCTGTACATCTGGGTATCTGTCTGTCCAGGTGTCTATCTGTCCGTCCAGGGGTCTGTCCATCTGGGTGTCCGTCCATCTGGGGCTCATGCCTACTCATGTGTCTGTCTGTCCGGGGGGTCTGTCCGTCCATCCATGTGTCTGCTCGGCTGTCCGTCTGTCCATGGTGTCAGTCCATCCATCCATGTGTCTGTCTGTCTGTCCGTGTGTCCATCTGTCCATCCAGGTGTCCATTTGTCCACCTGTCTGTCCATATGTCTGTCTGTCCAGGGGTCCGTTCAGCCCTTTTTCCAGGTGTTTGTCCAAGTGTCCATTCGTCTGTCAGTCTGTCCGGGGGACTGGGTGTCAATCTGTCTGGGGGACTGGGGTGTCCATCTGTCCATCTGTCAGAGGGTCCGTTTGTCTGTTTTTCCTGCTGTTTGTCCGGGGTGTCCATTCGTCCGTCAGTCTCTCTGTCCAGGGCTCTGTCTGTCCAGTTTTCCAGCTGTCTGTCCATCTGTCTGGGGCAAGCTGGGTGTCCATCCGTCCGTCTGTCCATCTGGATGTTCCTCCCAGTGTCTGTCCATTTGTCCGGGTGTCCATCCGTCTGTCCGGGAGCTCTGGGTGTCCGTCCAACTGGTTGTCCAGCTGTCCATTAGTTCCAGGTGTCTGTCTGTCTGTCCAGGTGTCTGTCCTGGTGTCCGTCCGTCTGTCTGCTTGTTCAGGTGTCCGTTAGGGTCCTGGTGTCCAGTGTCCCATTGTCCGTCTGTGTCCCCACCCCCCATGCCTCAGTTTCCCCAGTGTCCCCAAATCCCCCCCAATGGAAAGTCCCCAAATCCCGTCATGACACCAACTTCCCTTTGGGGGGGTGGGTGGGGGGAGGTGACACTTGGGGACAAGGACACTTGGGTCCCCCCTGACATTCCCTTTCCCCTCCCCCACAGGCTGCGACCCGCTGCCCACGTCCTGCTGAGCGCCGGTGAGTGACACTGGGGACACTGGGGACAAGGAACACATGGGGGGACATAGAGGTATAGGGACATTGGGGACATGGGGGGGACTTGAGGACATTGGGGACATGGGGAGATGGAGGGACATGGGGAGACTTGGGGACAAGGGACATATGGGGGGACATGAGGGACATGAGGATATGGCAGGACAGAGGGGACATGGGGGGGACTTGGGGACATTGGGGACGTGGGGAACATTGGGGGACTTGGGGACATGGGGAAAGGGGGCATGAGGCCGGGGGGACATGGGGGGGACTTGGGGGACATGGGGGGACAAGGAGGGACATGGGGACATTGGGGACATGGGGGGATATGGGGGGACACAAGGGGACATGGGGATATAGGGGGACAGGGGGACATGGGACATATGAGGGGACATGGGGACATGGAGGACATGGGGACATCAGACAGGGGACGGGGACACAGTGATATTGGAGACATGGGGCCAGGGGACATGGGGATGGGGAAAGGGGGGACATGGGGACATCAGACAGGGGACATGGGGATGTTGGGGACATGGGAACATGGTGTGACATGGGGACGTCAGACAGGGGCCAGGGGACATGGGGATATTGGGGACATGGGGACATCAGACAGGGGCCAGGGGACATGGGGACATGGGGACTGTGGCTTCTGCTCCGTCACGTCGCGGTTCCTCCTTCCGCCCGCGCTGAGGAAATGTCACCGGGGAGCGTCCGGGGGCGGCACCGGGCGTCACGGAGCGTCCCCAAGTGTCACGGAGTGTCCCCAAGTGTCATGGAGTGTCCCCAGGATGTCACAGAGCATCCTCCGTCCCCAAGGTGTCACAGAGTGGCCCCAAGTGTCATGGAGTGTCCCCAGGATGTCACAGAGCATCCTCTGTCCCCAAGGTGTCACGGAGTGTCCCCAAGTGTCACAGAGTGTCCCCAGGATGTCACAGAGCATCCTCTGTCCCCAAGGTGTCACAGGGTGGCCCCAAGTGTCACGGAGTGTCCCCAGGATGTCACAGAGCATCCTCTGTCCCCAAGGTGTCACGGAGTGTCCCCAAGTGTCACAGAGTGTCCCCAGGATGTTACAGAGCATCCTCCGTCCCCAAGGTGTCACAGGGTGGCCCCAAGTGTCACGGAGTGTCCCCAGGATGTCACAGAGCATCCTCCGTCCCCAAAGTGTCACGGAGTGTCCCCAAGGTGTCACAGAGCATCTTCTGTCCCCAAGGTGTCACAGGGTGGCCCCAATTGTCACGGAGTGTCCCCAGGATGTCACAGAGCATCCTCTGTCCCCAAGGTGTCATGGAGTGTCCCCAAGTGTCACAGAGTGTCCCCAGGATGTCACAGAGCATCCTCTGTCCCCAAATGTCACGGAGTGTCCCCAGGATGTCACAGAGCATCCTCTGTCCCCAAGGTGTCACGGAGTGTCCCCAAGTGTCACAGAGTGTCCCCAGGATGTCACAGAGCATCCTCTGTCCCCAAATGTCAAGGAGTGTCCCCAGGATGTCACAGAGCATCCTCCGTCCCCAAGGTGTCATAGGGTGGCCCCAAGTGTCACGGAGTGTCCCCAGGATGTCACAGAGCATCCTCCATCCCCAAAGTGTCACGGAGTGTCCCCAAGGTGTCACAGAGCATCCTCTGTCCCCAGGATGTCACGGAGTGTCCCCGAAGTGTCATAGAGTGTCCCCTGTCCCCAGGATGTCACAGAGTGTCCCCAGGGTGGCACAGACTGTCCTTTGTCCCCAGGGTCCCCAAGGATGTCACAGAGTGTCCTCTGTCCCCAAGGTGTCATAGGGTGTCACAGAGTGTCCCCAAAGGGTCACAGAGTGTCCCCAAGATGTCACAGAGTGTCCCCAAAATGTCACAGGGTGTCATGGAGCATCCTCTGTCCCCCAGGTGTCATGGAGTGTCCCCAAGGTGTCATAGGGTGTCACGGAGTATCCTCTGTCCCCAAGGTGTCATAGGGTCTCACAGAGTGTCCTCTGTCCCCAGGATGTCACCGAGTGTCCCAAGGATGTCACAGGGTGTCCTCTGTCCCCATGGTGTCACACGGTGTCCCCAAATTGTCACAGAGCATCCCCTGTCCCTGCAGTCACCCCTCTCCCCTTGGGGACACCCATGTCCCCCTAGCAACACCTTTGTCCCCTTGGGGACACCCACATCCCATCGCTGTCACCCCCCTGGGGACACCCATAACCCCCCTTGTCCCTTTCTTTGTCCCCCCCAGGCTCCTTGTCCCCCTTGGGTCCCCTCCTGCGCTACGAGACTGGAATCAACGGCGCCTTCCTGAGCGGTGACATCCAAGTGACGTCCCCCGCGGGAGCTGCTGGTGACATCGGGGGGGCTCTACCTGCTCTACGGCCAATTCGCCCTCAGCTGCGCGGCCACCGAGTGTCCCCAAGGGACCGTCACCCTCCAGCTGCGCCGCCGCGGGTCTCAACAACCTCTGCTGGCGGTGACGGTGACAATGACACCGGGGACAGGATCGGGCCCCGCGCGCTCTGGGTTGTCACAGGCGGTGGGACAATTGGAGCCCGGGGACGTCCTGAGCTTGGCGCTGGTTGGAGACACAATCGGGGACAATGATGGGGACAATGATGGGGACGGGTGGCAGTTGGAGCAGGACGAGCGGGAGGGGAATTTCGTGGGGTTGTTGCGGATCGCCGGGGGGGTGACATGGGGGGATGTTTGGGGACATGGGGGGTGGAGATCTGGGGACATGTGGGGACATTGGTGACGTCCCAGCTGGAGATTTTGGGTCCCAAAACCCCCATGTCCAAAGATTTGGGGACATCAAGTGACATCAAGAGACATCAGTGATGTCCCTGCCAGGAGATCAAGGGACATCAGGGGACATCAAGGGACATCAATGACTTCCCTACCTGGAGATTTGGGGACATCTGGGGACATTGGTGACTTCCCACCTGGACATTTTGGGTCCCAAAACCCCCATGTTCAAGGATTTGGGGACATCAAGGGACATTAAGGGACATCAAAGGACATCAGTGACCTCTGTGCCTGGACATTGGGGACACCAAGTGACATCAAAGAGCCCATTTTTGGGGACATCGGGGTCCCCTTCCCGCCCCCCCCCAGCCGGCCTGGGGGTCCCTCCCCCTCCCCTAAATTATTCGCCGCTTAATTTATTTATTAATTAATAAATCTATTTATGGTGCCCGGTGTCCTAAAAGGGCTTTAATTGTCCCCAAAAACAGGGGACGATCCCCCCGGGATGTCACCGACCCGGACGCCGGGGTCCTCACGGGTGTGTTTGGGGTCCCCACCGCCCCCTTAGTGATGAGATGAGGTGCCGGTTTGTTCGGTAGGGGGGCGCTCTGCAAAGGGAACCCAGGCGTCCGGGGTGGGGACCCACAGAGCCCAATAGAGCCCGATAGAGCCCAACAAAGCCCAACAGAGCCCAATAGGGCCTAAGAAAGCTCAACAGAGCCCAACAAAGCCCAACAGAGCCCAATAGGGCCTAAGAAAGCTCAACAGAGCCCAACAAAGCCCAACAGAGCCCAATAGGGCCTAAGAGAGCCAACAAAGTCCAACAGAGCCCAACAAAGCCCAAGAGGGCCCAACAGAGCCTGATAGGGCCCAATAGGGCCCAACAGAGCCTGACAGGGCCTGAGAGAGCCCAATAAAGCCCAACAGAGCTGGGTAGGGCCCAACAGAGCCCAATAGAGCCCAACAGAGCCCGACAGAGCCCAATAGGGCCCAGCATAGCCTGACAGAGCCCAACAAAGCCAAATAGGGCCCAACAGAGCCCAATAGGGCCTGACAAAGCCCAATAAAGCCCAACAAAGCCCAATAGGGTCCAACAGGGCCCAACAGAGCCCAACAGAGCCCGATAGAGCTCAACAAAGCCCAACAGAGCCCAATAGGGCCCAACAAAGCCCAACATAGTCTGATAGAGCCAAACAGAGCCTGATAGGGCCAAACAAAGCCCAACAGAGCACAACAAAGGCCAACAGAGCCCAATAGGGCCCAATAAAGCCCAACATAGCCCAACAGAGCCTGATAGGGTCCAACAAAGATTGACAAGGCCCAACAGAGCCCGATAGGGCCCAACAAAGCCCGACAGAGCCCAATAGGGCCTAAGAGAGTCCAACAAAGCCTGACAGATCCCCCCAGCAGGCAGTTAAGGAGATGACACAGCACTGGGTGGGGGGACACAGGGTTTGACATCAGGACCCCCCCGTCGAGGGGTGACCCCCAGGATCCACCCCCCATAGGGCTCGGCCCCCAATTTTGGGGGTAAAAAAACGTGATTTTGGGGGGTTATAACCCCAATATTGATGCTCACAAGCCCCTTTTTGGGGTCAAATTTTCACTTGGGGGTCAAATGTCCATTTTTGGGGCATCAAAGTTTAATCACCCCCACCCGGATGCCTGGGTCTCTTCTTGGGGACATCAACCCTGGGGGTGTCACCTCTGCCTGGATGCCTGGGTCCCTTCTCAGAGATGTTGTCCCCATGATCTTGTCCCCACTTGGACGCCTGTGTCCCTTCTTGGGGACATCAAACCAATGGTCACCCCCCACCCGGATGCCTGGGTCCCTTCTTGGGGACATCGACCCTGGGGTGTCACCTCTACCTGGACGCCTGGGTCCCTTCCCACAGAACTCGACCCCATGATTCGTCCTTATCCTCGTTTATTGTCCGTCCTGGGGGGATGGGATGGGATGGGACTGGGATGGGATGGGATGGGATGGGATGGGATGGGATGGGGGGGGGGTCTGTGGTCAGCAATAGTCCGAGTAATCTTCATCCACATAGTTGGCGGGGAACCATCCGACCTGGGGGAGAAGGACACGGTGGGAGATGAAGGACACGATGGGACATGTTGGGACAAGGAGGACACGATGGGAGATGAAGGACATGATGGGACAAGGACACGATGGGAGGAGAAGGAACACGATAGGACAAGAAAGGACACGTTGGAGAAGAAAACACATTGGGAGAAAAAGAACACGATGGGACAATAAGGACACATTGGGACAAGGAGGACACAATGGGACAAGAAGACGATGGTATAAGAAGGACACGTTGGGATAAGAAACACATTGGGAGAAGAAACACATTGGAGAAGAAGGACATGATGGGACAATATAGGACACGTTGGGACAAGAAGGACACGTTGGGGAGAAGATGGACACATTGGGAGAGAGAATGGACACGTTGGGAGAAGGACATGATGGGTGAAGGACACATTGGGAGCAGAAGAACATGATGGGGGCAAGAAAGACACGATGGGACAAGAAGGACATGTTGGGACAAGAAGGACACTGGAGCAGGAGGACAAAATGGGGCAAGGAGGACATGATGGAAGAAGAAGGACACATTGGGAGAAGAAGAACATCTTGGGAAAAGGATATGGGAGAAGAAGGACATGATAGAAGAAGGACACATTGGGAGAAGAAGGACACAATGGGACAAGAAGGACACGATGGGACAAGAAGGACACGTTGGGAGCGGGGAGGACATGTTGGGACAAGAAGAACACGATGGAAGAAGAACGCATTGGGAGAAGATGGACATGTTGGGAGAAGGATATGGGAGAAGAAGGACATGATGGGTGAAGAACACGATGGGACAAGAAGGACACGTTGGGAGCAGGAGGGCATGTTGGGACAAGGACATGTTGGGACAAGAAGGACACGATGGAAGAAGGACACATTGGGAGAAGAAGGACATGATGGAAGAAGACAGACACATTGGGAGAGGGACATGGGAGAAGAAGGACATGATGGGTGAAGGACATGATGGGACAAGAAGGACACATTGGGAGTGGGAGGACACGTTGGGACAAGGACATGTTGGGATAAGAAGGACATGATGGAAGAAGGACACGATGGGTGAAGGACACAATGGGACAATAAGGACATTTTGGGAGCGGAAGGACATGTTGGGACAAGGACATGTTGGGACAAGAAGGACACGATGGAAGAAGGACACATTGGGAGAAGATGGACATGATGGGAAAAGAACATGGGACAAGAAGGACACAATGCGTGAAGGACATGGGAGAAGAAGGACACAATGTGTGAAGGACATGTGACAAGAAGGACACAATGGGTGAAGGACATGGAAGAAGAAGGACACGATGGGTGAAGGACATGGAAGAAGAAGGAGATGATGGGTGAAGGACACGGGACAAGAAGGACACAATGGGTGAAGGACACGGGAGAAGAAGGACACGATGGGTGAAGGACACGGGACAAGAAGGACACAATGGGTGAAGAACATGGGAAAAGAAGGACACGATGGGTGAAGGACACATGGGAGCAGGTGCTGGAGCTCGGGTGCCACGTGTGGGGGTCCTACCCGTCCGTAGATCTCCCCTTTCCACCAGCCCGGGTGGCCCTTCTTGCTGAGGACGCGGATCACGTCGCCCTCCCGCAGCGTCAGCTCCGTGCGGTCGCGGGCGCTGAAGTCGTACCGGGCCTTGGCCGAGCCGAAGCTGCGCACGGCGCCTGGGGACAAGGACACAGGGTCCCCCGGGGCCACCTCGGGGCCACCGCGGTCCCTCCAGCTGCTCCTCGTGGTTGTTGTGTCCCCTTGACCCTCCCGTGGTCCTTGGTCACTCAACCCAACCTTGGTCATCACCAATGAGGTGACTCCATGACCCAAATGTCCCCTTGGTGCCTCTTGGCCATTGGTCACTCAACCCGACCTTGGTCATCACCAACGAGGTGACTCCATGACCCAAATGTCCCCTTGGTTCCTCTTGGCCATTGGTCACTCAACTCAACCTTGGCCATCGCCAATGAGGTGACTCCATGACCCAAATGTCCCCTTGGTTCCTCTTGGCCATTGGTCACTCAACTCAACCTTGGCCATCGCCAATGAGGTGACTCCATGACCCAACTGTCCCCTTGTCCCACGTGTCCCCCTTGGTTCTTCTGGACCATTGGTCCCTCAGGTCAACCCATCACCCCCATCCCACCATGACCCCAATGGTGGGACCCCACCATCTCCATCCCACCTTATCCCAATGGTGAGACCCCATCAACTTCATCTCACCATGACCCCAGTGGTGGGAACCCATCATCTCCACCCCACAAGAGACCCCGCCAGCTCCATCCCACCCTCATCATGGTGGTGGGACCCCATCACCTCCAACCCACCATGACCCCAATGGTCGGACCCCATCATCTCCACCCCACCATGACCCCGATGGTGGGACCCCATAACCTCCACCCCACCTCACCCCTCCACTGGGACCCCCCCCGTGTCCCCCCTTTGTCCCGATGTCCCACCGTGCGCCCATGGTCCCGCGCGCCTCTCAGGCTCCTTGAAGGCCACGGCCAACGTCGTGTCCAGCGCCTTGAAGCAATCCCGGAGCGAATGGCGCTGGTAGAACTCCACCAACTCCTGGAGACCATCCGGGGGTCACCACCAGCCCCCCCAACCCACAGAGGGGTCCCCAAACATCTGGGGGGGTTCCCAAACATCTGGGTTGTCCCCAAACATCTGGAGGGGTCCCCAAGACTCACCACCAACCCCTTGAAGGCCTTTTTGTCGGTGACACGGAACAACCCTTCCCCGGTCATCACCTTGATGTGCTTCACCTCCCCACGGAACCTGGGGGTGGGACGCGGTGGGGCGACCCCTCAGGGTGTCCCCCACCCTTGTGACACCCCAAAAAACGTGTGTGTCCCCCCATTACTTGATGCTGATGGCGTATTCGCCGCCGTCCTTCACCCGTTGCCGCACCAGGAACGCGCCGTCTGAACGTGGGGCCAGCGCCTCCTCGGCCTCCCCACGCTCCATGGGGCCAGCGAACCTAGAGATGTGGGGGGGCACGGGGTCCTGAACCCCCCAAAATGGCACCCCAGGGGATTTGGGGGGGCTTTTGGGGGGCTGGGGGACACGTGGATGGAGAATTTGGGAGGAAAACAGGAGGGATGGGGTGACCCTGGGGAGGGTTGATGGGGTCTTGGGGTCTCCAGAGCCCACAGCAAGATTTTGGGGTCCCCAGGGCCCACAGGAGGATTTGAGGGCCCACAGGAAGATTTGAGGACCCAGGGGAGGATTTGGGGGGGTCCCCCAGGGGTTGTGGGGGCCCAGAGGGGAATTTGGGGGCCCAGGGAAGAATGTGGGGGTCCCAGGAAAGGATTTGGGGTCCCAGAGGAGGAATTGGGGGCCCAGGAAAGAATTTGGGGGGCCCCAGGGGCTGAGGGAGGATTTTGGGGGTCCCAGGAGAGGATTTGGGGGGCCCAGGGGATGATTTTTGGATCCCCAGAGCCCAGGGGAAGATTTGGGGAACCAAGGGAGGATTTGGGGGGATTCCCCAAGGGTTGTGGGGCCCAGAGGGGAATTTGGGGGCCCAGGGGAGGATTTGGGGTCCCCAGAGCCCACAGGAGGATTTGGGGGTCCCAGGAAAAGATTTGGTGTCCCAGAGGAGGATTTGGGGGCCCAGGGAAGGATTTGGGGTCCAAGGAGAGGATCTGGGGTCCCAGGAAAGCATGTGGGGCCCATGGGAGTATCTGGGGTCCAAGGAGAAGATTTGGGGTCCCAGAAGAGGATTTTGGGGTCCCCAGGGCCCCCAACACCAACCAGGGGTAGACGGACAGATCCGGCAGCGGCACCTGGGGACAGAAGCAGATTTGGGGACAAGAAGGTGACACCCCCAGAGCCCAGGACACCCCCAGATCTCAGGGGCTCCTCGGGGACATTTCTGGGGGTCCCCGGGGACAGTTTTGGGGTCCCTTGGGACAGTTTTGGGGTCCCCGTGACTCACGGGGACGAAGGGTCTGACGGCAGCGCAGGGGAACCAGCCCAGGTCACCAGTGGCCAAGTTCCTGCCCTGTGGACAAAGGGACGTGGGGACATTGTGGGTGGGACGTGGGGACACTGGGGTGACGTGGGGACACTGGGGGGGATGTGGGGACATTGGGGTGACGTGGGGACATTGGGGGTGACGTGGGGGGGGGACATCAGGGGACACAGGGGGATGTAGGGAGGACATGGGGACACTGGGGGGACATGGGGACACAAGGGGATGTGGGGACACAAGGGGACGTGGGGGGGACATCAGGGGATGCGGGGGGGGACATGGGGGGATGTGGGGACATTGGGGTGACGTGGGGACACAAGGGAATGTGGGGGACATCAGAGGACATGGGGACAACATGGGGGGACATGGGGACACTGGGGTGACATGGGGACATTGGGGTGTTGGGGTGACACAGGGACACGAAGGGATGTGGGGGGTCATGGGGACAACATGAGGGGACATGGGGACACTGGGGGGACATGGAGACACTGGGGGGGTGTTGGGGGGACATCAGGGAACATGGGGACAACATGAGGGGACACTGGGGACAATGGGGTGATGTGGAGACATGAGGGGATGTGGGGGGACATGAGGGGACATAGGGGGGGACATCAGGGGACCTGGGGATGGCGGGACACTGCGGGGACTTGGGAGGGACATTGGGGACACTGGGGTGACATGAGAACATCAGGGGACATTGGGGGGACATGGGGGGACACGAGAGGACATGGGGGGACATGGGGGGGACATGAGGGGGACATGGTGGGGGACATGGCGCTCTGTCCCCACCTGCCACCAGAGCTGCTCAGCCTCGGCCACCGTCACCTCCAGGACGTCCCCGGGGCTGAGGCGCAGGGGGGTCCCCAGGGACCCCGGCGGGGGGGGGGACACCCCCATATGGCTGCGTGGCCTCCATCTTGGGGAGCCCTGCGGGGGGACAGTCCATGGGGAGGGACCCAGGTGTCCGGGGAACACAGGCGTCCGGGTCTGGACACTCCCCCGACATGAGGACCCAGGCATCCAGGACATGGACACCCCCCAAATGAGGACCCAGGCGTCCGGGACATGGACACCCCCCTGAACATGAGGACCCAGGCGTCCGGGTGTGGACACCCCCCTGAACATGAGCACCCAGACGTCTGGGTGTGGACCCACCCCAACATGAGGACCCAGGTGTCCGGGTGTGAAAGCCCCCAAAAGAGGACCCAGGTGTCCAGGTGGACCCAGGCGTCTGGGTGTAGACCACCCCCAAAAGAGGACCCAGGTGTCCAAGTGGACCCAGGCATCCGGGCATGGACCCCTTCCCCAATATGGGGACCCAGGCATCCGGGTGTGCACCCTCCCCTTTGCCCCTCACACAAGGACCCAGGCGTCCGGGGGACCCAGGCATCCGGGCCGTGTCCTCACCCAGGTGTCCCGGCTCGGGCTGCGGCCGCGGCCACTTGTTCTGGGGACAACGAGACCCAGTCGGGACCCATTTCCACCCGTTTTGACCCATTTCTGCCCATTTTGACCCATTTCTGCCCATTTTGACCCATTTCCTGCCCATTTTGACCCATTTTCCCCTATTTTGACCCATTCCTGCCCATTTTCAACCATTTTGAACTATTCTCACCCATTTTGAGCCATTTCCCCCCATTTTGACCCATTCCCGCCCATTTTGACCCATTTCCCCCTATTTTGACTCATTCCCGCCCATTTTGACCCATTTCCCCCTATTTTGACTAATTCCCGCCCCCATTTTGACCCATTTCCCACCCATTTTGACCCATTCCAGCCCATTTTGACCCGTTTCCCCACCCCTTTTGACCCATTCCCGCTCATTTTGACCCATTCCCGTCCATTTTGCACCTTTTTCGCCCATTTTGCCCCATTTTCACCCATTTTGCCCCATTTTCCCAGTTCCCAGTACCTTCCGGGTCCCGGGGTCTGTGGAGAAGAGGAAACGCTCGTTACTGGGGTAATTAGCGCTAATTAACACTCATTAACACTCATTAACACCCCTCAGCCATCTTGGATCCCACAGTGCACTGTGCTTTGTCGGCCATCTTGGATCCCACAATCCCCTGCTCATGGTGGCCATCTTGGATCCCCTAATACTCATGTCGGCCATCTTGTATCCCACAATCCCTGGCTCAGTGTCTGCCATCTTGGATCCCATAATGCCCAGTGGACCATTTCATATCCCACAATCCCCTTCTCATATCAGCCATCTTGGATCCCACAATCTCTGGCTCTGTGTCCGCCATCTTGATTCCCACAATCCCCTGCACCATATCAGCCATCTTGTATCCCACAATCCCTGGCTCTATGTCCGCCATATTGTATCCACAATGCACTGTGCCATGTCAGCCATCTTGTACCCCACAATCCCCTGTTCACATCAGCCATCTTGTATCCCAAAATGCCCTGCTCATGTCAGCCATCTTGTATCCCATAATGCTCATGTCAGCCATCTTGGATCCCACAATCCCTGGCTCTGTGTCTGCCATCTTGCATCCCATAATGCTCACATCGGCCATCTTGGATCCCACAATCCCCGACCCTGCATCCACCATCTTGTACCCCAAAGTCCCTTGCCCACGTCGGCCATCTTGTATCCCAATATACCCTGCTCACATCAGGCATCTTGTACCCCCTAACGCTCACATCAGCCATCTTGTACCCCACAATCCCTGGCACTGTGTCCGCCATCTTGTCTCCCACAAGACCCCACTCCCCCAACCCTCTCTGCCCGTTCCCCCCCATCCCATGATGCCGCTCACCAGCCCCGCCCTTCCCACAGGGCCCCATCCTGCCCAGACACTCCTTGTGCGCGGGGGGCGCGGCAGCGGCTGCAGCGATAACCCTGGTAGAACGTGCCCCTGGGGACATGGAGGGGACACGGTGAGCAGGAGGGGACGCCCCTGCGCCCCACAGCCAATCCCGGGCCTCGAGCATCCGCGTTGGCCTGGGCCCCGCCGGGATCAACCACCTTGGGTATGAGCCCGGGATTGGCCCATGGTGGCCTTGGCCCACCTGGGACTCCATCCACCCAACCTTTGGCCCCACCCAACCTTTGACCCCGCCCAACCATTGACCCCCCACCCAACCATTGACCCCCACCCAACCATTGACCCCCACCCAAATAATGACCCCCACCCAATCCTTGACCCCCACCCAACCATCAACCTCCACCCAACCATTGACCCCACCCAACCATTGACCCCCACCCAACCATTGAACCCCACCCAACCATTGACCCCCACCCAACCATCGACCTCCACCCAACCATTGACCCCACCCAACCATTGACCCCACCCAACCATTGACCCCACCCAACCATTGACCCCCACCCAACCATTGACCCTGCCCAACCCTTGACCCCCACCCAACCTTTGACCCCACCCAACCATTGACCCCCAACCAACCATTGACCCCCACCCAACCCTTGACCTCACCCAACCATCGACCTCCACCCAACCATTGACCCCCACCCCACCATTGACCCCACCCAACCCTTGACCCCCACTCAACCCTTGACCCCTTTTGACCCCACCCAACCCTTGACCCCACCCAACTCTTGACCCCACCCAACCATTGGCCAACCTTGACCTCTACCCCCAAAATCCCCTTCTCCATATCACCCTGTCCCCCCCAAAATGGGCCATAATTTTGTGGGTCCCACCTCAACAACATCTGGCAGGCCCTGCAGGAAGTGGTGTCCTCGAAGGAGAACATCTGGAACTCGTGCCCATCGGCCAACGCGTGTTCGGGGAAGATGTTCGAGCTACCAAGAGACATGGGGGATGTGAGGCTGCTGGGGGGCAAATTGTCTCACCCCCAGGGCCACCAATGAGGACGGGAACCCCACCCATGGGTGCTGGGCACCTACAGGGCCATCTCGAACTGTTCCAGCCACTTCTTCTTCAGCTCGTGGGTCTTGAAGAAGAGCTCGTAGCCCTGGAGCCCGGCGGTGGCGATGAGCAGGAACGTGTGGCTCCACTGCGGGGAACGGGGCTCAGCGGCGCCCGGACGCCTGGGTTCCTCACCCCCGGACACCTGGGTTCCCCACCCCCAGACACCTGGGGCCACCAGGATTTGTCCATGTCCACCAAGGACATGGACACTTGAGCCACCAAGGATCTGGATGTTGAGGGCCACCAGATATGGACACTTGGGCCACCAAGGACGTGGACACCTGGGCCACTAGACCTGGACACTTGGTCCCACCAGACCTGGATCTTTGGGTTGCCAGATGTAGACACTTGGGCAACCAAGGACTTGGACACTTGGGTCACCAGGGACCTGGATGTTGAGGTCCACCAAATGTGGACACTTGGGCCACCAGATCTGGACACTTGGGCCACTAAGGACTTGGACGCTTGGGGCCACCAAGGACTTGGATACTTGGGGCCACCACGGCCACCAAGGACTTGGCTACTTGGGCCACCAGATGTGGACACTTGGGCCACCAGACGTGGACACTTGGGCCACCAAGAACTTGGATACTTGGGCCACCACATGTGGACACTTGGGCCACCAAGGACTTGGATACTTGGGCCACCAGACCCGGACACTTGGGGCCATCAAGGACTTAGATACTTGGGGTCACCAGATGTGGACACTTGGGCCACCAAGGACTTGGATACTTGGGCCACCAGGTGTGGACACTTGGGCCACCGAAGACTTTGTGCCAACCAGACCTGGCTGTTGGGCCACCAGACCTGTCCTTTGGGCCACCACCCGTTCCCCATGGTACCTTCTTGCCGTCACGGGGCCCGAGGCCACCGTCGCGCAGCTGGTGGCTCTGCAGGTCCACCACGTCCTTGGCCTCATAGTTGTCCCCACGGCGCTTGCAGATGATCAGGGCCTTGTCCAGGAGGAACCCGTACCTGGGGACACGGATGCAGGTGACACCGTGGCCACCAAACACCTCGGGGTGTCCCCGGGGCCACCAAGTGCCTCAGCGTGTCCCCAAGGTGTCCTTGCGTTCCCATCTGTCTGGCCCTGTGGGTGTCCCTGTGGTCTCCTTGTGGTGTCTCCATGGTGTCCCCATGGCCCTGTGGGTCTCCCTGTGGTGTCCCCAGGTTCTTGTGGTGTCCCCATGGTGTCTCCTTGGGTGTCCCCATGTTCTTGTGGTGTTCCCATGGGTGTCCCCAGGTTCTTGTGGTGTCCCCATGGGTCTCTCCATGGTGTCCCCATGTTCCTGTGGTGTCGCCTTGGGTGTCCCCAAGGGTGTCCCCAGGTTCTGGTGGTGTCCCCATTCTTCTTGTGGTGTCTCCATGGTGTCCCCATGTCCCTGTGGGTCTCCCTGTGGTGTCCCTTTGTTCCTGTGGTGTCCCCATTCTCTTTGTGTTGTCTCCATGGTGTCCCCATGTCCCTATGGGTCTCCCTGTGGTGTCCCCACGTTCTTGTGGTGTCCCCATTCTCTTTGTGTTGTCTCCATGGTGTCCCCATGTCCCTATGGGTCTCCCTGTGGTGTCCCCATGTCCCTGTGGATGTCCCTGTTGTGTCCCCATGTTCTTGTGGTATCCCCATGGGTCTCCCCATGATGTCCCCATGTCCCTGTGGTTGTCCCCATGGGTATTCCCACGTTCTTGTGGTTGTCCCTATGGGTCTCCCTGTGATGTCCCCATGTCCCCATGGGTCTCCCTGTGGTGTCCCCATGTCCCCGTCCCACCTGTCCACCTTGGAGCGCCTCTCGGTGCTGGAGACCTTCAGCTCCCCGTCGATTTTGGGGCGACCGAACTGAGCCAGGGACTGCGGCTGCGTGGGGACATGGGGACATGGGGGGATATGGGGACATTGGGAGGACATGGGGTGACATGGGAACAGGGAGATATGGGGGTACATGGGGTCATGGGGGGACATGGGGACAATGGGGGCATGCAGGGCGACATGGGGACAGGGGGATATGGGGGTACATGGGGATATGGGGACATGGGGGGACATGGGGGACAGGGGGACATGGGGGACAGGGGGAACATGGGGACATGAGGGGACATGGGGGGACATGGGGATATGGGGGAATATGTGGATATGGGGACATGGGGATATGGGGGACATGGGGGGACATGGGGTTATGGGCACATGGGGGATTTGGGGACATGTGGGATATGGGGATATGGGGACATGGAGACATGGGGATATGAGGGGACATGGGGGGACATGGGGGACATGGGGATACGGGGACGTGGGGGACATGGGGACATGGGGACACGGGGGAACACAGGGGACACAAGGGACGTGAGGGACATGGAGGGGACACAGGGACATAAGGGGGATCCCAGGGAGTTTCAGGGTCCCCACCATGTTGTGCAGACAGAGCTGGACACTGGGGCAGTTTGGGGGTGCAGAGGCAGTTTTGGGGGGTCCCAGGGGCTTTGGAGGGTTTTGGGGAGTCTCGGGGTGTTTGGGGGGTCCCGCGGGGGGGTTTTGGGGTCCCAGGGGGTTTCGGGGTCCCCACCATGTTGTGCAGACACAGCTGGACGCTTGTCAGCTGTTTGAGGGTCTCGTTGTCCCGTTTCACCTCGTTCACACATTGAGCCAAATCCTGGGGGGCACAGTCAGACCCCCCCCAAAAAACAACACCCCCAGGGACCCCCCAGGACACCCCAAAACCCCCCAGGACACCCCAACCCCCCCCAGACACCCCAGGACACCCCAAAACCCCCCAGGACCCACCAGGACCCCCCAAGTAACCCCAGGACTCCCAAGACACCCCTGGAATGCCCCCAAAATCTCCCAAGACCCCCCAAAACCCATCAGAACCCCCTAAGACACCCCCAAACCTCCCCAAGACCACTCAGAACCCTCTGGGACCCCCCCTAAACCCCCCTAATATCCCCCAGGACCCCCCCAATACCCCCCTGGCTCCCCCCATAACTCCTCAGAACCTCCTAAGACCTCCCCAAGGTGTCTCCAGGACCCCCCAAAACCCCCCAAACTTCCCCAAGATGCCCCCAGGATTCCTCCCCTGGACCCCCCAAAATCCCCCAGGAGCCCCCCAAAATCCCCCCAACTACCTCCAGGATCCCCCAAAACCCCCCCAGGACTCCCAAGACCCCCCAAGAACCCCCCAAACTTCCACAAGACTCCCCCCAGGACCCCCCAAAACCACCCAGGACCCCCCAAATCCACCCTCATGGCATCCAGTGCCCCCCGCAGGTTCTCCCGCTCCGTTGGCTCCGGGGTCAACTTCACCAGCTCCTGGGGGGCAGAGGTCAGAGGTCACGGCAGGGACTCAGGCGTCCGGGCCCCCCCTCCCCCCCCGAGGGACAATGGGTAGAACCCCCCCACAGTGGGACTCAGGTGTGCCCCAAGGGACCCAGGCATGCCCACACATCCCTGAGGGATCCAGGCATGCCCTGAGGGACCAAGGTGTGCCCTGAGGGACCCAGGCATTCCCCTGAGGACCTAGAGGACCCAGGCATGCCCCAGAGGACCCAGGTATCCCTTTTCTTTCCAAAGGGACCCAGGCATACCCTCAAATCCCTGAGGGACCCAGGCATGCCTCAAGGGACCCAAGTGTGTCCCCACATCCCCAAGGGACCCAGGCATACCCCTTCCTCCCTAAGGGACCCAGACATGTCCCAAGGGACCCAGGCATGCCCCACAGGACCCAGGCATGCCCCTTCCTCCACAAGGAACCCAGGCGTGACCCAGAGAACACAGGGGACGCAGGCATGCCCCTCCCTCTCCAAGGGACCCAGTCATGCCCCAAGGGACCCAGGCATCCCCCTCCCTCCCCAGAGGACCCAGGCATGCCCCAGAGGACCCAGGCATGCCCCGGGGCCAGACCTGCAGCAGCAGGTGGTACTTGAGCACTCGCTGCATCGGCACCATCAGCAGATCCCGCAGGGAGAAGCGCCCGTTGTTGGCTCGTTGGGAGCACTCCTGGGGTCACGGGGGGTCACAGGGGTCACGGGGGGTCAAGGGGGTCACGGGGGTCAGCAGGGTCACAGGGGTCAAGGGGGGTCACAGGGGTCAAGGGAGCCATGGGGGTCAAGGGGGACATGGGGGTCATGTGGGGTCAAGGTTGTCACAAGGGTCATGTGGGGTCACAGGGGTCATGGGGGTCACAGGGGTCTAGGGGGTCACAGAGGTCACAGGGGGTCAAGCGAGGTCATGTGGGGTCACAGGGGTCACAAGGGTCATGTGGGGTCAAAGGAGTCATGTGGGGTCATGGGGGTCACAGGGATCAGGAGGGTCACAGGGCTCAAGGGGGGTCACAGGGGTCAAGGGGTCACAGGGGTCAAGGGTGGTCAAGGGGTCATGGGGGTCATGTAGGGTCAAGGGGGTCACAGGGGTCATGTGGAGTCACAGAGGTCATGGTGGGGGGGCGTCCCATGGAAGGGACCCAGGTGTCCGGGCGCACCCGCAGTTTCATGGGGAGCTTTTGGGTGGGGGGATTTGGGGGTTAATGGGAGATTTGGGGGTTCAAGGGGGGTTTGGGGGGGGGTCCCATGGAAGGGACCCAGGCGTCCGGGCACACCCGCAGCTTCATGCGCAGGTCGGTGTTGGTGGCCAACTGGTCCAGGCGCCGGGCGGCCGACTCCACTTGGCTACAGTAGCGGCCATAGAGCAGGAACCTGTGGGCAAAAAACACCCAAAATCCACCCAAATCCACCCAAAACGTGGCCAAATTGAACCCAAAATGGCCTTGAGGTTGGACCTGAAACGGCCCTGAAGTTGGGCCCAAAATGGAGAGAACTGAACCCAAAAATCAGCCCTGGAATAGACACAAATGGACCCAAAATTGGGCCCAAAATGGTTGGGGTTGGAGTTGGTAACAGGCCCAAAATGGAGAGAAATGGACCCAAAATGGATCCAGAATTGGACCTGAAATGGACAGAATTGCCCCCCAAATGGGCCTGAAGTTGGGCCCAAAATGGAGAGAATTTGGCCCAAAAAACAGCCATGAAATAGCCCCAAATTGATCCCAAAATGGACCCAAAATTGGGCCCAAAATGGTTGGGATTGGAGCTGGTATCAGGCCCAAAATGGATCTAAAATTGGACCGAAAATGGATCCAAAATAGGACCTGAAATGGACAGAATTGTCCCCAAAATAGACCTGAAGTTGGAGGTGAAGTTGGGCCCAAAATGGAGAGAATTGGGCCCAAAAATCAGCTCTGGAATAGACACAAATGGACCCAAAATTTGGCGCAAAATGGTTGGGATTGGAGCTGGCAACAGGACCAAAATGGATCCAGAATTGGACCTAAAATGGACATAATTGTGCCCAAAATGGGCTTGAAGTTGGACCTAAAATGGCTCTGAAGTTGGGCCCAAAATGGAGAGAATTTGGCCCAAAAAACAGCCATGAAATAGCCCCAAATTGATCCCAAAATGGACCCAAAATTGGGCCCAAAATGGTTGGGATTAAAACTGGTAACAGACCCAAAAAGGATCCAAAATTGGACCTGAAGTGGACAGAATTGTCCCCAAAATGGACCGGAAGTTGGGCCTGAAATGGCCCTGAACTTGGGCCCAAAATGGAGAGAATTGGGCCCAAAAATCAGCCCTGGAATAGCCCCAAATTGACCCCAAAATAGACCCAAAATAGGCCATAAAATGGGCCTCTCCCTGTGCCCCCAGTTCCTCCCAGTTCCCCCCAGTACATCCCAGTCTCCCCAGTTCCCCCCAGTGCTCCCAGTAACCCCCTCCCAGTTCCTCCCAGTTCCTCCCAGTTCCCCCCAGTACATCCCAGTCTCCCCAGTTCCCCCCAGTGCTCCCAGTAACCCCTCCCCAGTTCCTCCCGGTTCCTCCCAGTTCCCCCAGTACCTCTTCTTGTAGGTCAGGAACAGGGGGGGCAGCCCGCGGGCCCCCCCAGTGCTCCCAGTTGCTCCCAGTATCCCCCGCAGCTCCCCCAGGAACTGCTGGTGCAGCTGCAGAAGCTCCTGGGGGGGACACCCCAAAAAAGAGTTACTGGGAGCACTGGGATGTTACTGGGAGGACTGGGAAGGGTTACAGGGAGCACTGGGATGTTATTGGGATGTTACTGGGAGCACTGGGGTTGGTTACTGGGAGCACTGGGATGTTACTGAGAGAACTGGGAAGGGTTACTGGGAGCACTGGGAAAGGTTACAGGGAGCACTGGGATGTTACTGGGATGTTACTGGGAGCACTGGGAAGGGTTACAGGGAGCACTGGGATGTTACTGGGGTGTTACTGGGAGCATTGGGATGTTACTGGGAGCACTGGGATGTTACTGGGATGTTACTGGGAGCATTGGGATGTTACTGGGAGCACTGGGATGTTATTGGGATGTTATTGGGAGCACTGGGATGTTACTGGAAGCACTGGGATGTTACTGGGATATTACTGGGAGCATTGGAAAGGGTTACAGGGAGCACTGGGATGTTACTGGGATGTTACTGGGAGTACTGGGAAGGGTTACAGGGAGCACTGGGATGCTATTGGGATGTTACTGGGATGTTACTGGGAGCATTGGGATTGGTTACTGGGAGCACTGGGGGGTCACTGGGAGGTGTGGGATGGGTTACTGGGTGTTACTGGTCAGTACTGGGAGCACTGGGAGGGTTACTGGGTGTTACTGGTCAGTACTGGGAGGTCACTGGTGTGACTGGTCGGGGTTACTGGGAGCACTGGGGGGTCACTGGTCGGTACTGGGAGCACCGGGAGGGTTACTGGAAGCACTGGGAGGGGTTACTGGTGTTACTGGGAGCACTGGGAAGGTCACTGGTGTGACAGGGTCACCTCGGTGTTGATGAAGACGCTCTCCAGGTCCTGGGGCAGCAGGAAGTGCTGGGGGAACTGGGACTTACTGGGAGCACTGGGAGGGTTACTGGGAGCACTGGGGGGTTATTGGTGTTACTGGGAGGGGTTGCTGGGAGGGTTACTGGTGTGACTGGTGTGCCGGGGTCACCTCAGTGTTGATGAACACGCTCTCCAGGTCCTGGGGCGGCAGGAAGTGCCGCAGCGGCCGCAGGAAGTGCTGGGGAACTGGGACTTACTGGGAGCACTGGGACGGGCACCAGGGAGCCCAGGGCCATGTCCCCAATAGCCCCGTGTCCCCATGTCCCCAGTATCCCCAATATCCACAATGCCCACAATGACCCCATGTCCCCCCGTGTCCTCAATGTCCCAAACAACCCCATTGTCCCCAACATCCCCATTGTCCCCAACAACCCCAATGTCCCCCCTTGTCCCCTGTGTTCCTAATGTCCCCCAGTGTCCCTTTATTTCCTTGATGTCCCCATGTCTCCAATGTCACCCCTTGTACCCCATGTCCCCGTGTTCCCAATGTCCCCCAACATCCTCCATGTCCCCAACATCCCCAATGTCCCCATGTCCTCAGTGTCCCCAACTACCCCAATGTCCTCAATGTCCCCCCTTGTCCCTCCATGTCCCCAATGTCCCCATTATCCCCAACATCCCCATGTACCCAGTGTCCCCATTGTCCCCAACGTCCCAAACATCCCCGTTATCCCCCATGACCCCATTGTCCCCAATGTCCCCATTGTCCCCCATGTCCCCATTGTCCTCAACATCCCCAGTGTCCTCAATGTCCCCCACATCTCCATGTCCCACTGTCCCCAGTGTCTCCATGTCCGCAACATCCCCATTGTCCCCAACATCCCCAACATCCCCATTGTCCCCAACATCCTCGTTATCCCCCAATGTTCCCATAGTCCCCAATGTCCCCAATGTCCCCACCTGGCAGATGCTCTCCAGGGTCTGTGTGTACTTCTCCTCTGTCTGCCGCAGCTCCTGGAGGCAGCAAAGCCGCCGATCCAGCTCCTTCTGCAAATACAGGGGACCCAGGCGTCCGGGAGAGGGACCCAGGCATCCGGGAAGCGGACCCAGGCATCCGAGAAGGGGAGGTGACACTCACGGTGGCCGTCGGTGGCTCCGATCGCATCAGGTCCTCGTAGACATCGTCCCCGTCGTCCCCTTCGGCCTCCACGCAGTCGTACAGCTCATCATCCTCCTCGGCCGTGTCGCTGCGTTCCCAGTATGGACCAGTATGGATCAGTGTGCCCCACGAGCCCCCACAGAGCCCCCCAACCTATCCCCAGTATGGAACAGTATGGACCAGTATCCCCCTCAAATGCCACCCAGCGTCCCCCAACCTATCCCCAGTATGAACCAGTATGGACACGTATGGCCCACAAGCCCCTCTAGAGCCCCTTAAGCTGCCCCCAGTATGGCACAGTATCCCCCTCAAGCCCCCCTAGAGACACTTAAGCTGTTCCCAGTATGGACCAGTATGGACCAGTATGGACCAGAACGTCCCACTCACTCGATGAGGTCAGACAGGCCGCTGTAGATGTCATCGTCCCCAATGCAGTCCTCGGTGGGGAAGGGCCTGGGTAAGGGGGACACAACCCGGACGCCTGGGTTCCTTGGGCCCCGGACGCCTGGGTCCCTCGAGGCCCCGGACGCCTGGGTCCCTTGAGCCCCGGACGCCTGGATCATTCAAGGCCTGGACACCTGTGTCCCTCGAGCCCCGGATGCCTGGGTCCCTCGAGCCCTGGACGCCTGGGTCCCTTAAGCACCATACGCCTGGGTCCCTTGAGCCCCAGATGCCTGGGTTCCTCAAAGTTTGGATGCCTGGGTCCCTCAGGAAGGGGTCCCGGACACCTGGGTCCTTCAAGGCCCGGACACCTGGGTCCCTTGAGCCCTGGATGCCTGGGTCCCTCGAGGCCCTGGACGCCTGGGTCCCTTGAGCCCCATACGCCTGGGTCCCTTGAGCACCATACGCCTGGGTCCCTTGAGCCCCGGACGCCTGGGTCCCTGAGGAAAGGGTCCCAGATGCCTGGGTCCTTCAAGGCCCGGACACCTGGGTCCCTCGAGCCCTGGATGCCTGGGTCCCTCGAGCCCCGGATGCCTGGGTCCTTCGAGCCCCGGATGCCTGGGTCCCCTCCACTCACGTGAGGCCTTTGCTCTGAGCGATGGGCGTCCAGGAGATAGTCGAGAGGGTGTCAATGACCTGGGGACACACAGGGGACGTCGAGAGTCGGACGCCGGGGTCCCTCCCGGACGCCTGGGTCCCCCCTGGATGCCTGGGTCCCCACCTTGCCGAAGTCCTGGACATCGAAGAGGTCGAAGGCCCCGAAGAGCCGGTGCTTGGGCAGCCCCAACTTGTCGGTGCAGGCGCTCAGGAACGTGCGGATGTTCCTCAGGCACAGGAACTGCAGTGGCACCGTCACCATGTCACCCCCGTGTCACCACCGTGTCACCCTGACCCCCATCGGCGCCCCCCTTGGCACCTTCATGGCCATCGGCACCAACATCCCATCGTCATCGCCATTGGTGGCATCTCTGTCATTGTCACCGTCATCCCATCATCATCACCGCTGTTGGTGGCATCTCTGTCATTGTCACCGTCATCCCATAATTGTCACCACCATTGGTGGCATCTCTGTTATTGTCACCATCAACCCTCTTGTCACCACCATTGGTGGCATCTCTGTTATTGTCACCATCAACCCTCTTGTCACCCCCATCGTCACCATTGACCCTCTTGTCACCTTTGTCACCATCAACCCTCTTGTCACCTTTGTCACCCCCATCACCACCATCTGTCCTTGTCACCATCAACCCTTTTGTCACCATTGTCACCCCCATTGCCACCATCTGTAATTGTCACCATCAACAATCTTGTCACCATTGACCCTCTTGTCACTGGAGTCACCCCCATTGCCACCATCTGTAATTGTCAGCATTGTCACCACCTGTCATTGTCACCATCAACCCTCTTGTCACCCTTGTCACTGCCATTCCCACTATCTGTCCTTGTCACTATTGACAATCTTGTCACCATTGCCACCATCTGTCCTTGTCACCATTGACCCTCTCGTCACCATTGTCACCCCCATCACCACCATTATCCCCATTGCCACCACTGACCCTCTTGTCACCATTGCCAACATCTACCATTGTCACCATCAACCCTCTTGTCACCGTTGTCACCCCCATTCCCACCATCTGTCATTGTCACCACTGACCCTCTTGTCACCCCCATCACCACCATTATCCCCATTGTCACCATCAATTCTCTTGTCACCCCCGTCACCCCCATTCCCACCATCTGTCCTTGTCACCATTGACCCTCTTGTCACCATTGTCACCCCCATTCCCACCATATGTCATTGTCACCATTGACCCTCTTGTCACCCCCCATTCCCACCATCTGTCACTGTCACCATTGACCTTCTTGTCACCATTGTCACCCCCATTCCCACCATATGTCATTGTCACCATTGACCCTCTTGTCACCCCCATTCCCACCATCTGTCACTGTCACCATTGACCTTCTTGTCACCATTGTCACCCCCACTCCCACCATCTGTCCTTGTCACCATTGACCCTCTTGTCACCCTTGTCACCCCCATTCCCACCATCTGTCATTGTCACCATTGACCCTCTTGTCACCCCCCATCGCCACCATTATCCCCATTGTCACCATCCACCCTCTTGTCACCGTCACCCCCATTCCCACCACAGTCCCCATCCCCCCATTGTCCCCATATTGTCCCCGTCCCCTTGGCTGGGTCTCACCTGTGACATCTGCGGGCGGGGACAGATGTCGTGCGGGGACACAGCGCGGGGCAGGAGGGCATTGAGGAGGTGACACAGCAGGACCCCATCCCGCAGCGCCTGCGCCAGGTCCCACACGTGGCCCTCGGGGCCGCTGGCACGGTGAGCGGCCGGGAGCACCCGCGCGGCCACCAGCCACCGCGCACACTGCCGCCACGCCTCCATGGTGCCCACCGCTCCAGCGGGACGTGCGCTGGGCTCTGGGCAGCGGCCAATGGGGATGGGGCTTGGTGGGACCACCCTAGGATGGAGCCAATGGAGATGGGGCTTGGTGGGACCACTCTAGGAAGAAGCCAAAGGAGATGGGTCTCGGTGGGATGGAGTCTGGGGAGGAGCCAATGGAGACAGGTCTTGGTGGGATGGGGTAGCAAATGGAGATGGGGCTTGGTGGAACCAATCAGAAGAAGTTGGTGGAGGTGGGGCCTGGTGCGACCACTCTAGGAAGGAGCCAATGGAGATGGGTCTTGGTGGCAGCACTCTAGGAAGAAACCAATGGAGATGGGTCTTGGTGGGATGGTGTCCAGGTGGCCAATGGAGATGGGTCCTGGTGGGATGGAGTCTGGGGAGGAGCCAATGGAAATAGATCTTGGTGGGATGGGGTCCAGGAAGAAGCCAATGGAGATGGGTCTTGGTGGGATGGGGTCCCAGTAGCCAATGGAGATGCGTCCTGGTGGGATGGGGTCCAGGAAGAAGCCAATGGGGATGGATCGTGGTGGGAGCACTCTAGGATGGAGCCAGTGGAGATGGGGCTTGGTGGGACCACCCTGGAGGTGATGGAGATAGATCTTAGTGGGATGGTGTCCAAGTTGCCAATGGAGATGAGTCCTGGTAGGATGGAGTCTGGGGAGGAACCAATAGAGATGGGGCTTAGTGGGACCACCCAGAGGTGATGGAGATGTGTCCTGGTGGGATGGTGTCCAAGTAGCCAATGGAGATGGGTCTTGGTGGGATGATGTCCAAGTAACCAAAGGAGATGGGTCTTCAATCACTTCTGGGTAGGGTCCTACAACTGGGGGGTCCTTCCCTCCAAAACTACCATGTCTGGTGAGGAACCAATAGACATGCGGCCCTGGTGGGACGTTGTCCACGTACCTGCTGGAGCTGGGTCCAGGTGGGACCACTTGGAGGATGAAACCAACGGAGATGAGACCTTGTGGAATGTTCTCTAGGGAGCTGATGGAGATGAGGTCCAGGTGGAGCCACTTCTGGTGAGGAACCAATGGGGACGAGTCTTCAATCACTTCTGGGGAGGGTCCCACAGCTGGGGGGTCCTTCCCCCCCCAAAACCCACCACGATTGAAGAGGAACCAATAAAGATGAGGCCTTGGTGGGATGTTCTCCAAGCAGCCGATGGAGATGAGGTCCAGGTGGAGCCACTTCTGGTGAGGAACCAATGGAGATGGGTCTTCAGTCACTTCTGGGGAGGGTCCCACAGCCGGGGGGTCCTTCCCCCCCAAAACCCACCACGATTGGAGAGGAGCCACTGGAGATGAGGCCTTGGTGGCCCCGTTGAGGAACCGGAGCCGGAAGGTGATGCTGCTGGTGCTTCCGCGCCTGCGCCCGCGGGGGCCAATGGAAGCCCCAAGGCAGCGGCCGGATGCTGGGGTCCCTCCCGCAGCCGGGGAGGAGCCACCGCTCCCCGGGGGGCCCCAGTGTGGTCACGGCTTGTGGGGGAATGAGGGGCCCGTGGGTGGACCCAGGCGTCCGGGAGTTGTGGGGACCCAGGCGTTTGGGGCCTGTTGGGGGCCCCAGGGGGGACCCAGGCGTCCGGGAGTCATAGGGGACCAAGGTGTTTGGAGCCTATTGGGGGACCCAGGGGGGACCCAGGCATCCGGGAGTTGTGGGGGGACCCAGGTGTTCAGGGCCTGTTGGGGGACCCAGGTGGGACCCAGGCGTCCAGGAGTTGTGGGGACCCGGGTGTTCAGGTCGTATTGGGGGCCCCAGGGGGGACCCAGGCATCTAGAAGTCGTGGGGAACCCAGGCATCTGGAAGTAAAATGGAACCCAGGCGTCCGGGAGTTGTGGGGACCCAGGCATTCGGGGTGTCTTGGGGGCCCCAGGGGGGACTCGGGCATCTGGGACTTGTGGGGGGATCCAGGCATTCGGGGCCTGTTGGGGGTTCTCGGGGGAACCCAGGCATCCGGGTCCTACCAAGGGTGTAGGAAGGGACCCAGGCGTCCGGGGCCTACACCCACACTGAGGGTCTCATGAAGGACCCAGGCGTCCAGGTGTGGTGACCCAATAGATCCCAGGAGGGACCCAGGCATCCGGGTCCTACCGAGGGTCGTGGAGGGGACCCAGGCGTTCGGGATCTGTCAAAGGTCTTTGGGGGGGACCCAGGAGTTCGGGTCCAGGGGGGACCCAGGCGTTTGGGTCCTGCCAAGTGTTCAGGGGGGGTTCTGGGTGTCAGGAGGGACCCAGGAATTTGGGTCCAGGGGGGACCCAGGTGTCCGGATCCTTCCCACCCACCCAACCCAGGAGGGTCCCCTGGTGTCCCCTGATGTCCCCTTGTGTCCCCCCATTCCCGTCACGTCCCTCCCCGTTCCCCCCACCGTGCGGTGTCGCAACCCCCATGGCCCCCGGCCAACCACTTTCCCCGAAATGAGGAAGGACCCAGGCGTCCGGGCAGCCCCTCCCCCACCCCGCTGTGGGTGGACCCAGGAGTCCTGGGGCTCCCAACCCCCACCCAGCTGCACCCGGAAACCTGCGGACCCTCCCAAAAAGTGGGTCCCGCACCCCCTCACCACGGGTGGACCCAGGCGTCCGGGTGGACTCAGGTGTCTGGGTGAACCCCCACCCAAGTGGACCCAGGCGTCCGGGACTCACCCATTGGCTCCCAACCCCCACCCAGGTGAACCCAGGCATCCGGGGGGTGCCCCCCCCCCCTACATCTATGGGTGGACCCAGGCGTCCGAGCCTGGTTGGCATGGGCGGACCCAGGCGTCCGGGTGCTGGTTATACATTAACCGCTGGTGCCACCATAAAGGGACCCCCGGGACCCCCCCGGTGTCACTGTCACCACCCGCCCCCACGACCATGGGGGCTCCGGCGCTGCCCCCCCCCGCTCGTCCTAGGGCTCCTGCTGCTGCCATTGGCCACCGCCCAGCTGTGAGTTACCCATGGGACCCCCACCCATGGGACCCCCTGTAGGACCCCCCCCCTCACCCCTGAGACCACCCTGTCGCAGGACCCCCTATGGGACTTCCACCCATGGGACCCCTCCCCCCGTCCCAGGACCCTCTATGGGACCCCCCCCCTGCACCCGTGGGACCCCCACCCATGGGACCCCCACCCATGAGACCCCCTATAGAACCCCTCCTTCTCCCCTGGAACCCCCCTGCACCCAGGGGACCCCCCCCTGTCCCAGGACCCCCTATGGGACCCCCAACTCATGGAACCCCCTATGGGACCCTCCACCAATTGGACCCCAACCCATGGGACCCTCTATGGGCCCCCCCCCTGCACCCATTGAACCCCCCCTGTCCCAGGATGCCCTATGGGACCCCCAACCCATAGAACCCCCCATAAGACCCCCCCTGCACCCGTGGGACCCCCCTGTCCCAGGACCCCCTATGGGACCCCCACCTATGGGACCCCCCCTGTCCCAGGACCCCCTATGGGACCCCCAACCCATGGGACGCCCTATGAAACCTCCCCCTTGCACCCATGGGACCCCTCACCCATGGGACCCCCCCAGCTCACCCAGGACCCCCCTGAACATGCCCCCCCACCCCCCTCCAAGATGGGATCCCCCATGGGGTGGGTGCTGGGGGGCAATGGGGGATATTGGGTGAAATGAGGGGATTTGGGGTATCATGGGGTCCCCAAGCGGTGTTCCCAGGGTCCTGTGGGGTCCCCAATGTGTCATGGGGACAGGTCAGGGTGTCCCCAATGTGTCATGGGGACAGGTCAGGGTGTCCCCAGGGTCCTGTGAGGTTCCCAAGGTGCCATTGGGACAGATTAGGGTGTCCCCAAGGTCCTATGGGGTCCCCAGGGTGCCATTGGGACAGGTCAGGGTGTCCCCAGGGTCCTGTGAGGTCCCCAAGGTGCCATGGGGACAGGTCAGGGTGTCCCCAATGTGTTATGGGGACAGGTCAGGGTGTCCTCAGGCTGCTGTGAGGTCCCCAAGGTGCCATGGGGACAGGTCAGGGTGTCCCCAATGTGTCATGGGGACAGGTCAGGGTGTCCCCAGGGTCCTGTGAGGTTCCCAAGGTGCCATTGGGACAGATTAGGGTGTTCCCAAGGTCCTATGGGGTCCCCAGGGTGCCATTGGGACAGGTCAGGGTGTCCCCAGGCTCCTGTGAGGTCCCCCAGGTGCCATTGGGACAGGTCAGGGTGTCCCCAGGGTCCTGTGAGGTCCCCCAGGTGCCATTGGGACAGGTCAGGGTGTCCCCAGGGTCCTGTGAGGTCCCCAAGGTGCCATGGGGACAGGTCAGGGTGTCCCCAATGTGTTATGGGGACAGGTCAGGGTGTCCCCAGGCTGCTGTGAGGTCCCCAAGGTGCCATGGGGACCCAGTGCTACCTCCACGCTGTCCCCAGGGTGACCATGGTGGCCCCGGCCGTGCTGCGGTTGGACACAGAGGAGCAGGTGGTGCTGGAGGCCCCAGGTTTGACAGTGGCCACCGAGGCCACCCTGCTGGTCCAGGACTTTCCCGGCAAGCGCCAGGTTCTCTACCAGGTCCGGGTCCCCATCAACCCAGCACAGGGCATGTTGGCCACGGCCACCATCAAGGTACGGATGTCACCTCCCCCTGTGTCACCTCCCCACAGTGTCACCTCCCCCATGTATCCATCTCAGGTGTCACCTCCCCCCATGTCACCTCCCTGTGTATCCATCCCCTGTGTCACCACCTCGCGTGTCACCACCCCGTATGTCGATCCCAGGTGTCACCTCCCCCCGTGTCACCACCCCATGTGTCCATCCCATGTGTCACCTCCCCCCATGTCATGTCCCCGTGTGTCCATCCCGTATGTCACCACCCCACAGTGTCACCACCCCGCCGGTCACCGACCCCTCCTGACCCAATGAGGTGACACAAACTTACGGGAGGGGGCGGGGAAGCTCCATGGTGGTGGTGGCATCTGGGGGGGTGGTGACCATGGGGTCCTTGGGGATGGTGACCTGGGGTCCTTGGGGACAGTGGTGGCAGGTCCTTGGGACAGTCACCCCATGTCCTTAGGGATTGTCACCATGGGGTCCTTGGAGATGGTGACCCCAAGTCCTTGGAGATGGTGACCCCAGGTCCTTGGGTACAGTGGTGCCAGGTCCTTGGGGATGGTGACCATGGGGTCCTTGGGGACAATGATCCCCAGTCCTTGGGGATGGTGACCATGGGGTCCTTGGGGATGGTGACCATGGGGTCCTTGGGGACAATGATCCCCAGTCCTTGGGAATGGTGACCATGGGGTCCTTGGGGACAATGATTCCCAGTCCTTGGGGGTGGTGACCATGGAGTCCTTGGAGATGGTGACCAAGGGGTCCTTGGGGACAGTCGCCCCAGGTCCTTGGGGACAATGACCGCAAGTCGTTTGGGACAGTGACCATGTGATCCTTGGGGACAATGACCCCATGTCCTTGGGGACGGTCACCACAGGGTCCTTGGTGATGGTGACCATGGGGTCCTTGGGGACAGCCACCCCAGCTCCTTGGTGACAACGACCCCATATCCTTGGAGATGGTGACCATGGGGTTCTTGGCGATGGTGAACCTGGGGACCTTGGTGACCATCACCTAACACCCTCATCCCACTGCCATCCCATGGTCCCCATGGGGCAGGTGCCACTGGTGTCCCCTGTCCCCGCAGGTGTCGGCCAAGGCGCTGCCGCCAGCCCAGGGGAAGCGTTTTGTGTCGGTGACGGCGCGGGTGGCCCAGGTGACACTGGAGAAGGTGCTGCTGGTGTCACTGCAGAGCGGCCACATCTTTGTGCAGACGGACAAGCCCATCTACACCCCCAGCTCCACCGGTGGGTCTTCTTGGTGCCATCTTGGGCTCTTCTTGGTGCCATCTTGGGGTCTTGGGTCCCTTCTATGGCACCTTGGGCTCTTCTTGGTGGCATCTTGGGGTCTTGGGTCCCTTCTATGGCAACCTGGAGTCTTCCTGATGGCATCTTGGGGTCTTGGTGGCATCTGGGGTCTTGGGTCCCTTCTATGGCAACTTGGAGTCTTCTTGGTGCCATCTTGGGGTCTTGGGTCCCTTCTATGGCACCTTGGGCTCTTCTTGGTGGCATCTTGTGGTCCTGGGTCCCTTCTATGGCATCTTGGGGCCTTCTTGGTGGCATCTTGGGATCTTGGGTCCCTTCTATGGCATCTTGGGGTCTTGGGTCCCCTCCATGGCATCTTGCCATCCTGGTGTCACCTTGGGTTGCTAAGGACCAGCTCCTATTTGGGGACATCCCCCAAGGGACCCATCCCCCATTTGTGGGTGTCCCCACCCTGTCCCTTCTCACCATGTCCCCATGTCCCCTCCCAGTCCTTTGCCGCCTCTTCGCCCTGGACCACCGCATGGAACCAGCACCCAAGACGGTGGTCGTGGAGTTCAAGGTGGGTTCCCACAGGTGACATGGGGACACGGGGACCCTGGTGTCACTGTCCCCAATGGCTCCGTGTCCCCCAGACCCCCGACAACATCATCGTCAAACAAGTGCCCGTGTCCTCGCCCATGAAAACCGGCATCTTCTCACTCAACCATTACCTGCCCGAGGTCGTCAGGTGGGTGCCACCTCCACAGGGGACACGGGGACATCGGTGGCCACCACTTTGTCCCCTCACCTTGTCCCCTCGGTCTTTCCCAGCTTGGGGACGTGGACAATTATGGCCAAATTTGAAGATTCGCCAGAACAGGTCTTCTCCACCCAATTTGAAGTCAAGGAGTATGGTAAGGTCGCCAGACGCCTGGGTCCCTCGGGTCTCTCCCGGACGCCTGGGTCCCTCGGGTCTCTCCCGGACGCCTGGGTCCCTCAGTCTTTGACACATACCTGGGTCCTTTGGTCTTCTACCGGGCGCCTGGGTCCCTTGGCCTCCCCCGGACGCCCGGGTCCCTCAGTCTTTGACACATACCTGGGTCCCTCGGTCTTCTCCCGGACGCCTGGGTCCCTCGGGTCTCTCCCGGACGCCTGGGTCCCTCGGGTCTCTCCCGGACGCCTGGGTCCCTCAGTCTTTGACACATACCTGGGTCCTTTGGTCTTCTACCGGGCGCCTGGGTCCCTTGGCCTCCCCCGGACGCCCGGGTCCCTCAGTCTTTGACACATACCTGGGTCCCTCGGTCTTCTCCCGGACGCCTGGGTCCCTCGGTCTCTCCCGGACGCCTGGGTCCCTCGGTCTCTCCTGCATGCCTGGTTCCCTCAGTCTTTGACACATACCCGGGTCCCTTGGTCCCTCCCGGACACCCGGGTCCCTTGGTCTCTCTCGGATGCCTGGGTCCCTCAGGCCTCTCCCGAACGCCTGGGTCCACCGGGTGCCCATCCCCCGCAGTGCTGCCGAGCTTCGAGGTGCTCCTGGAGCCTGAGGAGAAGTTCCTGTACATTGACCGGCAGGAGGATTTCCGGGTGACCGTCACCGCCAGGTGGGACAGGGACACCCACATTCTGCAGCTTTGGGGTCAAAATCCCACCCAAGGGACTGTGGGGGGTGACATTGGCCCTGCGGGACGTCCCCAGGGATGGGGGTGGCACCGGTGGGAGGTGACGGGGTGAGGGTGGTGGGGACAAGGGGATGGACGTGACAGGAGGTGAGGGGACACGGGCTGGTGTCCCCAGGGGTGACACAGGGGGACACGGGCAGGTGGAGTGACGGGGACACTGATGAGGATGTGGGGCAATGGGGTGACAGGGTGACACGATGAGGATGTGGGGGACACGCAGTGACAGTGACAGGGTCATGATGGGGATGCGGTGACAGTGACAGGGATGTGATGGGGATGCAGTGACAGAGATGTGATGGGGACATGGTGACAGTGACGGGGATGTGATGGGGACACAGTGACAATGATGGGGATGCGATGGGAACATGGTGACAGTGACCGGGATGTGACAGGAACATGGTGACAATGATGGGGATGCAATGGACAGATGGTGACAGTGATGGGGACACTGTGACAGTGATGGGTCCACAATGAGGATGTAGTGACAGTGACAGGGATGCGATGGGGACATGATGGCAGTGACGGGGATGTGATGGGGACGCGGTGGCAGTGATGGGGATGCAGTGACAGTGACAGGGCCGTGGTGGGGACACGGTGACAGTGACAGGGATGTGATGGGGATGTGGTGACAGTGACAGGGATGTGATGGGAACGCAGTGACAGTGATGGGGATGCGGTGACAATGATGGGGCTGCTATGGGGACACGGTGACAGTGACAGGGATGTGATGGGGATACAGTGACAGTGATGGGGCCACGATGATAGTGATGGGGACACGGTGACAGCAACAGGGATGTCATGGGGACGTGGTGACAGTGATGGGGCTGCAATGGGGACATGGTGGCAGTGACAGGGATGTCATGGGGACGCAGTGACAGTGATGTCATGGGGACATGGGGACAGTGATAGGGACACGGTGACAGTGACAGGGATGTCATGGGGATGCGGTGACAGTGATGGGGACGCGGTGACAGCGGCTTGTCCCCAGGTACCTGTACGGGAAGCGCCTGCAGGGCTCGGCGTTCGTCCTCTTCGGCGTCATGGTGGATGACGAGAAGAAGAGCATCCCCCAGTCCCTGCAGCGCATCCAGGTGACACAGGCAGTGTCCCCATCCCCATTTCATGTCCCCGTCCCAGGTCCTTGTCCCCATCCCATGTCCTTGTCCCCATCCCGTGTCCCCATCCCGTGTCCCCATCCCAATCCCGTGTCCCCGTCCCCATCTCACGTCCCTGTTCCTGTCCCCTGTTCCTATCCCCATCCCATGTCCTTGTCCCTGTCCCAAGCCCCCGTCCCCATTTCATGTCCCAGTCCTGTGTCCCCATCCCACAGCCCCATCTCTATTCTGTGTCCCGTATCCCCATCCCATGTCCTTGTCCCCATCCCATGTTCTTATTCCCATCCTGTGTCCCCATCCCCACCCCTATTCTGTGTCCGTGTCCCCATCCCCATCCCCTGTTGTCCCTATCCCAGTCCCTGTGGTTTTCCCCAGCCTGGTCCCCATGGCTGTCCCCCGTCACCATCCTTGTCCCCAGCCTGGTCCCCATTGTTGTCCCCTGTCCCCATTGTTGTCCCCTGTCCTTGTTGTTGTCCCCATGGCTGTCCCCACCCCTGTCCCCTTGGCTGTCCCCTGTTCCCATCCCTGTCCCCACTCCAGTTCCCGCGTTTGTCCCCTGTCCCTGTTATTGTCCCCTGTCCCACCGACCCTGTCCCGCAGGTGACCGACGGGGACGGGGAGGCCATACTGTCCATGGCCGACCTGCGGCAGCGGTTCAAGAATCCCCAGGAGCTGGTGGGACATTCGCTCTATGTGTCCGTCACCGTCCTCACTGACTCAGGTGTGCGGGGGACACAGGGGGACATGAGGGGACATTGGGGGACAGGGACAGTGGGGACATGTCAGGCCACCAGCTCTGTCTGTGTCACAGCACTCAGCAAGTTGGGTGGGTGGGGGACACCTGGGGACATGTGGGAACATAAGGGGATGGGGCAGCAGTGACACGTTGGTTTCTGGGGACACATGGGTTTGGGACACCAAAGGATGGAGAGACAAGGGGTTGGGGACACCAAAGGATGGAGAGACAAGGGGTTGGGGACACATAGGTTGGGGACACCAAAGGATGCAGAGACAAGGGGCTGGAGACAGCGAGGGTGGGGTTGGGGACAGTGAGGATGGGGACACCTGCGGCCACCCAGGTCCCCTGTTGGGCACCGTGGGTGACACGTCCGTCCCCGTGGCCACCGCAGGCAGTGACATGGTGGAGACGCAGCGCAGTGGCATCCGCATCGTGACGTCCCCCTACACCATCCACTTCACCCACACCCCCAAGTACTTCAAGCCGGGGATGCCCTTTGACCTGACGGTAATGACACCTGGGGACAGCATTGGGGACAGTTGGCCCATGACCCCTATGTGTCACCACCATCATGGTGGGAACAGGATAAACCTGGGAAGGTTGTGGTTGGAGGAGACGTGGGGACCAGAGTTTGTCCCTGTGTCCTGTCCCTGTGTCACCTGGATGGCACCGGGTGACGTGTCCCTCGTGCCATGTCCCCCTGTCAGGTCTACGTCACCAACCCCGATGGGTCCCCGGCTCCGCGTGTCACCGTCAAGGCTGATGGCTTCCAGGGGATCGTCTCCACCCTACGCGACGGCACGGCCAAGCTGGTCCTCAACATGCCAGCCAACAAGGACACTGTCCCCATCACCGTGAGTGACAATCGGCACCGGGGTGGCCAAGCTGGGGACAGGGGCAACCTGGGGGTTGGGGTTGCTGTGACAACGGTGGTGGTGGAGATGTTCGGGTGAGCGAGGACCGTGGCCAACACGGTCACCATTGACCAAGGGCCAGGACAGCAGGATCGGGAACCACAGTGGCCTTGACATCAGTGGTGGCCGAGGGATGGGGCCACCCTGGTCACTGCTGACCAAAGACCGGCATGGCCAAGGTCAGGGGGACAGGAGGGCCAAGGGCCAGGAGGGAAATGTCAGGAGGACCAGGGTGGTTGAGTTGACTTGAGTGGCCAAGATGTCCAAGGAAGCAGAGATCATGGGGTTGACCAAGGAGCTGATGATCAGGTTGACCAAGGAGCTGATGATCAGGTTGACCAAGATTACCAGGTTGATCAAGGAGCTGATGATCAGGTTGATCAAGATTATCAGGTTGACCAAGGAGCTGATGATCAGGTTGACCAAGGAGCTGATGATCAGGTTGACCAGGGTGATCATTGACCAAGGGAGATGATCAGGTTGACCAAGATGATCAGGTTGACCAAAGAGTTGATCAGGTTGACCAAGAAGATGACGATGATTGACCAGGACCCAGGCCAGCAGGGAACACCAGCACAACCAAGACCTCTACGGCAGCCCAGACCTCCATGTTGACCCCCGCCCAGGTCCACACCTCTCCCCATTGACCCGACGTCACCGTGTCCCCCGTGTCGCAGGTGCGGACGGACCAGCCAGGGCTGCCGGCCGAGCGTCAGGCCTCACGGCAGATGACGGCGGAAGCGTACCGCAGCCAAGGCTCCTCTGGCAACTTCCTCCACCTGGCCGTGGGGGCCACCGAGGTGAAGCCCGGGGACAACCTCGTCGTCAACTTCCACCTCAAGAGCAACAACAACGCCGTCCGCGACGCTGTGCGGTTCTTCACCTACCTGGTGAGGGCGCGTGGGCCGACCGATTGTCCCCCATCTTAATCCCAGAGTGTCAAAGGTTGGAAGGGACCTCAAAGCTCATTCGGTCCCCCCGGAGCAGGGACACCCAGCTGAGGTGACACAGGAATGTGTTCCTGTCCTTGAGCTGAGGGGCTACAACTGGACACAATATTCCACACGTGGCCTCAAGTCTTGGTGACTTTAGTGACCGTGTGGCCACCAACCGTGTCCTCTCCTCGCCTGCCCGCAGATCATGAGCAAGGGCCGCATCGTGCGCGTGGGGCGGCAGGCACACGAGGCCGGGCAGAGCCTGGTCACCATGTCACTGCCGGTGACGGCCGAGCTCATCCCCTCCTTCCGCATTGTGGCCTATTACTACGTGATGCCCAGCGAGATCGTGGCCGATTCCGTCTGGGTGGATGTCAAGGACACGTGCATGGGCAGCGTGAGTGAGACCTCTGGGGGGGTATTGGCTGGGCCTTGGAGGTGGCTTGGGTGACCCTTGAGGGGTTTGGGTGACCATTGGAAGGGTTTGGGTGACTCTTGAAGGGACTGAGTGACCCTTGAGGTGGCCCTTGGGGGACATTTGGAAGGGCTTGGGTGACCCTTGAGGACTTTGGTTGACCATTGGAAGGGTTTGGGTGACCATTGGAAGGGTTTGGGTGACTCTTGAAGGGTCTTGGGTGACCCTTGAAGAGTTTGGGTGACTCTTGAAGGGATTGAGTGACCCTTGAGGTAACCCTTGGGGGACACTTGGAGGGGCCTGGGTGACCCTTGAGGAGCTTGGGTGACCCTTGAGGTGGCCCTTGGGGGACATTTGGAAGGGCTTGGGTGACCCTTGAGGAGTTTGGGTGACCATTGGAAGGGTTTAGGTGACTCTTGAGGGGTCTTGGGTGACCCTTGAAGGGTTTGGGTGACTCTTGAAGGAACTGAGTGACCCTTGAGGTGGCCCTTGGGAGGTTTGGGTGACCCTTGAGGGGTTTGGGTGACCATTGGAAGGGATTGAGTGACCCTTGAGGTGGCCCTTGGGGGACTTGTGGGACACTTGGAGGGGCTTGGGTGACCCTTGAGGGGCTTGGGTGGTCCCTGAAGGGCTCGGGTGGTCCTGAAAGGGTTTGGGTGACCCTTGAGGTGGCCCTTGGGTGACTATAGGAAGGGTTTGGGTGACCTTTGAGGGGTTTGGATGACTCTTGAGGGTCTTGGGTGACCGTTGAAGAGCCTGGGTGACCCTTAAAGGGCTTGGGTGACACTTGAGGCGTTTGAGTGACCATTGGAAGGGCTTGAGTGACCATTGAGGAGGCCTTTGAGGGGCTTGGGTGACCCTTGAGGTGGCCCTTGGGGGACACTTGGAAGGGTTTGGGTGACCCTTGGGGAGTTTGGGTGACTCTTGAGGCATTTGGGCGACCCTTGAAGGGATTGGGTGACTATTGGAAGGGCTTGGGTGACTGTTGAGGTGGCCCTTGAGGGACTTGGGTGACCCTTGAGAGGCTTGTGTGACCATTGGAATGACTTGGGTGACACTTGGGTGACCCTTGAAGGGCTTGGATGACCCTTGGGGGGTTTGGGTGACTCTTGAAGGGCTTGAGTGAGCTTTGAGGTGTTTGGGTGACCCTTGAGGGACTTGGGTGACCCTTGTGGGGCTTGGATGACCATTGGAAGGGCTTGGGTGACCCTTGAGGTGGCCCTTGAGGGACTTGGGTGACTCTTCAGGGGTTTGTGTGACCATTGGAAGAGTTTGGGTGACCCTTGAAGGCTTTGGGTGGCCCATGATGGGGACTGGGTGTCACTTGGGTGCTTTGGATAGTCCATGAGTGACTTGGGCAGCCTGTTGATGGTCCAGATGTTCCACCATGAGGAACATCAACCACCCCTGGAGGTCCCCACCACCCCTTGGGGTCACGGCAGCTCCTGGAGATGTGGTGAAGGTTCTTTTGGGGTGTCCCATGGACATCACCCAATGCCACCCCGTGTTCCCAACCCAACGCCACCTCATTTCCCCCCCAGCTGGTGGTGAAGGGCGCGTCGGAGGCCGACAACCGCGTCCACGAGCCGGGGACGCCCATGCGGCTGCGCATCGAGGGCGACCACAAGGCCCACGTGGGGCTGGTGGCCGTGGACAAGGGTGTCTTTGTCCTCAACAAGAAGCACAAGATCACCCAGGCCAAGGTGAGTGAGCGCATCCCCGCTGTCCCCGTTTGTCCCGGTGGCCGTCACCATTGTCCCCAACTTGGCCACAGGTATGGGACACAGTGGAGAAGAGTGATATTGGCTGCACCGCGGGCAGCGGGAGGGACAACGTGGGCGTCTTTGCGGACGCCGGGCTGAGCATCGTCACCAGCGAGAAGGTCACCACGCCACAGCGAGCGGGTAGGGGACGCGCTGGGGACAACCTGGGGTGGCATCTCAAGGGTGACACCTTGGGGACGTGGTACTTCAGGGATGGGGCTCAAAGATGGGTAGGGGACATGTTGGGGACAACCTGGGGTGGCATCTCAAGGGTGACACCTTGGGGACGTGGTACTTCAGGGATGGGGCTCAAAGATGGGTAGGGGACATGTTGGGGACAACCTGGGGTGACATCTCAAGGGTGACACCTTGGGGATGTGGCACATCAGGGATGGGTCTCAAATACGGGTAGGGGACATGTTGGGGACAACCTGATGTGGCATTTCAAGAATGGGCCTCAAGGATGGGTAGAGGACATGTTGGGGACAACCTGGGATGGCATCGCAAGGGTGACACCTTGGGGACGTGACATGTCAAGAATGGGGCTCAAGGACAGGTAGGGGACGTATTGGGGACAACCTGGGGTGACACTTCAAGGGTGACACCTTGAGGACATGGTACTTCAAGGATGGGGCCCAAAGATGGGTAGGGGACACATTGGGGACAACCTGGGGTGGCATCTCAAGGGTGACACTTTGGGGACGTGATACTTCAAGGATGGGGCTCAAAGATGGGTAGGGGATGCGCTGGGGACAACCTGGGGTGACACTTCAAGGGTGACACCTTGGGGATGTGACACGTCGGGGATGGGGCTCAAAGATGGGTAGGGGACATGTTGGGGACAACCTGGGGTAGCATCTCAAGGGTGACACCTTGGGGACATGGCGCTTCAAGGGTTGGGGAATGTGACACTTGAAGGTGTCCCCTGAGCTTTGGAAGGTGACACTTGGGTTCGGGGTCACATCCTGATGCCATGGGGTGGTGACACCTCTGTCCCCTCCCTCCCCAGAGGTCCAGTGTCCCCAGCCTGCCAAGCGCAAGCGCCGCTCCCTGCAGCTCATGGAGTACAAGGGCACCAAGGGTAGGTGGCACCGGAGTGTTCCTTGTCCCCAAGAACACCAGGATGGCCCATGCCCCTGGGGACACCATGGTGTCCCATGTCCTTGAGGGACAACAGATTGTCCCATGTCCTAATCCACACCGGGGTCCCAAGCCCTGGTGACACCACAGCGTCCCATGTCCCAAAGGCCACCGGATTGTCCCAAAGGCCACCAGCGTGTCCTGTGTCCCTGGTCACACCACAACATTCCACACTCTACAGGCCACCAGATTGTCCTACAGGCCACCAGATTGTCCTACAGGCCACCAGAGTGTCCCATGTCCCTGAAGGACACTAGATCATTCCATATCCCCATCAATACCAGTGTCCCACGTCCCAAAGGCCACCAGAGTGTCCCAGAGGCCACCAGAGTGTCCCAGGTCCCTGGTGACACCATAGTGCCTCAAACCCCAAAGGCCACCAGAGTGTCCCATGTCCCTGAGGGACACCAGCTCATTCCATATCCCCATCAATACCAGTGTCCCATGTCTCAAAGGCCACCAGAGTGTCCCATGTCCCTGAGGGACACCAGCTCATTCCATCTCCCTATCAATACTAATGTCCCATGTCCCAAAGGCCACCAGAGTGTCCCAGGTCCCTGGTGACACCACAGATTCCATGACCCAAAGGCCACCAGTGTGTCCCATGTCCCTGGTGATGCTGGGTGTCAGTCGGGTCCCTCGGTCCCATCAGCGGCCGAGTACACGGACAAGGCGCAACGCAAGTGCTGCGAGGACGGGATGAAGGACAACCCCATGGGACACAGCTGCGAGCGCCGGGCCACCTACATCCAGGACGGGGAGACTTGTGTCCAGGCCTTCCTGACCTGCTGCAACTACATCAAGGGCATCCGCGAGCAGAAGCAGCGCGAGCTCCATCTCCAGCTGGCGCGAAGCAAGTCCTGGGTCATGGGGGTGGGAGATGGTTGGGAGATGGTTGGGTGAAGGTCAAGAGAACCTCAAGTGATGGTTGGGTGGAGGTTGGGTGATGGTTGGATGAAGGTCAAGAGAACCTCAAGCAATGGCTGGGAGAAGGTTGGATGAAGGTTGGGTGATGGTTGGGTGAAGGTCAAGAGAACCTCAAGCAATGGCTGGGAGAAGGTTGGGTGAAGGTTGGGTGAAACTTGGGTGAAGGTCAAGAGAACCTCAAGCAATGGTTGGGTGAAGGTTGGGAGATGGTTGAGGGAAGGTTGGGTAAACCTTGGATGAATCTTGGGTGAATCTTGCGTGAAGGTTGGGTTAAGGTCAAGAGAACCTCAAGTGATGGTTGGGAGATGGTTGGGGGAAGGTTGGGAGATGGTTGGGGGAAGGTCAAGAGAACCTCAAGCAATGGTTGGGTGAAGGTTGGGTGAATCTTGGGTGAAGGTCAAGCAATGGTTGGGGGAAGGTTGGGGGAAGGTCAAGTGAACCTCAAGCGATGGTTGGGGAGAGAGTTGGGTGAGGTTGGGTGCTGCCCACACGCTGCTCGGGCGGCGCTTGGATGATGCTGGGGGTGCTACTGGCTCCGCCCAGGGGTTGGTCTCCTGAGGCCACGGTCGAGGGGGATGGTGCCGCCCTCAGGCGAGGTGGACGATGGATTCCTGGATGACGACGACATCCCCTCACGGAGCCTCTTCCCGGAGAGCTGGTTGTGGCAGGAGGAGACGCTGACAGAGCCGCCCAATGATCTGGGGTGAGCGTGCGACTCCATCCCACCACCCCATGGCTCAGCCTGGGGATCGGCACCTCCTCCCTGGCCATCTCTGGAGGCTGGAGATCAGTTATGAACCCCCCAAGTCTGTCAAGGGCCACCTTGGACCTCCTGAGTCAACCTGGGGACCAACTGTGACACCCTGGTCCAACTCAGGTGGTACCTACACCCTCCTGGTCCACCTTGGGGACCAAGTGTGACACCTTGGTCCAGCTCAGGGACCATCTACACCCCCCTGGTCCACCTTGGGGACCAAGTGGGACACCCTGGTCCAGCTCAGGTGGCACCTACACCCCCCTGGTCCACCTTGGGGACCAAGTGGGACACCCTGGTCCAGCTCAGGTGGCACCTACACCCCTCTGGTTCACCTTGGGGACCAGCTGTGAGCCCCCTACTCCAGCGTGGTGGCTGGTGCCACCTCCCAAGCCTGGCTTAGTGTTGGTTGTGACCTCTTTGGTCCTTCTCATCTTCACCAGCATCTCCGGAAAGACTCTGCCCATCTACCTGAAGGATTCCATCACCACCTGGGAGGTCTTGGCCGTCAGCCTGTCCCCGACCAAGGGTATGTGATGGAGGAGGAAGGTGCCCCCTGGGGATTGGAGGAGTTCCCCAAACTTTGGGGTTGTTCCATGGGACTTGAGGGATCTCCTGAACCTTGGGATGGCTCCATGGGACTTGAGGAATCTCCTAAACCTTGGGAGGACTCCATAGGACTTGAGGAATCTCCTAAACCTTGGGAGGACTCCATGGGACTTGAGGGATCTCCTAAACCTTGGGGGTGGCTCCATGGGACTTGAGAGATCTCCTAAACCTTGGGGGTGGCTCCATGGGACTTGAGAGATCTCCTGAACCTTGGGAAGATCTGTGGGACTTGGGGAATCTTCTGAACCTTGGTTGGCTCCATGGGACTTGAGGGATCATCTTGGGGACATCCCTGGGACACAAGGAGCCTCTAAACCTGAGCCCCATGTCCCCATGGGCCACCCGGCAGGGCTGTGTGTGGCCGACCCGTACGAGATCACGGTGATGAAGGAGTTCTTCATCGACCTGCGCCTGCCCTACTCAGTGGTGAGGAACGAGCAGGTGGAGATCCGCGCCGTCCTCTACAACTACTGGACCCACGAGATCACGGTTGGTAGGAGACCCCCCTGGGTATCTAGGGGGGCTTTGGTGGCCACCTGGACCCCACAGCCAACTCTGTGTCCATCAGGTTCGTGTGGAGCTGGTCCACAACCCGGCCATCTGCAGCGCGTCCACCTCCAAGACGCGCTACCAGCAGATCCTCAAGCTGAAGCCACAATCGTCCTGGGCTGTCCCCTTCGTCATCGTCCCCTTGCAGCTGGGACAACACGATGTGGAGGTCAAGGCCGCTGTCCGGGGCAGTTTCGTGGCCGACGGTGTCAAGAAGAAGCTCAAAGTTGTGGTGAGTAGACGTTGCCGCTCATGGTATCTCCACCATGTGGTGCCGCCTTCATCGCTGAGATGTCCCCAGTGTGGTGGCCCTGTGACATCCCCATTTCTGGTTCCATCCTGGTGTTGATGTCCAAGAATCCTCCATCCAGGATGGTCAAGTGTGGCCTTCTGGGGTTCTCCCAGTTTGGCCCGTGACCTGGGGGTGCTGGTTTGTACGGGGACACCTTTCCTGGACAACCCTGGTGGTGGCATTTTGGGCTATTGGGTCCCCTCCATGGCACCTTGAGGTCTTCTTGGTGGTATCTTGAGGTCTTGGTGGCATCTTGGGCTATTGGGTCCCCTCTATGGCACTTTGAGGTCTTCTTGGTGGCATCTTGGGGTCTTGGGTCCCCTCCATGGCACCTTGAGCTGTTGGTGGCATGTTGGGGTGGGACAACTTTCCTGGACAACCAAGAGGGAGGTTGGGAAGGGGAGGAACCCAAACCCAACCCAACCTGGAGTGTTGGACTCTCCCCTCTGCAGCCCGAAGGGATAAGGTTGGAGAAGACGGTGAAGATTGTTGAGTTGGACCCGAAGACGAAGGGAATCAGTGAGTGGTCCCAGGTGGTCTTGGGAATGTCCCTGTCCCATGGACATGCCCCAGCCCCATGGGAATGTCCCCTGAGGGATCAGGGGCATCTCAGGGGACAAGGGAAGTCCCACCATGGGCCTGGGACATCTTGAGGGATGATGGATGTGCCACCAAGGGTGGGACTGGGACACCCTGGGGACAAGGGACATCTTGCTATGGAGATGAGGCATCTCAGGGAATTGGGGACATCTTGCTGTGGGTCTGAGACATCCTTGTGGACAAGGGACATCCTTGGGGACAAGGAACATCCTGCTATGGAACTGGGGCACCTCAAGGAATGAGGGGCATCCTGCTGTGGGGCTGGGACACCCTTTGGGACAAAGGACATCTCATTATGGAGATGGGGCATCTCAAGGGAGAAGGGACAACCTGGTTCAGCTCTGGAACATCTCGAGGGACAAGGGACATCTGTCTGCAGGGCTGGGTCACCTGGGGGTGGTGGGGACATGAATGGTCACCCGTGTCCACCCTGACCTCCCTTGCCCCACAGATGGTGTCCAAGAAGAGCGGGTGAGGGCAGCCAACCTCTCCGACATTGTCCCCAACACCGAATCGGAGACCAAAGTCAGCATCCAAGGTGGGATCACAGGGGACACCCATGGGGACAAATTGGGAGGGGACAGGACGCTCCCGCCTTGACATGTCCCCTTCTTCTGGTCCAGGCAACCCCGTGTCCATCCTGGTGGAGAAGGCCATCGACGGGGACAAGCTGAAGCACCTCATCGTGACGCCGGCGGGCTGCGGCGAGCAGAACATGATCGGGATGACGCCCACGGTCATCGCCACCCACTACCTGGACAGCACCCAGCAGTGGGAGAACTTCGGCATCGACCGGCGCGCCGAGGCCGTCAACTTGATCAAAAAAGGTGGGGACATCTGCTGTGGTCTGGTGGCATATACCAAAGGGTGGTGGCATAATCTCACATAGGGTGGAGTCATCCCCTAAATCGGTGGGGGCATCTCCCGAAGGGTGGGGGCATCATCTCCCATAGGGTGGAGCCATGATCTCCCGTAGGGTGGAGTCATCCCCTAAATTGGTGGTGGCATCTCCCGAAGGGTGGGGGTATCATCTCACATAGGGTGGAGTCGTCCCCTACATCTGTGGGGGCATCTCCCAAAGGATGGGAGCATCATCTCCCATAGGGTGGAGCCATGATCTCCCGTAGGGTGGAGGCATCTCCTAAATGGGTGGGGGCATCATCTCCCAAAGGGTGGTGGCATGTCCCAAAGGATGGTGGCATCTCCCGTAAGGTGGTGGCATCATCTCCCATAGGATGAAGTCATCCCCTAAATGGGTGGGGGCATCTTCTCCCAAAGGGTGGTGGCATGTCCCAAAGGATGGTGGCATCTCCTATAGGGTAGGGGGATCATCTCCCAAAGGGTGGAGACATCTTCTAAATGAGTGGTGGCATCTCCAAAAGGGTGGTGGCATCTCCCATAGGGTGGCGGCATAATCTCCCATAGGGTGGCCAATGACTGAAGGACCTTTATGGCCTGACAGCATCCTTGGGTGCCCCTTGCATTGGCCAACACGCATCTCCTCCCCAGGTTACACCCAACAACTCGCTTTCCGCAAGCCCGACAACTCCTACGCCGCCTTCAAGGACCGGCCATCAAGCACCTGGTGAGGGTCTCGTTGCCACCACCACCATGTGGGTCCAGATGACAGTGTCGAACGTGCCACCGAGGTTCCCCCTGTCCCCCAGGTTGACGGCCTACGTGGCCAAAGTCTTCTCCTTGGCCATCACGCTAGTGGACATCGAGCCCGAAGTGGTTTGCGGGGCCGTCAAGTGGCTCATCTTGGAGAAGCAGAAGCCTGATGGCATCTTCCAAGAAGACGCTCCCGTCATCCACAAGGAGATGGTGGTATGGGGTTCCCAATGCTGGTGGCCAAGGTTCAGGAGATCCCTCAAGTCCCACGGAGTCCTCCCAAGGTTTGGGAGATCCCTCAAGTCCCACGGAGTCCTCCCAAGGTTTGGGAGATCCCTCAAGTCCCACGGAGTCCCCCCAAGGTTCAGGAGATGCTGACTGAGCTATGGGGACAGGATGATGTTGGGTGACATGGACAAGCGTCGGGTGGCCCAAAGTCACCATCCTGAGGTGGTCCTCCCTATTTTGTCCCCCAGGGCGGGTACCAAGGCGCCGAACCCGAGGTGTCCCTCACAGCCTTCGTCCTCATCGCGCTGCAGGAGTCCCGGGAGATCTGCAAGGACCGCGTCAACGTGAGTGGCCTTGTCACCAACCCCATGCTGGGGACAATTGGGTCTTGTCACGTAGACCCAACCCTTCTCAAAGCCACCTGAGACCCCAAAATTGGCTTTTCCCCCCTCAGAGCTTGGAGAGGAGCATCACCAAGGCCGCCCAGTACCTCACCAAGAGGTACCAATCGCTGGCCCGGCCCTACACGGTGGCCTTGACCTCCTACGCACTGGCCCTGACCGGCCACCTCAAGAGCGAGAAGGTTCTCATGAAGTTCTCCAAAGGTGACGTTTTGTCCCAGGGGAACATGGGAACAACACCGGGGTGCAGGGGACACATAGTTATGGGTTATCTTGGGTGGGGACAATGTGTCCCCTGACCGGCCACCTCAAGAGCGAGTAGGTTTTCATGAAGTTCTCCAAAGGTGACGTTTTGCCTATGGGGGACATGGGGACAACACCGGGGTGCGGGGGACACGTAGTTATGGGTTATCTGGGGTGGGGACAACGTGTCCCCAGGGGGTGCTGACCCACCGGTGTCCCCTCAGGGGGGAAGAGCTGGGAGGAACGTAATGCCCGCACCTACAACATGGAGGGGACGTCCTACGCACTGCTGGCCCTGCTGCAGATGGAGAAGGCAGAGCTGACGGGGCCGGTGGCCCGGTGGTTGGCCCAGCAGAACTACTTTGGTGGTGGCTACGGGTCCACTCAGGTGGGCTACGGGTCCCCCGGCACCCATGGGTGCTACTGTGGGGCAGGTGGGGGTTGAGGGGTCACCTTGTGGCCTTGGGGACTCCAGGGATGGCAAATGGCCCTTGGGGACATGTCTGGGACCTCAAGGGTGTTCAGGGATCCATCAGGGTTTGGGGTCCCCCTCAAGGCCACCCAGGGGGCTTTGGGGACACTCCAGATGGTGTCCCCAAGCCCTGGTGAAACCAGATGTCCCCAAAAACCACCATGCTGGTGTTCCAAGAGTCATCTTGTCACTTGGGGTCACCCAAGGGGTCTCTGGGGACGCTCCAGGTGTTGTCCCCAAGCCCTGGTGACCCTGCTGTCCCTTCAAGCCACCATGCTGGTGTTCCAATTATCACCTCGTGGTCCCCAAGACTCAGGCCCACCCAGAGGTCTTTGGGGACACTCTAGATGGTGTCCCTGAGCCCTGGTGACACCAGATGTCCCCACAGGCCACCAAGCTGGTATTTCAGGGGTCACCTTGTTGTCACTTGGGGTCACCCAGGGGGTCTTTGGGGACACTCCAGGTGTTGTCCCTAAGCCCTGGTGACCCCCGGTGTCCCCACAGGCCACCACGCTGGTGTTCCAAGGGTCACCTTGTTGTCACTCAGGGTCACCCAGAGGTCTCTGGGGACAATCCAGATGGTGTCCCCAAGCCCTAGTGACCCCAGATGTCCCCTCATCCTGGTGTTCCAAGGGTCACCTTGTTGTCACTTGAGGTCACCCAAGGGGTCTTTGAAGACACTCCAAAGGATGTCCCCAAGTCTCGATGACACCAGATGTCCCCTCATCATGCTGTTCCAAGGGTTATTGTGTTGTAACTCAGGGTCACCCAGGGGCTCTCTGGGGACACTCCAAGTGTTTTCCCCAAGCCCTAGTGACCGCCGGTGTCCCCGCAGGCCACCATGCTGGTGTTCCAGGCGCTGGCCCAGTACCAGCTGGCGTCCCCCGCGGCAGCTGGAGCTCAACCTGGACGTGTCGCTGCTGCTGCCGCGTCGCGCCAAACCCGTCACCTACCGCATCGAGAACAGCAACGCGCTGGTGGCGCGGTCCGCAGAGGTACCGCCCCCTGGGGTCACCCGTGTCACCTGTGTCACCCATGTCACCGTCACCAGGGGCCATGCTGTCCCCGGGTGTCCCCGTCCCCTCAATGTTCCCCAATGTCCCTGTCCTCTTCATGTTCTTCAGTGTCCCCGTTGTCTTTGTGTTTTGTTGTCCCCTCAGTGTCCTTTGATGTCCCTGTCCACTTCATGTCCATCCCTGTCCCCCAATGTCCCTGTCCCCTCCATGTCCTTCAGTGTCCCTGTCCCCTTTGTGTCTTGGTTGTCCCCTCCATGATCCTCAATGTCCCCGTCCCCTTCATGTCCCTCCATGTCCCCTAATGTCACTGTCTCTTTCATGTCCTTCAATGTCCATGTCCCCTTTGTGTCTTGGTTGTCCCCTCCATGTCCTTCAGTGTCCCTGTCCCCTTCGTGGCCTAAAGTGTCTCTGTTCTCTTTGTGTTTTGTTGTCCCCTCAATGACCTTTGATGTCCCTGTCCCCTCCATGTCCTTCAGTGTTCCTGTCCCCTTTATGTCTTTGTTGTCCACTCCATGTCATTCAATGTCCCCGTCCCCTTCATGTCCCTCTGTGTCCCCCAATATCTGTGTCCCCTTCATGTCCTTCAGTGTCCTTATCCCCTTTGTGTCTTGGTTGTCCCCTCTATGTCCTTTAACATCCCTGTCCCCTCCATGTCCTTCAATGTCCCTGTCCCCTTTGTGTCCTTGTTGTCCCCTTCATGTCCTTCAATGTCCCTGTCCCCTTTGTGTCCCTGTTGTCCCCTCCATGTCCGGGGAATGTCCCCATTGTCCCTGTCCCCACAGACCAAGCTGAACGAGGACTTCACGGTGAAAGCCGAGGGCACGGGCAAGGGGACAATGACAGTGGTGACCGTCTACAATGCCAAGGTCCCTGAGAAGGACAACAAGTGTGACAACTTCGACCTGAGGGTGCAGGTGGAGGACGTCAAGGCGGGTGAGTCCCCAGTGTCCCCACGGTGTCCTCTGTACCCCTCCCCATGTCCTCTGTGTGTATCCCCCAGGTCCCCTTCAATGTCCCCTCATTGTCCCTGCGTTGTCCCCGCACAGGCAAGGAAGAGGACGGCGTCGTCCGCTCCGTCAAGATCACCATCTGCACCAGGTTGGGGACATTAGGGACAATGGAGATAAGGAGAGAAGTGGGGACGCTGGGGACAGGGACATCAGGGATGGGGGTGTTGGGGACAAGAGGGGACAAGCGTGTGGCCTCAGCACTGTCCCCACAGGCACCTGGACAACGTGGATGCCACCATGTCCATCCTGGATGTATCCATGCTCACCGGCTTCTCGCCCGACCTGCAGGACCTGAAGAGGGTGAGCATGGGGACATGGGGACACATGTGGGGACATGTGTGGGGACATGGGGACAAGGGGAGGGGACACAGTGCCCTGCCGTTGTGTGCCACCGTGCCCTCGTGTCACCATGTCCCCGTATTCCCCTGTGCTGCTGAGTCCCTGGCCCTGGCCACGTGTCCCCTGGTGTCACTGTGTCCTTGTGTCCCCATGTCCCACATACCCCATGTGGTCCCATGTCCCCACGTCCCCCCCGTGTCCCCCCATGTCTCCCCACGTCCCCCCATCCCCTCGTGTCCCCACATCCCCCAGTGCCCCCACGTCTTCCCGTGTCCCCCAGTGTCCCCACATCCCCACATGTCCTCATCCCCCCATGTCCCCGCATCCCTGCATCCTGCCATGGTCCCCACATGTCCCCATGTGCCCGGTGTCACCGTGTCCCTGTCCCCAGCTCACGGAAGGGGTGGACAGGTACATCTCCAAGTTCGAGATCGACAAAGCACTGGCGGAGCGCAGCAACCTCGTCATCTACCTGGACAAGGTGGGGACAATGGGGACATGGGGACAGGGACAAGGATGGGACGGGGCTGGGGGCGCGATGGGACGGGGTGGGGACAGCAACAAGGATGGGGCAAGGATGGGGACAAGGATGGGGACACAGGTGGGGTTGGGGACAGGAAAAGGCTCTCAGGGGTGGGGACAAGGCCAGGGGTGGCTCCACATGGTGGATGGGGACATGGCGGTGACACAGCTGGGGACAGGGCCAGGCTGGGGGTTGTGGCACTGACACTGTCCCCGTGTCCCCACGGTGTCCCCGCGGTGTCCCCATGAGCATGTCACGCTCATGATGTGACATGACATGATGGGACACGTCATGGCCATGATGGGACACGCCATGGTTGTGATGGGACAAGTCATGGCCCTGATGGGATGTGTCCATTGACCTGATGGGACATGTCATGGTCGTGATGGGACACATCATGGCCACGATGGGACAATCCATTGACACAATGGGACACGTCATGGTCATGATGGGTTGTGTCATTGAGCTAATGGGACACTTCATGGTCATGATGGGACAAGTCATGGCCACGATGAGATGTGTCATTGACCTGATGGGACACATCATGGTTGTGATGGGACAAGTCGTGGCCATGATGGGATGTGTCATTGACCTGATGGGACACGTCATGATCGTGATGGTGTCCCCGCGTTGTCCCCGTGTCCCCAGATCTCCCACAAGGCCGAGGAGTGTTTTGCCTTCAAGGCCCATCAGCGGTTCCGCGTGGGCCTGATCCAGCCAGCGGCCGTCACCGTCTACAGCTACTACAAGATTGGTGCGTCCCCATGTCCCCTCCTGTCACCCTCAGGTCCCCTCTGTCCTCCACAAAGTCCCCTCCGCATCCCCTCCTGTCCCTTTGTCCCATCTGGTCTTCTCCTTGTGTCCCTTTGTGTCCCCTGTGTCCTCCACGTGTCTCCCAATCGTGTCCCTTTGTGTCCCCACAGATGACCGTTGCACCCGTTTCTACCACCCGGACAAGGATGGGGGACAACTGAGCAAGATCTGCTATGGGGACGTCTGCCGCTGCGCCGAAGGTGACGTGGGGACAACGGTGTGACCGTGATGGGACACATCATGGTGGTGATGGGACAAGTCATTGACGTGATGGGACAAGTCATTGACGTGATCGAACACGTCATGGCAGTGACAGGACATGGCGTGGTGGTGGTGGGACCTCATGGCCATGATGGGACATGTCGTTGGCATGGTGGGTCCTCATGGTCATGATAGGACATGTCTTGGTTGCAATGGGACATGTCATGGCCATGATGGAACCTTGTGGCCATGATGGGACAAGTCGTGGCCATGATGGGACCTCATGGCCGTGATGGGACGTGTCATTGATATGATGGGACATGTCATGGTTGCAATGGGACACATCATAGGTATGATAGGACATCATGGCCGTGATGGGACCTCGTGGCCACAATGGGAGGTGTCATTGACATAATGGGACATGTCATGGTCATGATGGGACACATGAAGGTCATGATGGGACATATCAATGACATGATGGAACATGTCACACTCGTGATGTGACATACCATGACCATGACGTGTTCCGTCACGTCATGGCCATGATAGGACATGTCATGGTTGCAATGGGACACCTCATGGCCATGATAGGACCTCATGGCCATGATGGGACATGTCATGGTTGTGATGGGACAAGTCATGGCCATGGTGGGATGTGTCATTGAGCTGATGGTACATGTCATGGTCATGATGGGACCTGTCATTGACATGATGAGACATGTGAAGGTCATGATGGGACATATCAGTGACATGATGGAACATGTCACGCTCATGATGTGACATGTCGTGACCATGATGGGACACGTCATGGCCATGATGGACGTGGCATTGACATGATGGGACACGTCGTGGTCGTGATGGGGCCACGTCCCTGCTGTGATGCAACGTGTCACTGCCACCCCAGACCGTGTCACGGCCGTGTCCCCATGTCCCCACAGAAAACTGCTTCGTGCGGCACAAGGACGACGTCGCCATCACCGTCAACCAGCGCATCGAGCGCGCCTGCGAGGCCGGGGTTGACTACGGTGGGACATGGGGACACGGGGACAATGGGGGGGGTGTGACGTCATGGAGGGACAATGGAGGGTGTGACGTCATGGAGGGACAATGAGGGACACAAAGGATGTGGGTGGGGACATGAAGGGGCCATAGAAGGACATTGGTAGGCAATGAGGACACAGGAGGCCATGGGGACATGGAGGGACAAAAGGGACAGGAGGGGACATGGAGGGACACGGGGCAGCATTGTGGGTGCTGTGATGGGGTGGGGGTGAAGTGGTGATGTCCCCTCCCCAGTGTACAAGGTGAAGCTGGTGGCCACGGAGCAGTCGCCGTCACACGACAACTACATCATGACCGTCCTCTCTGTCATCAAGATGGGTATGACCGTGGTTTGGGGACAAGGCCACCGCAGGGGTCACCTCGGTCTGGGGACAGCCAGGGAGGGGGGGTTGGTGGCACTAAGGTGGTGTGGGGACACCCAAGTAGGTTGGGGACACTCAATGGTGATGGGGACACTCATTGGGAAGGGCCACCAGCGAGGCTGGTGGCACCAGGGTGGCTTGGGGCCACCCAACAGTGATGGGGACACTCATTAGGAAGGGCCACCAGGGGGGTTGGTGGCACTCAAGGGTGTTGGGGACATTCAAGTGGGTTGGGGACACCCATGTGGGTTGGGGACGCTCAACAGTGACTGGGACACCTATTGGGAAGGGTCACCAGGGGGACTGGTGGCACTCAAGGGTGTTGGGGACAACCATGAAGGCCAGTGTCACCCAGTTGAGGTGGGGACACCCACGGGTGCTGGGGAAGGCTGGAGGGGGTTGGTGTCACCCACAGCTGGTGACAACAGTCCCTGGGGACTGAGTGTCCCCATTGTGGGATGTACCCAAGCGGCCATCCTCATTGCATTGGGTGGAGGTGACGTGTCACCCACGTGTCTCCTCGGGTGACAGGGACCGACGAGGACCCGGCCGGGAGCAACCGGACCTTCGTGAGCCACCGGCAGTGCCGGGACGCGCTGCAGCTGCGGCTCGGGCAGGAATACCTGGTGTGGGGCCTGGCCAGCGACATGTGGGTCACCAATGGCCGGTAGGGACATGGGGACACGTGGGGACACAAGGGATGTGGGTGGGATATGAGGATGTGGAAATACAGGGACATGAGACACTGGGGATGTGGGTGGATGGGACATGGGGACACGTGTGGGGACACACGTGGGGATGTGGGGACATAAGACATGAGACATTGGGGACATGGGGACACATGTGGGGACACATGTGGGGACACATGTGAGGACATGGGGACACAAGACATGAGACACTGGGGATGTGGGTGGATGGGACATGGGGACACGTGTGGGGACACATGTGGGGACATGGGGACACAAGATGTGAGACATTGGGGACGTAGGGACACACGTGGGGACGTGGGGACATGGGGACACAAGACATGAGACATTGGGGACATGGGACACACGTGGGGACACGGGGACACAAGACATGAGACATTGGGGACATGGGGACACACGTGGGGACATGGGGACACAAGACATGAGACACTGGGGATGTGGATGGGTGGGATATGGGGACATGGAAATACAGGGATATGGGACACTGGGGACACGGGTAGATGGGACATGGGGACATGTGTGGGGACACAGGGACACACGTGTGGACACAATGACATGGGACATTTGGGACGTGGGGACATGGAAAGACAGGGACATGAGACATGAGGACATTGGAGACAGAGGTAGATGGGACATGGGGACTCGCCTGGGGACATGGGGACATGTGTGGGGGACGTGGGGACACAAGACATGAGACATTGGGGATGTGGGTAGACGGGACATGAGGACACAGGGACACAAGACATGGGGACATTGGGAACAGGCAGATGGGACACGGGGACATGGGGACACATGTGGGGACACAGGACATGGGACACTGGGGATGTGCGTAGATGGGACATGGGGACATGTGGGGACGTGGGAACACAGGGACATGGGAACACATGTGGGGACACTGGGGATGCAGGTAGATGGGACATGGGGACATGTGGGGACACTGGTGACATGGGCAGCTGGGACATGAGTGAGCAGGACACAGGGACACAAGCCACAGGACATCGGGGACATGTGGGGACACAGGTACACGAGCCAGGGGACCCTGGGGCCGTGGGCAGAGGGAACACGGGGTCCCAGAGCCGCACGGTGACAACGGTGACAAGGCCTGTCCCCATTCTCCGCTATCTCTCATGGGGTTGCGCTCCCACCCGTGTGTCCCCCGCGTGTCCCCCATTATGACCCGTGTCCCCCGTGTCCCCAGCTTCTCGTACCTGGTGGGGAAGGACACGTGGCTGGAGCTGTGGCCCTCGGAGGACGCATGTCAGGAGCCAGACCTCATGTCCCTGTGCCAGGACCTGCTGGATTTCGCCGAGGCCATGACCATGTTCGGGTGCCCGTCCTGAGCCCCCCACCCATGGGTGCCCGCTATGGGTGCCCTGCACCCTCCCGTCCCCCCACACACACTTTTTTAGGGGTTAAATAAAGGCCTTACTGACAGTCCGGCTCTGGGTTTGTATGGGGGGGGACGTGGGGACATGGTTGGGGACAATGGGGTGGTGAGGCCTTTGCTGGTGTCATGGAGACTTTGTAGGGGACACCGGGCTAGTGGGAACACCATAGGGGGTGATGGTGTCATCGTAGTGGGTGATGGGCTTTGTTGAGCCCGGTCGCCCTCTATTGGGCTTTGATGGGCTTTGTTGAGCTCTGCTGGGCCCTATTGGGCTTTGTTGAGCTCTGCTGGGCCCTATTGGGCTTTGTTGAGCTCTGCAGGGCCCCATCGGGCTTTGTTGAGCTCTGCTGGGCCCCATCGGGCTTTGTTGAGCTCTGCAGGGCCCCATCGGGCTTTGTTGAGCTCTGCTGGGCCCCATCGGGCTTTGTTGAGCTCTGCTGGGCCCCATCAGGCTTTGCTGAGCTCTGTTGGGCCCTATTGGGCTTTGTTGAGCCCTGTCGAGCCCTGTCGGGCTCTATTGGGCTTTGTTGGGCTCTATTGAGCTCCGTTGAAGTCTGCTTGTCTGCTTGAGCTCTGCTGGGCTCCATCGGGCTTTGTTGAGCTCTGCTGGGCTCTGTCGGGCTTTGCTGAGCTCTGTTGGGCCCTACTGGGCTTTGCTGAGCTCTGCTGGGCCCTACTGGGCTTTGCTGAGCTCTGCTGGGCCCTGTTGGGCTTTGTTGAGCTCTGCTGGGCTCCGTTGGGCTCTGTTGGGCTTTGTTAAGCTCTCTTGAGCTCTGTTGGGCTCTGTTGGGCCCTACTGGGCTTTGCTAAGCTCTGCTGGGCTCTATTGGGCTCTGTTGAGCTCTGCTGGGCTCTATTGGGCTCTGTTGGGCTCTATTGGGCTTTGTCGAGCTCTGTCGGGCTTTGTTGGGCTCTGTTGGGCTTTGTTGAGCACCACAAAGGAGAAATTCAGAGATGACTTCATTCTGTATTTAATTAATGACTTATTGAAGGATTTGCCCCATTCTATATTTAATTAATGATTCATTTAAGGATTTGCCCCATGATATAATTTTGAAATCTGCTTTTTTTTTTTTTGGAAAATCACATGAAAACGGGGAAAACTAAGCAGAAAATCAGCAATTCCAGGCCTTCTCGCAGATCCAGCGATGGGCGCGGGAGCAGCGCTCGTCGGTCCAGACGCCGCCGGCCCCGATGGCGCCGCAATCCTCCTGCTCCTTGTCCTTGTTCTCCGTCCACGTGTCCCAATAACTGCGAAAACGGGGCCGAAACGATTAAAAACACGTCAAGTTTACGCACAACTGCCAAAAAAGCGAATTTCTGGTGCGTCAACTTTGCCGTTTTCCTTTGATTTCCCAATTATTCCCCATTTTGGGGGGTTTTACCTGATGCTGGTGCGGTCGCCATTGGTCCAGACCCAGTTTCCCTCCTGCAGCTGGTCCGTCACCCCCAACCAGTACAGGCCACTGCTGTTCACGTTCTCCACTAAAAAACCCTAAAATGAGGCAGAATTGGTTAAAAAACTCAACTCACTCAGCTCAGCTCAACTCAGGTCAACTCAGCTCAACTCAGCTCCATTCAGCTCAACTCACTCAACTCAGCTCAATTCAACTCACTCAACTCAACTCAGCTCAGCTCAACTCAGCTCAATTCAACTCGCTCAGCTCAACTCAGCTCAAGTCAAGTCACTCAGCTCAACCCAACTCAGCTCAACCCAACTCAGCTCAGCTCAACTCAGCTCCATTCAGCTCAACTCGCTCAACTCACTCAACTCAGCTCAATTCAGCTCACTCAACTCAACTCAGCTCAGCTCAACTCAGCTCAAATCAGCTCACTCAGCTCAAGTCAAGTCACTCAGCTCAGCTCAACTCAGCTCAATTCAACTTGCTCAGTTCAACTCAGCTCACTCAACTCAGCTCAATTCAACTCACTCAACTCAACTTGCTCAGCTCAACTCAGCTCAACTCAACTCACGTCATTCAGCTCAGCTCAGCTCAAGTCGCTCAGCTCAGCTCAACTCGCTCAGCTCAAGTCAGTTCAACTCAGCTCTCTCAACTCACTCAACTCAGCTCAACTCAGTTCAGCTCAACTCAGTTCAGCTCAACCCAGCCCAACTCAACTCAGCTCAGATCAACCCAGCTCAACCCAACTCAAGTCGCTCAGCTCAACTCAGTTCAACTCAGCTCAGCTCAACCCAACTCAGCTCGCTCAGCTCAACCCAACCCAGCTCAACCCAACTCAACTCGCTCAGCTCAGCTCACCTCGCTCAGCTCAGCTCAGCTCAACCAAGCCAACCCAACCCAACCCAACTCGCTCAACTCAACTCAACTCCCCAAGCGCACCTGCTCTCTCTCAGAGTCGACGATGACGAGATGCGCGTCCTGGTCGGCGCAGAGCTCGCCGGCGTCCGCCCAGTTCGTCCGTTCCGACGAGAAGAAGTAGCAGCTCTTCTCGAAGATTTGCCACCCGGCCGAGCACTTTTTGCCGTCGGGGACGGACCTGCAGATCAGCGCTGGTTGGTGGGGAGGGAGACGATGAGAAACGGCCACAAAAATGGAGGGAATTCAGTTATTTTGGGGGGGAAACGCGGTGTGTTCGTACCGGCCATGTCCTGCAGCTCCTGGCGCTGCCGCTGCATCCCGCTCCGCAGCCGCGTCTGCTCGCGCCGCCGCTCCCGCAGCTCCCGCCGCACTGCGCGACCCCCAAATGCCCCGTTTTACCCCATTTCCAGCCTTTTCCCCCCAAGATTTACCACTTTTCCATGCGCAGGAACCCCAACTGGGGCCATGGGTTTGGGGGACGTTTTGCTGCGCTATCGCTCGTGATATAGTTATTAATTAATGACTTGTTTAAGCATTTAGCCCATGATATAATTTAATTAACGGCTTACAGAATGGGGCGAGTCCTTCAATATTTATTTAATGACTCATTGAAGCATTTGGCCCATGATATAATGTAATTAATGACTTATTGCAGGATTTGGCCCATTCTGTATTTAATTAATGACTCCTTTAAGTATTTGGCCCATAATATAATTAATGACTTATCTAAAGGATTTGCCCCATTCTGTATTTAATTAGTGACTCATTGAAGGATTTGCCCCATTCTGTGTTTAATTAATGACTCCTTTATGCATTTGGCCCATGATATAACTTAATTAATGACTTATTGAAAGATTGGGCCCATTCTGTATTTAATTAATGACTTATTGAAGGATTTGCCCCGTTCTGTATTTAATTAATGACTTATTGAAGGATTTGCCCCATTCTGTATTTAATTAATGACTCATTTAAGGATTTAGCCCATGATATAATTGAACTAATGACTTATTGAAGGATTGGGCCCCTTATGCATTTAATTAATGACTCCTTTAAGTATTTGGCCCATAATATAATTGAACTAATGACATATTGGAGGATTTGGCCCATGATATCATTGAACTAATGACTTATTGAAGGATTGGGCCCATTCTGTATTTAATTAATGACTCCATTAAGGCTTTAGCCCATGATATAATTTAATTAATGACTTCTTGAAGGATTGGGCCCATTATATATTTAATTAAATACTCATTGAACGATTTGGCCCACAATATATTTTAATTAAGGATTTACTTAAGGATTCACCCAATTCCGCATTTAATTAATGACTTATTGAAGGATTTGCCCCACTCTGCATTTAATTAACGACTCCTTTAAGGATTTAACCCATGATATAATGTAATTAACGACCCCTTCAAGCATTTGGTCTGTGTTATTATCCCGTGTTATTATCCCCAAGTGGGATCCACAAATCCGGCGAGATCCCATGGGCCAAATCGCTCCATTTTGGGGCTAATTCCTCCAGAATTGGCTCACGGGTGGGTGAATTGACACCAATCGGCGTAACCGGTGCCAGAAAATGACCCAAACGCCCCCAAAATCAGCGCCGCTCACCGTCCGCTTGGCTCTCCGAGAAGTTCGAGCGCAGGAGCTTCAGTTCCGCCGCCATTTCCATCTCTGAGGTGAAAATGAAGGAAAATAGGGCAGGATGAGGCCGAAAAATCGCAAATGGTGTCAAAATCTACCCAAATTTGGGTGGTTTTGGGGCTGAGCGGGGAATTAAGGGGCAGATTTAGTCTGGGTTTACAGCCCAGAGAAAATGGGGCTGAAGGCGCCGGGATGGGGGAAATTTGGGGCTAAACCCTTAAAATTTTATATATATATTTATTGATTTATTATTAATGATTATTGATTTGATTTATTTAATTTTTGAAATAAAATATTTTTCATTTAAATGATGATGATGTCTTCTTGTTCTTCTTCCTTCTTCTTGTTCTTCCTTCCTCCTTCCTTCCTCCTTCCTTCCTCCTTTCTTCCTCCTTCCTTCCTCCTTTCTTCCTCCTTTCTTCCTCCTTCCTTCCTCCTTCCTTCCTCCTTTCTTCCTCCTTTCTTCCTCCTTTCTTCCTCCTTTCTTCCTCCTTTCTTCCTCCTTCCTTCCTCCTTTCTTCCTCCTTTCTTCCTCCTTTCTTCCTCCTTTCTTCCTCCTTTCTTCCTCCTTTCTTCCTCCTTCCTTCCTCCTTCCTTCCTCCTTCCTTCCTCCTTCCTTCTTCATTCTTTTCCTTCTTCTTGTTCTTCCTCCTTCCTTCCTCCTTCCTTCCTCCTTCCTTCCTCCTTCCTTCTTCATTCTTTTCCTTCTTCTTGTTCTTCTTCCTTCTTCTTGTTCCTCCACTTCTTCTTGTTCCTCTTCTTGTTATTATTGTTATTATTCTTGTTATTTACATTCCGAGGTGGAATTCAACCCAAATTTTGCTGCCGAATGCCTTTTAGCCCCATTTTCCACCCCACCCGACGCTCAAATCCCAGCGGGCTGAGCCGCGTTGTACGAGCAAAACCGCCCTTTTTTGGTTGTTTTTTCACCATTTTAACCAAACCGGCCTCTTTTTCACCCAACGCCCACCCTCCCGTGGCCACTCACGTTTCACCAGCCCCACGGCGAACAGCAGGACCCACGCGACAAAGCTCAGCGCCACCAAGAAGTAGAGAATGGCCACTGATGTCGCCCCTCGGCTCCGGCCCCCGGCGCCTCCGCGCTCCGTGTTGTCTGTGGGGAAGAAATTGGGGCGAAATCGCAGCTTTTTGGGTGAGGACGCAACCGAGGGCTCCACCGTGGGATGGGGGAGGTGGTTGAGGGCGACTCACCATTTTGGGGAGGGTTCGGAGACGACGGCTTCCCCGCCAGAGTGTAAACTCCTATTGGGAGGAGTGTTAGAGTCATGGGGTGGTGTTTTGGGGGGATTTTAGGGCATTTTGGGGGCAAATCTACACCGGATTCCACGCCAGGGTGTAAACCCCTGTTGAGACGAGTATTAGAGTCACGGGCTGGTGTTTTGTGGGGACTTTTAAGGCATTTTGGGGGTAAATCTGCTTTGGTTTCCCCACCAGGGTGTAAACCCCTATTGGGAGGAGTGTTAGATCACAGGGTGGTGTTTTGGGGAGTTTTGGGGGGATTTTAGGGCATTTTTGGGGCAAATCTGCTTTGGTTTCCCCACCAGGGTGTAAACCCCTATTGGGAGGAGTGTTAGAGTCACGGGGTGGTGTTTTGGGGGGATTTTAGGGCATTTTGGGGGCAAATCTGCCTTGGTTTCCCCACCAGGGTGTAAACCCCTATTGGGAGGTGTGTTAGAGTCACGGGGTGGTGTTTTGGGGGGATTTTAGGGCATTTTGGGGGCAAATCTGCCTTGGTTTCCCCACCAGGGTGTAAACCCCTATTGGGAGGAGTGTTAGAGTCATGGGGTGCTGTTTTGGGGGGATTTTAGGGCATTTTGGGGGCAAATCTGCTTTGGTTTCCCCACCAGGGTGTAAACCCCTATTGGGAGGAGTGTTAGAGTCACGGGGTGGTGTTTTGTGGGGATTTTAAGGCATTTTGGGGGCAAATCTGCTTTGGTTTCCCCACCAGGGTGTAAACCCCTATTGGGAGGAGTGTTAGAGTCACGGGGTGGTGTTTTGGGGGGATTTTAGGGCATTTTGGGGGCAAATCTGCCCCGGTTTCCCCACCAGGGTGTAAAACCCTGTTGAGACAAGTATTAGAGTCACGGGGTGGTGTTTTGGGGGGATTTTAGGGAATTTTGGGGGCAAATCTGCTTTGGTTTCCCCACCAGGGTGTAAAAACCTATTGGGAGGAGTATTAGAGTCACGGGGTGGTGTTTTGGGGGGATTTTAGGGCATTTTAGGGGCAAATCTGCCTTGGTTTCCCCAAGAGAGTGTAAACCCCTATTGGGAGGAGTGTTAGAGTCATGGGGTGGTGTTTTGGGGGGATTTTAGGGCATTTTAGGGGCAAATCTGCCTTGGTTTCCCCACCAGGGTGTAAACACCTATTGGGAGGGGTGTTAGAGTCACAGGGTGGTGTTTTGGGGGGATTTTAGGGCATTTTGGGGGCAAAACTGCCTTGGTTTCCCCAAGAGAGTGTAAACCCCTATTGGGAGGAGTGTTAGAGTCATGGGGTGGTGTTTTGGGGGGATTTTAGGGCATTTTGGGGGCAAATCTGCTTTGGTTTCCCCACCAGGGTGTAAACCCCTATTGGGAGGAGTGTTAGAGTCACGGGGTGGTGTTTTGGGGGGATTTTAGGGCATTTTGGGGGCAAATCTGCTTTGGTTTCCCCACCACGGTGTAAAACCCTGTTGAGACGAGTATTAGAGTCACGGGGTGGTGTTTTGGGGGGATTTTAAGGCATTTTGGGGGCAAATCTGCCTTGGTTTCCCCACCACGGTGTAAAACCCTGTTGAGACGAGTATTAGAGTCACGGGGTGGTGTTTTGGGGGGATTTTAAGGCATTTTGGGGGCAAATCTGCTTTGGTTTCCCCACCAGGGTGTAAACCCCTATTGGGAAGAGTGTTAGAGTCACAGGGTGGTGTTTTGGGGGGATTTTAGGGCATTTTGGGGGCAAATCTGCTTTGGTTTCCCCACCAGGGTGTAAACCCCTATTGGGAGGAGTGTTAGAGTCACGGGGTGGTGTTTTGGGGAGATTTTAGGGCATTTTGGGGGCAAATCTGCCTCGGTTTCCCCACCAGGGTGTAAACCCCTATTGGGAGGAGTGTTAGAGTCACGGGGTGGTGTTTTGGGGAGATTTTAGGGCATTTTGGGGGCAAATCTGCTTTGGTTTCCCCACCAGGGTGTAAACCCCTATTGGGAGGAGTATTAGAGTCACAGGGTGGTGTTTTGGGGGGATTTTAGGGCATTTTGGGGGCAAATCTGCCTTGGCTTCCCCACCAGGGTGTAAACCCCTATTGGGAGGTGTGTTAGAGTCACGGGGTGGTGTTTTGGGGAGATTTTAGGGCATTTTGGGGGCAAATCTGCCTTGGTTTCCCCACCAGGGTGTAAACCCCTATTGGGAGGAGTATTAGAGTCATGGGGTGCTGTTTTGGGGGGATTTTAGGGAATTTTGGGGGCAAATCTGCCTTTAGTTTCACCTACAGGGTGTAAACCCCTATTGGGAGGAGTGTTAGAGTCACGGGGTGGTGTTTTGGGGGGATTTTAGGGCATTTTGGGTGCAAATCTGCCTTGGTTTCCCCACCAGGGTGTAAACCCCTATTGGGAGGAGTGTTAGAGTCACGGGGGTGGTGTTTTGTGGGGATTTTAAGGCATTTTGGGGGCAAATCTGCCCCGGTTTCCCCACCAGGGTGTAAAACCCTGTTGAGACGAGTATTAGAGTCATGGGGTGGTGTTTTGGGGGGATTTTAGGGCATTTTGGGGGCAAATCTGCCTTGGTTTCCCCACCAGGGTGTAAACACCTATTGGGAGGAGTGTTAGAGTCATGGGGTGCTGTTTTGGGGGGATTTTAGGGAATTTTGGGGGCAAATCTGCCTTTAGTTTCACCTACAGGGTGTAAACCCCTATTGCGAGGGGTGTTAGATCACAGGGTGGTGTTTTTGGGGGGATTTTAGGGCATTTTGGGGGCAAATCTGCCTTAGTTTCCCCACCAGGGTGTAAACCCCTATTGGGAGGAGTGTTAGAGTCACGGGGTGGTGTTTTGGGGGGATTTTACGCCATTTTGGGGGGTTTTGGGGGGCAAATCACCCCCAGGATGATCCACCTGTGCTGCTCTTGCTCCTGGGCGGATCCTCGGGGGTCGCGGGTAATTTGGGGCCACGATTCGACTCCGATAGGGACACGTCGTCGTAATCATCATCAAAGCTGTCCGGGGACGCTACGAAACGGGGAAAAACGGGGCAAAATCAGTGGTTTTACGTTTCACCCCCTTTCCCGGCCCCTTCGCGAGGTTTTTACACCTTTTGCTCAAAATCGGCGGATTTTTAGGGGGTTTTATAGCGTTTTAGGGCGTCACCGTGGCCCCAAATCTAAGTTGTTCGAATGAGTTTTTAAGCGAAAAGAGATGAATTTTAGCAAATTGAGGATGGATAAATACCCTCTAAATCCCCCCCAGAGTGAAATTTCGGGGTTATTTTGGGGGTAATTTGACAGAAGGAGCCAAATTTGGAGCGAAACGCGGGACACGATTGAGCGACCGAGCTCCAAATAAAGCACAAAGGGGGAACCTTGGGGAGTTCTGCTTTCCATCTACACAGCAAAAAGAGCCCAAAAAGGTGAAATTAGGACAAATTACCTGGTCTGAAGTCGCCCATGGGTGTCATTTTCCCGGCGACGGAGTAAATTCCTGCCCAAAAAAGAAAGGAGAAGAGCATTGGGATATGGGGAGGAAAGCGAAACCGCGTTGGTCAAACCACAGGGAGGAAGTTCCGGTGGTTTTTTAAGGCCCTATGTGGAGTTTAGACCTGAAATCGGGGTGAAAACGTGAGGTTTGGGGTTTTTTGGGTGCAAACGGAGGCTTGTGTGACGTCACAAGGATGTCATCGCTGTTCCTTATGGTTTAAATTAGGAGGACGTTGCGTGTTGTCCTTGTGAGCTGAGGCCTAGTGGTTGAATCCAGTTCCATTGGCTGCAGAGTCCAGTCCGGGACTCAACACCGATCCACCCAGATGGCCCAAAATGTCATTAAATTGCCCCAAAACGTACCTGTTTGCCTCGGCGGGCGCTTGCCGGGGGGTCCCAACCAGTTGCCGTAGGTCTCCATAGCGCCGCCGTTTGGCTTCCTCCGCGCTCACCCCAAAAACGCGCCGTTTTCGGCCAATCCGCCCACGGCGGGTTCAGTTTTGGGGTGGGAAACGCTGAATTGGGGGATATGGAGGCGGTCGGAGCCACAATTCGGGGGTTTTTAGGGATCGGTGTTGACGGTGGTGCCGGAGACACCCAAATGGAACCGCCGCGATTCGGCAAAACAGGCGCCGCGCTCCGGCGCCCGCGAGTCGCCGATTTGCATGTTCGGCCCCAAAAACGCCCTTCGGCGCTTTCTCTTCCCTTTTTCGGGGTGTTTTGGTGCGCGGACCATGGGAAAAAAGGTGCGGGCGGCGCTCGGTTTGGGGGCAAAACGGTGATTTAAGGGGGTTGGTTGTTCATTGGGGTTCGGCTCGGATTAGGTGGTGATGCGTCGAGTTAACAAACACCCCCAAAATGGCTTAATTTCCCCTCAAAAAGTGACTCGGCAAAGAACAAATAGAGTGTTAATGAATGCCCCCAAAACTGGCCAATTTTCCCCCAAAAAGTGACCCCGCAAGGAACAAGGAAAATGTTAATGAATGAACACAAAATCACTCAGTTTTCCCCCAAAAAGTGACTCGGCAAAGAACAAATAGATTGTTAATGAATGCTCCCAAAACTGGCCAATTTTCCCCCAAAAAGTGACCCTGCAAGGAACAAGGAAAATGTTCATGAATGCACCCAAAATCACTCAGTTTCCCCCAAAAAGTGACTCGGCAAAGAACAAACAAATTGTTAACAGGTGACCCCCAAATTGGTCAATTTTCCCCCAAAAAGTGACCCCTCAAGGAACAAGTAAAATGTTAATGAACGCCCCCAAAATTGCTCAATTTCCCCCCAAAAGGTGACCCCGCAAGGAACAAGAAAATGTTAACAAATGGCCCCAAAATTGGTCAATTTCCCCCCAAAAAGTGACCCCGCAAGGAACAAGAAAATGTTAACAAATGGCCCCAAAATTGCTCAATTTCCCCTCAAAAAGTGACCCCGCAAGGAACAAGAAAATGTTAACAAATGGCCCCAAAACTGGTCAATTTTCCCCCAAAAAGTGACCCCGCAAGGAACAAGAAAATGTTAACAAATGGCCCCAAAATTGCTCCATTTCCCCCCAAAAAGCGACTCGGCAAAGAACAAATAGATTGTTAATGAATGCCCCCAAAACTGGCCAATTTTCCCCCAAAAAGTGACCCCGCAAGGAACAAGGAAAATGTTCATGAATGCACCCAAAATCACTCAGTTTCCCCCAAAAAGTGACTCGGCAAAGAACAAACAAATTGTTAACAGGTGACCCCCAAATTGGTCAATTTTCCCCCAAAAAGTGACCCCTCAAGGAACAAGTAAAATGTTAATGAACGCCCCCAAAATTGGTCAATTTTCCCCCAAAAAGTGACCCCCGCAAGGAACAAGAAAATGTTAACAAATGGCCCCAAAATTGCTCAATTTCCCCCCAAAAAGCGACTTGGCAAAGAACAAATAGATTGTTAATGGATGCCCCCAAAACTGGCCAATTTTCCCCCAAAAAGTGACCCCCGCAAGGAACAAGAAAATGTTAACAAATGGCCCTAAATTGCTCAATTTCCCCCCAAAAAGCGACTCAGCAAAGAACAAATAGATTGTTAATGAATGCCCCCAAAACTGGCCAATTTTCCCCCAAAAAGTGACCCCGCAAGGAACAAGGAAAATGTTCATGAATGCACCCAAAATCACTCAGTTTTCCCCCAAAAAGTGACTCGGCAAAGAACAAGCAAAATGTTAACAAATGACCCCAAAATTGGTCAGTTTTCCCCCAAAAAGTGACCCCTCAAGGAACAAGTAAAATGTTAATGAACGCCCCCAAAATTGGTCAATTTCCCCCCAAAAAGTGACCCCGCAAGGAACAAGAAAATGTTAACAAATGGCCCCAAAATTGCTCAATTTCCCCCCAAAAAGTGACCCCGCAAGGAACAAGAAAATGTTAACAAATGGCCCCAAAATTGCTCAATTTCCCCCCAAAAAGCGACTCGGCAAAGAACAAATAGATTGTTAATGAATGCCCCCAAAACTGGTCAATTTTCCCCCAAAAAGTGACTCCGCAAGGAACAAGGAAAATGTTCATGAATGCACCCAAAATCACTCAGTTTTCCCCCAAAAAGTGACTCGGCAAAGAACAAACAAATTGTTAACGGGTGACCCCCAAATTGGTCAATTTTCCCCCAAAAAGTGACCCCTCAAGGAACAAGTAAAATGTTAATGAACGCCCCCAAAATTGCTCAATTTCCCCCCAAAAGGTGACCCCGCAAGGAACAAGAAAATGTTAACAAATGGCCCCAAAATTGCTCAATTTCCCCCCAAAAAGTGACCCCGCAAGGAACAAGAAAATGTTAACAAATGGCCCCAAAATTGCTCAATTTCCCCCCAAAAAGCGACTCGGCAAAGAACAAATAGATTGTTAATGAATGCCCCCAAAACTGGTCAATTTTCCCCCAAAAAGTGACCCCGCAAGGAACAAGGAAAATGTTAATGAACGCCCCCAAAATTGCTCAATTTCCCCCCAAAAGGTGACCCCCGCAAGGAACAAGAAAATGTTAACAAATGACCCCAAAATTGGTCAGTTTTCCCCCAAAAAGCGACTCGGCAAAGAACAAATAGAGTGTTAATGAATGCTCCCAAAACTGGCCAATTTTCCCCCAAAAAGTGACCCCCGCAAGGAACAAGGAAAATGTTCATGAATGCACCCAAAATCACTCAGTTTTCCCCCAAAAAGTGACCCTGCAAGGAACAAGTGAAATGTTAATGAACACCCCCAAAATCACTCAGTTTCCCCTCAAAAAGTGACTCGGCAAAGAACAAGCAAAATGTTAACAAATGACCCCAAAATTGGTCAGTTTTCCCCCAAAAAGCAACCCCACAAGGAACAAGGAAAATGTTAACAAACGCCCCCAAAATCGCTCGATTTCCCCCCAAACCAGCGGCTCCCACCACTAAACTTCCCACGTTTTCATATCTTTAAGCTTTTTTAGGGTTTTATATGTTTTTATTCTTTAAATACTGAAAGTGAAGTGGTTGAAAATGCCCTAAAGCTCTAAAAAAAGCCACCCAGGACGCCCCAGTGTCCCCATGTTCCTGGGGACCCCCCATCGCATCAGCTACTCGATGTCCCATAGGTGGAGGCGACTGCCTATCATCATCCACCAGCCAATAAGAGCCGCAAATCTCCCCGGGGATCAGCCACCTGTGCTGGAGGAGTGAACGCCTCCTGGTCTCCGCGCTCCCATAGGTTGCCTCACCCTCTCCTGCGCCAGCGATTGGTGAATTCTTCTGTCAATCAAATCCAAACCCTGCGGCTGAAAGGGGGGGGCTTGTTGTCCTCTCCTGTCATCCAGGTGCCACTCCAGGGAGATGTGGCAGCTGATTGGTCACTCCACCTATCCATCATCCCCCCTGCGCCTGCCATTCGCCTCTCAGCAGCACGCTGCCCACCCCCCCAGTGGAAGCATCTCCTTGAATCTCATTGGAAGGTCGGCTTGCCCATCACCCCCCGGCTAGCCACCCCATTGGCGCGCTGCTCAGCAAGGCGCCGTTGACAGCGGCGGCTCGTCCCCGGGTGGGCCGCGTCGATTGGCGGAGGCGCCGCGGGAGGGCGGGCGGAGGCGCGGAAACCGCGCGGTGATTGGCTGCGGGGCGGGGCCGCCTGTCAATTGCTGTCAGTCGGTGTCGGGGCGGCGGCGGCGGTGGGTCCCCCCATGGCAGCGGCGGGGCCCGCGGCGGCCGCGGCTCCCGCTCGGCTCCCAGCGGCGGTGGCGGCCGGGAGAAGCCGCGGGCCCCCCCCCTCGGAGGCAGCCGGTGGTCGCTATGGCAGCGTCTCGCAGGTAGGAGGGGCCGGGAGGGGCGCCCCGCCCCCTGGGGGGGCTCCTGCCCTCAGGAATGGGGGTGCCCCCCCCTCCTTGGGGGGGTAATTAACCCTCTGGGGGGGGGTAATTAGGCCTAAAAACCCCGCTAATGAACCTGGGAGTCACCCCCCTTCCCCGGGATGAGGGGGGTGATTGGGGGTGACCCCTCTTTGCGGGGGGGGAATGGGGCAAACCCCTCCCTTAAGCTACAAAGAAGGGGTGTCTATGGGCTGACTCCCCCCCCATAGGCTGTGGGGGGTAATTTGGGGTAAATACCCTCCCCCCCCAAATCTATAGGGGGGGGATTTGGGTTCCCTCCCCCCACCTGAGGGTGCTTTTGGGGTCCCCCCCATATGGGGGAGGGGGGGAAGGGGGGTATTAACTCCCTCACTATGGGGGTAACCCCCCCCACCCAACACTGGGGGGTAATTGGGGGTGTCCCCCCCCACTAATTGGGGGAGGGGGATAATTAGGGGGGGTGTGTGTGTCCCCCAAAAGCTGAGGGAGTAAATAAGGTCACCCCACTAATTGGGGGGGGGGGTAATTAGGGGTGTGTGTCCCCCAAGGAGGGGAATTAGGGGCTATTGGGGGGCGCATTCGGGGTGTTCCCCCCCCCCCCCCCCATAGGGGTGACATTGGGGAGGTGTGTGTCCCCCATAGGGGTGACATTAGGGGTGCCCCCCCCACTCTAGAGGCTGATTTTGGGGGGTTTCCCCCCTTTCCCCCCCCCCCCATTACAACCTGTGTGCAAAGAGGGTGTTGCCCTCATGTCTTTTTCCCTTAAAAACCCTGAGATTTTGGTTAAAATGCGCCCAAAACCTCCCCCCATCCCCATTCCCACACCCTTTGTGCCCCCCCCCCCCCCAATTTTAGCTTCAAATGCCGTGATTTTAACCAATTCCAGGGTTTTTTTCCCCAAAAATCCCCCCTCTCTTTACCATTTTCCCCCTTTTTTTGCTGCTTTTCCATCAAAAAAATCACCACCCGAGTGGCATTTTGGGTCATTTCACCCCAAAATCCATGTATTTTTCCTCAAAAAAAGCCATTTCAGGCCATTTTTGCCGCTTCTTGAACCCGAATAGTTTGTGCCATGGCCTCTATTTAACCAATAACTTCCAATTTTGCAGCAAAACTCTTATTTTTAATGATTAAACTGGCATTTTAGGGCAGGATCAACCAGCAAAGCCTTGCAGGGAAATACTAATTATTACAAAAAATGTATTATTTTCAAAATTAATTGAATTAATTTAAATTAACGACTCTCCTGGACACGCGGCCACCACCAGATTGGGCCAAATTAAATAAAATTAAGGCTTAAATGCCCACTTTTATAAAATTTCCCGCTTAATAATGTGTTAACCATTGAGCCCGTTTTCCCCCCAAACCCGCTCTGTTAAATTTTACCACTTTTGGAAATAAAACATTAACCAAAATGGCCGGAATTTCCCCCATTTCACTCACCCTGCTTCTCTTCCTTTTTCTTCTCTCATTTTGCTCTTTCCCCCCCCCAAAAAAAACAGTTAAAACCATAGATTTTTGGTTCAAACGCAACAAATTGGGCAAATCTGTCGCCCCCCAAAACCAAACCAAGTGGGTTTTGTTGGTTCTCTCTTCCCCATTCTGGCCCCAAAATGAGGCTCCATTGGGCTAAATTCCGGCTTTGTGTCTAATTTAATGCAACGATTTAATGAATTTAATTCAGATCATGGAATCATTAAGGTTGGAACAGCCGCCATTTTGATCCCTGAGGTGATTCTGGCGCCATTTTGACCCTGAGGTGATTCTGGCGCCATTTTGACCCTGAGGTGATTTTGGCGCCAATTTGATGTCCCTGAGGTGATTTTGGGGCCATTTTGATCCCTGAGGTGATTTTGGGGCCATTTTGATCCTGAGGTGATTCTGGCGCCATTTTGATCCTGAGGTGATTCTGGCGCCATTTTGACCCTGAGGTGATTCTCGCGCCAATTTGATGTCCCTGAGGTGATTTTGGGGCCATTTTGATCCCTGAGGTGATTCTGGCGCCATTTAAAGCCCCAAGGAGAGCATGATGTTCCCCCCTCGGGCTCCTGTTCTCCAGGCTGAACCCCCCAGGGGAGAAATTGAATGAAATAGAACAAGCGTAGAGTGTTGTAACTGGGCAGAACAACCCCAGGTTCCAGTGTGAGTTGGGAATGACCTGTTGGAGAGCGGTGAAAAGGGAGCTGGGGGTCCTGGGGACAGCAGGATGAGCATGAAAAGGGTTTAGTTCAGATACTATCAGGGTATACTTGGGGAACATATATATATATATATATAATACATACAGCCATAGCACCCTGAGAACGCCCCATCTCGTCTGACCTGGGAAGCTAAGCAGGGTCGGGCCCGGTCAGTGCTTGGATGGGAGACCAATGGGACCTGGGGGGGATTAAAAGGGGGTGGTCAGTAGGTCAGAGAGGTTCTCCTGCCCCTCTGCTCTGCCCTTTAGTTCAAATATCATCAGGATATACTTGGGAAACATATATACATATATGTAATATATGTAATATATACAGCTATAGCACCCTGAGAATGCCCCATCTTGTCTGATGTGGGAAGCTAAGCAGGGTCAGGCCTGGTTAGTACTTGGATGGGAGACCACTGGAAGCCAATGGGACCTGGCGGGGATTAGAAGGGGGTGGTCGGTAGGTCAGAGAGGTTCTCCTGCCCCTCTGCTCTGCCCTTGAAAGAAGGGTTTAGTTCAGATACTATCAGGATATACTTGCGGAACATATATATATACATAATATATACAGCCATAGCACCCTGAGAACGCCCCATCCCGTCTGATCTGGGAAGCTAAGCAGGGTCGGGCCCGGTCAGTGCTTGGATGGGAGACCAGCTGGGAATAGCGGGTGCTGTGGGCTGAGCCAGCACTGGGCCCTTGTGCCCAGGAAGCCAATGGGACCTGGGGGGGTTAGAAGGGGGTGGCCAGTAGGTCAGAGAGGTTCTCCTGCCCCTCTGCTCTGCCCTGGGGAGGCCACATCTGGAATATTGTGTCACATCTGGAATAGTGTGTCCAGTTGTGGCCCCTCAGTTCAAGGACAGGGAACCATTGAGATAGCCCAGTGCAGCCACGCAGATGACACCACTGTTGCGTTTGGAGAGCGACGGCTCCTGAATTTTTGTAGGGAATTCAGCGAATATCTCAGCCAAGTCCTATTTTCAGTCCCATTGACTAAAATGTTGCTTTTTCAACGACATTTTTAACAAAATGTTGTGTTTTTATCACAGGTGAGGCCCCAAAATCGCCACATTCGGCCCCGCGATGGCGTCTCCGGCCGCCAGCCCCGACTCGTCCGTCCCCTCGGGTCCGACGTCCGACTCGGAAAACCTGAGTCCCGATGAACTGGAGCTACTGGCCAAACTGGAGGAGCAGAACCGGTGCGAGATTTGGGGGGTTTGTTGGACTTTTTAAAAGATATTCCACTTAAAAATCAAAGGAGCCGGTGCCACCGGGGGGAAAATGGCGAAAATATTGGGAAAAATAAGTGACAAAAAATAGAAATAATAGAAATATTAAAATGTGTAGAATATTAAAATATATCTTGAATATCAAATAAATCATGCGTACAATATCTATATAAATATATGGGGGAGTATCTCTGGTTTTGGGGCAACATCTCTCTTGGGCCACTTTTTGGGGAAGGTCTCCTTGTTTGGGTCTTTATTTGGGGGAAGATCTCCTCGTTTGGGGCTATTTTGGGTGAATATCTCCTGTTTTGGGGCTGTTTTTGGGGGAATATCTCTAGTTTTGGGCCAGTTTTGGGGGAAGTTCTCCTCGTTTGGGGCTATTTTGGGTTAATATCTCTTTTTCTAGGGGCTATTTTGGATTAATGTCTCCTTTTCTAGGGCTGTTTTGGGGGAATATCTCTGGTTTGGGGGCAATATCTCGTCTTTTGGGCCAGTTTTGGGGACGATCTCCTCATTTGGGGCTATTTTTGGATTAATATCTCCTTTTCTAGGGGCTATTTTGGGGGAATATCTCCGGTTTTGGGCCAGTTTGGGGGCAACATCTCATCTTTGGGGCCAGTTTTGGGGCAACATCTCCTCTCTTGGGCCAGTTTTGGGGGAAGATCTCCTTGTTCGGTTCCATATTTGGGGGAAGATCTCCTCTTTTGGGGCTATTTTGGGTTAACATCTCCTTTTCTAGGGGCTATTTTGGATGAATATCTCCTTTTCTAGGGGCTATTTGGGTTAATATCTCCTTTTCTAGGGACTGTTTTGGGGGAATATCTCTAGTTTGGGGCCAGTTTTGGGGGAAGATCTCCTCATTTGGGGCTATTTTGGGTTAATATCTCCTTTTCTAGGGGCTATTTTGGATGAATATCTCTTATTCTAGGGGCTATTTTGGGTTAATATCTCCTTTTTTAGGGGCTGTTTTGGGGAATATCTCTAGTTTTGGGGCAACATCTCCTCTTTTGGCCAGTTTTGGGGGAAGATCTCCTCATTTGGGGCTATTTTGGGTTAATATCTCCTTTTCTAGGGGCTATTTTGGATGAATATCTCTTATTCTAGGGGCTATTTTGGGTTAATATCTCCTTTTTTAGGGGCTGTTTTGGGGGAATATCTCTAGTTTTGGGGCAACATCTCCTCTTTTGGCCAGTTTTGGGGGAAGATCTCCTCATTTGGGGCTATTTTGGGTTAATATCTCCTTTTCTAGGGGCTATTTTGGATGAATATCTCCTTTTCTAGGGGCTATTTGGGTTAATATCTCCTTTTTTAGGGGCTGTTTTGGGGGAATATCTCTAGTTTGGGGCCAGATTTGGGGGAAGATCTCCTCATTTGGGGCTATTTTGGGTTAATATCTCCTTTTCTAGGGGCTATTTTGGATGAATATCTCTTATTCTAGGGGCTATTTTGGGTTAATATCTCCTTTTTTAGGGGCTGTTTTGGGGGAATATCTCTAGTTTTGGGGCAACATCTCCTCTTTGGGGCAATATCTCTGCTTTTGGGCCAGTTTTGGAGCAGTATCTCCTCTTTTGGGCCAGTTTTGGAGCAGTATCTCCTCTTTGGGGCCAGTTTTGGGGCAATATGTCCATTTTTGGGTGGGTTTCTCCGCAGGCTGCTGGAGGCCGACTCCAAGTCGATGCGGTCGGTGAACGGCTCGCGCCGCAACAGCGGCTCCTCGCTGGTGTCCAGCTCCTCGGCCTCATCCAACCTCGGCCACCTGGAGGAGGACACCTGGATCCTCTGGGGCCGCGTCGTCAACGAGTGGGACGAGTGGCGCAAGAAGAAGGAAAAGCTGCTCAAAGTAAGGCCCAAAATTCAGTTTTTTCCAGCATGTTTTAAGCCAGGTGGGGGCGGTGGGGATGGGGGGTGATGGGGACAGTGGGGACAAGGACAATGGGAGGGATTGGGAGGGTGATGGGGACACGGGGGGTCAGCGGGGGATGGAGGGGACATGGTGGGGGAACAAAGACAGGGGATGATGGGGACAGAGGGGACAGCAACCAGGGGATGGGGGGGGACACAGTGGGGGGACAAGGATGGGGGGTGATGGGGACTCAGGGGAACAAGGACAATGGGAGGGACTGGAGGGTGATGGGGACCCAGGGGTTACCGGGGGGGGACAGGGACCAGGGGATGGAGGGGACACAGAGGGGGACAATGGAGAGCGATGGGGACCAGGGGGACAGGGACAATGGGAGGGACCTGGGGGGGACAGGGACCAGGTGATGGGGGGACAAGGATGGAGTGTGGTGGGGGCTGGAGGGACAAGGACAATGGGAGGGACTGGGGGGTGATGGGGACCCAAGGGGGACAGGGACCAGGTGATGGGGGGGACAAGGATGGGGGGTGATGGGGACAGTGGGGACAGGGACAATGGGAGGGACTGGGGGGGTGATGAGGACCCGGGGGTCACTGTGGGGGACAGGGACCAGGGGATGGAGGGGACACAGCGGGGGACAGTGGAGGGTGATGGGGACCAGGGGGGACAGGGACAATGGGAGGGACTGGTGGGTGATGGGGACCTGGGGGAACAGGGACTGGGGGATGGGGGGGACATGGAGGGGGATAATGGAGGGTGATGGGGACCAGGAGGGACAGGGACAATGGGAGGGACTGGGGGGTGATGGGGACCCGGGGGTCACCAGGGGATGGAGGGGACATGATGGGGGACAATGGAGGGTGATGGGGACCAGGAGGGACAGGGACAATGGAAGGGACTGGGGGGTGATGGGGACCCGGGGGTCACTGGGAGGGACTGGGGGCGCACTGGGGACACTGTGAGGTCTTGGGGGGCGCTGGGGACACCACAGGGTGGGGAAACTGGAGGGTTGTAGGGGGAATTGGTGACCGGGGATACAGCGAGACCTGGGGGACACTGGGATGTCAACAAGGGTGTCCCAGGGGGTGTCCCCAGGGGGAAGCAAAAACCTGCACACCAGGACGGGATGTTGTTCCCCCATCCACAAAGAGCTTCCATCTCGTTGCGAAACCCCGTGGGTTTTTTGGGTTTCTCACCCCGTTTCTCCACAGGAGCTCATCCGCAAAGGGATCCCCCACCACTTCCGCGCCATCGTGTGGCAGCTGCTGTGCAGCGCCACCGACATGCCCGTCAAAAACCAATACTCCGAGCTGCTCAAGATGTCGTCGCCCTGCGAGAAGCTGATCCGGCGCGACATCGCCCGCACTTACCCCGAGCACGAGTTCTTCAAGGGCCAGGACAGCCTGGGCCAGGAGGTTCTTTTCAACGTCATGAAGGTCACGTCCCGTCCCCAAACCTCAACCCATCGCGGCCGCAAACCCACACGCCGCTTCGGCTTTTTTCATTGATTTTTAGTGGGTTCGGTTTCTACCGCAAGTGCCCAGAACCATCGATTCTTTCCTGGCGAAGGGACCTTGTTCCCCATCCATCCCAAACCTCATTTTTCCTGTTGTTTGAATTAAGGAATAGATAATTTGAGTATTTCAAGGCCTGCAACATCGTGCTTGCAGGAGGTGTCATCAGCCCCCCAAAAAATGCATTTTTGGGTGTTTCTTCCCGCAGAACGTGGGACTGGTGGCCCAGCCAATCCCCCTCCTTACATTTATCTTTATTTTGAATTGTTTTCTCCCTTCCAGGCCTATTCGCTGGTTGACCGGGAGGTCGGTTACTGCCAGGGCAGCGCCTTCATCGTGGGGCTGCTGCTCATGCAGGTTCGTGATGACCCCGGGGGGGTTCGCACCCTTTGGAGACGCAGGGTTGGGGAACGGGGACGTTTTTCTCCATCCTCAGGGCCAAAACGTGCTCGTTCCCACCATCCCACCTACTCCTAGTGGGTATCAAACCCCCCGTTCACATTTCCCTTTGCCCGGGGATGGCTCCCACCCCCATCCCAACAGCTTCCAGTGGAGTTTTCGGGGGGAATTCACGTGGTTTTGGGTCTCCAGATGCCCGAGGAAGAGGCGTTCTGCGTGTTCGTGCGGCTGATGCAGGAGTATCGCTTGCGGGAGCTCTTCAAACCCAGCATGGCTGAGCTGGGGCTCTGCATCTACCAGTTCGAGTACCTGCTGCAGGTGGGGACCCCCCAGAGCCCCCAGGGAGGTGACAGGGACAGGGACAGGGACAGGGAGGTGACAGCTCTTGGGAGGAATTGGTTCCTCTGCAGAGCTCGTGTCCAGCAGCACGATCCCGGGGACATCAGGGAGGGATCTGGGGACCAGGTGTGGTTTATTGAGGGGGATGTCAGTGAGAGCCCAGAGTTGTCCCCAGTGTACCTGGGGACACGAGTGAGAGCCCAGGGGTGTCCCCAAGGTGCCCTGGGGACATAATGTGGCCTCAAGGATGTCTTCAAGATACCTGGGGACATGAGTGAGACCCCGAGGATGTTTGGGACATCAGTAAGACCCCAAGGGTGTCCAGGATGCCCCCAGGATACCTCATGGACATCCATAAGACCCCCATGGCACCTCCATGAGGTACCTCAGGGACCATCCGTGACACCCTGGGGACCACCTGTGAGTCACCCAAAGGGACCATCCATGTGACACCATCCAGGAGGTGCCGTGAGGGACATCTGGGAGAACTTGGGGACCATCCACAACCCTCTCCCCACCAGGGGACCTTCCAGGAGCCCCCTGAGGAACCTTGTGGCCCAGTTCCAACCTCACCAGCCACAAGCAACCCCTAAACCCATCCCCCGCTCACCGTTTCTCTTCATTTCCCCCCATTTTTCACATCCAGGAACAGCTGCCAGAGCTGAACGTCCACTTCCGCTCACAGAGCTTCCTCACCTCCATGTACGCGTCCTCCTGGTTCCTCACCCTCTTCCTCACCACCTTCCCGCTCCCCGTGGCCACGCGCGTCTTCGACATCTTCATGTACGAGGTAACGCGCCCGCGACCGACCACGAAAACCACCTGTGGGTGCGGAAACGTTCTCCACATGCCAACCGGGCTGGTTTTGGGGGAGAAGACCCCCCCAAACCTTGAGGTGATGGCGTTGGGCTCAAGGATTCGGTCAAGCATGGCGTCAAGGGTTGGGTCAAGCATGGGTCAAGCGTTAGGTCAAGGTTGGGATCAAGCGTTGGGTCCAAGCGTTGGGTCAAGCATTGGGGTCAAGCGTTGGGATCAAGCATTGAGTCAAGCGTTGGGATCAAGCGTTGGGTCCAAGTGTTGGGTCAAGCGTTGGGATCAAGCGTTGGGTCAAGCGTTGGGATCAAGCATTGGGGTCAAGCGTTGGGATCAACGTTGGAATCAAGCGTTGGGTCAAGGGTTGGGATCAAGTGTTGAGATCAAGCGTTGGGTCAAGCGTTGGGTCAATAGTTGGCTCAAGCATTGGCTCAAGTGTTGGGTCAAGTATTGGGGTCAAACATTGGGTGTAACGTTGGGTCAAACATTGGGTCAAGCATTGGGATCGAGGGTCGGGTCAAGGGTTGGGATCAAGCGTTGGGTCAAGCGTTGAGATCAAGAGTTGGGTCAAAAGTTGGGTCAGTCGTTGGGTTAAGCATTGGAGTCAAGCGTTGGAGTCAAGTGTTGTCTAAACCATTGGCTCAAGCGTTGGGTCCTTCCGGCAGGGGCTGGAGATTGTGTTCCGCGTAGGGTTGGCTCTGCTGCAGTTCAACCAGGCCGAGCTCATCCAGCTGGACATGGAGGGGATGTCCCAGGTACGCAACGGTGCTTTGGGCTGGGCTCCGTCTACGGGGATGAGACTTAGAGTGGATTTGGCCAACAGGACGTGTTTTGGGGTCAATTTGTCCAACAGGATTTATTTTGGGGTCAGTTTGTCCAATGGGACATGTTTTGGGGCAGATTTCCCCCCACATTTAGTATTTTGGGGCTGGTTTCTCCCAACTGGGCATGTTTGGGGACGTATGGGCCATATTTTGGTGCTGGTTGACAGAATAAGTTGTATTTTGGGGCTGCTTTTACCCACCAACCCCTATTTAGAGGTGGTTTTACCCATTAACCCTATTTAGAGCTGGTTTTACCCACCAACCACTATTTAGAGCTGGTTTTACCCATTAACCCTATTTAGAGCTGGTTTTACCCACCAACCGCTATTTAGAGCTGGTTTTACCCATTAACCCTATTTAGAGCTGGTTTTACTCACCAACCCCTATTTAGAGCTGGTTTTACCACCAACCCTATTTAGAGCTGGTTTTACCACCAACCCCTATTTAGAGCTGGTTTTACCCATTAACCCTATTTAGAGCTGGTTTTACCCACCAACCGCTATTTAGAGCTGGTTTTATCCATTAACCCTATTTAGAGCTGGTTTTACCCACCAACCCCTATTTAGAGCTGGTTTTACCCACCAACCTCTATTTGGAGCTGGTTTTACCCATGAACACTATTTAGAGCTGGTTTTACCCACCAACTCCTATTTAGAGCTGGTTTTACCCACCAACCCTATTTGGAGCTGGTTTTACCCACCAACCCCTATTTAGAGCTGGTTTTACCCACCAACCCCTATTTAGAGCTGGTTTTACCCACCAACCCCTATTTAGAGCTGGTTTTACCCACCAACCCTATTTGGAGCTGGTTTTACCCACCAAACCCCATTTTGAAGCTGATTTCACCCACCAACCCCACTCTGGAACTAGTTTTAACCCCCAAAGCCTATTTTGGAGCTGGTTTTACCCCCTAGGCCTGACTTTAGGCCCAGTTTACAGCCCGGCCTGGATCTCAGGTCCACATTTATTGTCTCCGCCATGTCCCCACAGTTCTTCCAGAAGGTGATTCCGCACCAGTTTGACAGCTGCCCCGACAAGCTCATCCTCAAGGCCTCGCAGGTCAAGTTCAACGCCAAGAAGATGAAAAGGTGACGGGGGGGACGCGCCGGGCGCACGGGGGGGGACACGTGGGGCTCGCGGGGACACAGGGACTGTCCCCAGCACGTGTCCCAGCCCGGCCCGTGTCCCCATGTCCCCACAGGCTGGAGAAGGAGTACGCGGCCATCAAGAACAAGGAGATGGAGGAGCAGATCGAGATCAAGGTGACTCAGGGCCACCTGGTCCATCTCTGGGGCCACCTGGTCCATCCCTGGGGCCACCTGGTCCATCCCTGGGTCCACCTGAGCTGGTCTGGGGCCACTTTGTCCCATCCTGGGGTCACTTTGTCCCATCCTGGGGCCACCTAAGGTGTCCTGGGGCCACTTTGTCCCATCCTGGGGCCATCTAAGCTGTCCTAGGGTGACCTAAGCCACCCTGGGGCCACTTTGTCACGTCCCTGGGGCCACCTGAGCCATTCTTGGGGCCACCTAAGCTGTCCTAGGGCCACCTAAGCCACCCTGGGGCCACCTGAGGTGTCCTAGGGCCACTTTGTCCCATCCCTGGGGCCACTTTGTTCCATCCTGGGGCCACCTTGACCCATTCTGGGGCCACCTAAGGTGTCCTGTGGCCACTTCGTCCCTTCTTGAGGCCACCTGGGCCATTCCTGGGTCCACCTTGTCCCATCCTGGGGCCACCTAAGGTGTCCTGGGGCCACCATGACCCATCCCAAGGCCACTTAATGTGTCCCCAGGGCCACTTTGTCCCCAACTTGGGCTCGTTTGACTCTTTCCTCCCCATTTTTGGCCCCCCCAGCGGCTCCGCACCGAGAACCGGCTGCTCAAGCAGCGAATCGAGACCCTGGAGAAGGTAAACCCGACCCGGGCACCCCAAAAACACACCTGGGCACCCCAAAAAAACATGGGGGGGACACCTCAAAACCCCCCTAGGACACCCAAAATCCCCCCAGGGTTCCCCAAAAACTCACTGGGTGCACCCAAAAACCATCGGAGCACCCCAAAAACCCCACGGGGGACCCAAGAAAGATACTGGGGCACCCCAAAAAATACAAGGGCACCCCTAAAACCCAATTGGGGACCCCAGAAAACCCCCAGGTAACCCCAGAAACCACTGGGGCACCCCAAAAAAGACCACTGGGTGACCCCAAAAATCCACTGGGTGCACCCAAAACCACACCAGGGTGCCCCCAAAAAAACCCTGGAGAACCCCAAAAAACCACCAGGGGACCCCAAAGCCTCCAGGGCACCCCAAAAATACACCAGGAGCCCCCAAAATCCCACCCAGGGCACCCTTAAAACCCCTCTGGGTGCACCCAGAGGGGCACCCCAACCCCCACGGGGGCACCCAAACCCCCCCCCAGGGGACCAAAACCCCCCCAGTCACCCACAAAACCTCTTGGCTCACCCCAAAAACCCACTGATTGCACCCAAAACCACCCCAGGACACCCACAAACCAACCAGCTGCACCCAAAATATCCCCCGGGGGGGCACCCATGGGTGCAACCCCAGCCCCCTTTTGCACCCCCAAACTCCCGGCACCTCTTTGGGGCCAAAAAAGGCGATTTTGGTCCAACAAGCAGTTTCATCATTTCCCACCCCCAGGAGGTGGAAAATGCTCAATGTGGGGACAAAAAAGGGGGGGAAAGTGCCCAAATCTTGGGAAATCCCCCCAAAACGGGGGCGCGGGAAGGTCCCCGGGTGCCTCCGCGGCTCCTCGTTAAGCTGGTTCCTCGTTAAGCTCGTTAAGCTGGTTCCTCTTGCTCTCTCCTCTGGCCGCAGGAGAGCGCGGCCCTGGCCGACCGCCTCATCCAGGTAGCGTCAAAAAGCACTATTTTGCCCTTTTCTGCTTCGTTTTAACCCTTTTCCGCTTCATTTTAACCCTTTTCCGCTCCATTTTCACATTTTCTGCTTCATTTTAACCCTTTTCTGCTTCATTTTAACCCTTTTCTGATTCATTTTAACCCATTTCTGTTTCATTTTAACCTTTTTCTGCTTCATTTTAACCCATTTCTGTTTCAATTTAACCCTTTTCCGCTTCATTTTAACCCTTCTCTGCTTCATTTCCACCCATTTCTGATTCATTTGAACCTCTTTCCGCTTCATTTTCACCCATTTCTGATTCATTTCAACCTATTTCCGCCACTTTTTAACCTTTTCCCGCTTCATTTTCACCCATCTCTGATTCATTTGAACCCTTTTCCGCCTCATTTTAACCCTTTTCCGCCTCATTTTAACCCTTTTCCGCCTCATTTTAACCCATTTCCACCACTTTTTAACCTTTTCCCACTTCGTTTTAACCCATTTCTGATTCATTTTCACCCTTTTCTGCTTCATTTTAACCCATTTCCGCCACTTTTTAACCCTTTTCTGCTTCGTTTTAACCCATTTCCGTTTCAATTTAACCCTTTTCTGCTTCGTTTTAACCCATTTCCGCTTTGTTTTAATCCATTTCCTCCACTTTTTGACCCTTTCCCGCTTCATTTTACCCCTTTGCTGCTTTTCCGGAGGCTCCCGCGTCCCTTCCCCACCTTGGGGGGTGGGGAAAATGGGGCTTTGGGGCCCATTTTGGGCGTCACCCCCTTGTCCCCATTGTCACCCCCTTGTCCCCAGCATCCCCCAGTGTCACCCCATGTCCCCCTGCAGTGACATGGGGGCTCAGAACTGGGTACCGGGTGGATCTCATGATGTGTCCCCAACTGTCCCCAGTGTCACCCCCTTGTCCCCAGTGTCACCTTCATGTCCCCATCATCACCCAGTGTCACCTCATGTCCCCCCACAGTGAGCTGGGGGCTCAGAACCAGGTGCCGGATGGATTCAGTGACATGTCCCCAGTGTCACCTCTTCGTCCCCAATGTCACCCCCTTGTCCCCAGTGTCACCTTCATGCCCCCATCATCACCCAGTGTCACCTCATGTCCCCCCACAGTGAGCTGGGGGCTCAGAACCAGGTGCCGGATGGATTCAGTGACGTGTCCCCAGTGTCACCTCTTTGTCCCCAATGTCACCCCCTTGTCCCCAGTGTCACCTTCACGCCCCCATCATCATCCCCCCATGTCACCTCATGTCCCCCCCCAGTGACCTGGGGGCTCAGAACTGGGTTCCAGATGGATTCGGTGATGTGTCCCCAGTGTCACCCCCCTTGTCCCCAGTGTCACCTTCATGTCCCCATCATCACCCAGTGTCACCTCATGTCCCCCCCACAGTGACCTGGGGGCTCAGAACCGGGTTCCAGATGGATTCAGTGACATGTCCCCAGTGTCACCCTCTTGTCCCCTGTGTCACCTTCATGTCCCCATCATCACCCAGTGTCACCTCATGTCCCCCCACAGTGAGCTGGGGGCTCAGAACCAGGTGCCGGATGGATTCAGTGACGTGTCCCCAGTGTCATCTCTTTGTCCCCAATGTCACCCCCTTGTCCCCAGTGTCACCTTCATGCCCCATCACCATCCCATATCACCTCATGTCCCCCCACAGTGAGCTGGGGGCTCACAACCGGGTTCCGGATGGATTCAATGACATGTCCCCAGTGTCACCATCTTGTCCCCAGTGTCACCTTCATGTCCCCATCATCACCCAGTGTCACCTTCATGTCCCCATCATCACCCAGTGTCACCTCATGTCCCCCCCACAGTGACCTGGGGGCTCAGAACTGGGTTCCAGATGGATTCGGTGACGTGTCCCCAGTGTCACCCCCTTGTCCCCAGTGTCACCTTCACGCCCCCATCATCACCCAGTGTCACCTCATGTCCCCCCACAGTGAGCTGGGGGCTCAGAACCAGGTGCCGGATGGATTCAGTGACGTGTCCCCAATGTCACCTCTTTGTCCCCAATGTCACCCCCTTGTCCCCAGTGTCACCTTCACGCCCCCATCATCATCCCATGTCACCTCATGTCCCCCCCAGTGACCTGGGGGCTCAGAACTGGGTTCCAGATGGATTCGGTGACGTGTCCCCAGTGTCACCTCCTTGTCCCCACTGGTGTCCCCATGTCCCCGGCGGTGTCCCCATGTCCCCAGTGGTGTCCCCGGTGGTGTCCCTGTGTCCCCAATGGTATCCCTGTGTCCCCGATGGTATCCCTGTGTCCCTGGTGGTGTCCCCATGTCCCTGGCGGTGTACCCTCTGGTGTCCCCAGTGTCCCCGATGGTGTCCCCGTGTTCCCGATGGTGTCCCCGTGTCCCTGGTGGTGTCCTCATGTCCCCATGTCCCTGGTGGTGTCCCCATGTCCCCGGTGGTGTCCCTGTGTCCCTAGTCATGTCCCCATGTCCCCGGCGGTGTCCCTGGCAGTGTCCCTATGTCCCCGTGTCCCTGGCGGTGTCCCCGTGTCCCCGGCGGTGTCCCCATGTCCCCAGCGGTGTCCCCGTGTCCCCGGCGGTGTCCCCATGTCCCCAGCAGTGTCCCCATGTCCCCGGCGGTGTTCCCGTGTCCCCAGGGCCAGGTGACACGCGCGCAGGAGGCCGAGCAGAACGACGTGATCCGGCGGGAGCTGGCGGTGGCCAAGCAGAAGTGCAGCTCGGCCACCCAGAACCTGCAGCGCGCACAGAGCACCATCCGCCAGCTGCAGGGACAGCAGGTGCGGCCCAAGCGTCCCCTCGTGTCCCCTCATGTCCCCTGATGTCCCCAGGCACCCCCAGGCATCCCCTGACATCCCCAGGTGTCCCCTGATGTCCCCAGGCACCCCCAGGCATCTCCAGGCATCCCCTGACGTCCCCAGGCATCCCCTGGTGTCCCCTGATGTCCTCAGGCATCCCCAGGCATCCCCTGGTGTCCCCTGATGTCCCCAGGTGTCCCCTAATGTCCTCGGGCATCCCCAAGCATCTCCTGGTGTCCCCAAGTGTCCCAGCTGTCCCCTGGTGTCCCCTCATGTCCAAGTGTCTGAGGCGTGTCCCCAGGCATCCCCTAATGTCCCCTGGTGTCCCCAAGTGTCCCCAGATGTTCCAGTTGTTTCCTGGTGTCCCCTGATGTCCTCAGGCATCCCCAGGCATCCCTTGATGCCCCCAGGTGTCCCCTGATGTCCTCAGGCATCCCCTGGTGTCCCCTAATGTTCTCGGGCATCCCCAAGCATCTCCTGGTGTCCCCAAGTGTCCCAGCTGTCCCCTGGTGTCCCCTCATGTCCAAGTGTCTGAGGTGTGTCCCCAGGCATCCCCTAATGTCCCCTGGTGTCCCCAAGTGTCCCCAGATGTTCCAGGTGTCCTCAGGTGTCCCCAGATGTCCCAGATATTCCCTGGTGTTCCTTGATGTCCTCAGGTGTCCCCAGATGTACCAGGTATTCCCTGGTGTCTCCTGATGTCCTCAGGTGACTCCTGGTGTCCCCAGGCATCCCCTGGTGTCCCCTGATGTCCCCAGGGTTTACCCAGGCATCCCCTCGTGTCCCAGCTGTCCCCAGCTGCCCCAGGTGTCCCCAAGTGTCTGAGGTGTGTCCCCAGCAGTCCCAGCTGTCCCCAGGCGTTCCCTGATGTCACCTGGTGTCCCCAAGAGTCCCCAGATGTTCCAGGCGTTCCCAGGTGTTCTCTGATCTCCCCAGGCATCCCCAGGTGTCCTCAGCTGTCCCCTGCTGTCCCAGCTGTCCCCTGATGTCCCAGCTGTCCCTAAGCATCTGAGGTGTCCTCAGGCATCCCCTGGTGTCCCCAGGTGTCTCCAGATGTCCCCAGGAGTCCCCAGGTATCCCTTCATGTCTCAAGTGTCCCCAAGAGTCCCCAGGTGTCCCCTGATGTCCCCAGGTGTCACCAGGTATCCCCAGACATACCCTCGTGTCCCCAAGTGTCCGAGGTGCCCCCAACTGTCCCCTGGCATCCCCCCTGCTGTCCCCTGGTGTCCCGACCTGCCTTGGGGACAGTGACCCTCGGTGACAATGCTGTGTTTTGGTGACAGGGTGACGCGGAGCTGGTGTCACGGCTGCAGTCGGAGCTGCAGCGCTCGCGGCTGCGGGAGAGCGAGAGCCGGGGGCAGCTGCGGCAGCTCCAGCACCGCCTGGGGCTGCTCGAGAAGGTGACACGCGGGGACACGGGGACCGGGAGGGACCCATGAGTGGCCCTGGGGACAGGGAGGGTCACACGAGGGGGTTTGGGGACAGGAAGGGACCCACAAGTTGCCCTGGGGACAGGGAGGGACCCATGAGTGGCCTTGGGGATGGGGCAGGGGGGATGACCCACGAGTGGCCCTGGGGACAGGGAGTGTCATAAAAGTGGGTTTGGGGACAGGGAGGGACCCACAAGTGGCCCTGGGGATGGGGACAGTCCTGATGTCCCCTGCTGTCCCCAATGTCCCCGCAGCAGAGCGCACTGCCTGGGGAGGTTCCACTGCTGGGGCTGCCCTGGGTGTCCCCTGCTGTCCCTGTGTCCCCTGTCCCCATGTCCTTTGCTGTACCCGGCCGTCCCCGATCTCCCTGTGTCCCTGCTGCTGTTGCCATGTCCCCTGTCCCTGCTGTCCCCTGTCCCAGCTGTCCCCTGATCTCCCTGTGTCCCTGCTGTCCCCTGCTGTCCCTGTGTCCCCTGTCCCCGGCTGTCCCCTGATCTCCTTGTGTCCCTGCTGTCCCCCGATCTCCCTGCTGTCCCCTGCTGTCCCTGTGTCCCCTGTCCCCGGCTGTCCCCTGATCTCCTTGTGTCCCTGCTGTCCCTGTCCCTGCTGTCCCCTGCTGTCCCTGTGTCCCCATGTCCCCTGCTGTCCCTGTGTCTCCTGTCCCCTGCTGTCCCCGTGTCCCCTGTCCCCGTGTCCCCTGTCCCTGCTGTCCCGTGTCCTGACTGTCCCCTGATATCCCCACTGTCCCCGCAGCAGAGCACGCTGCCCGGGGAGGCTCCGCTGCTGCGGCTGCAGGAGGAGCTGCAGGCACTGGGGCTGCGCGAGGCCGAGGCCGCCCAGTCGCTGGCGCAGCTGCAGCAGCAGCTCAGGGACCTCAGTGACACCTGGCAGGTACACCTGGATCCCTCCCAGATGCCTGGGTCCCTCCTGGACGCCTGGGTCCTCTCCTGGACGCCTGGGTCCTCTCCTGGACGCCTGGGTCCCTCCTGGATACCTGGGACCCTCCTGGATACCTGGGTCCTCTATGGACGCCTGGGTCCCCTCCACGTGCCTGGGTCCCTCCCGGATACCTGGGTCCCCTGTGGACACCTGGGTCCCCTCCACATGCCTGGGTGTGTCACCCCCCAACACCTGGGTCCCCTCCCGGACGCCTGGGTCCCTCCTGGATGCCTGGGTCCCCTCCACATGCCTGGGTGTCCCCCCCGCAACACCTGGGTCCCCTCCCGGATGCCTGGGTCCCCTCCTGGACACCTGGGTCCCCCCTGGACGCCTGGGTTCGCTCCTGGACTCCTGGGTCCCTCCCGAACGCCTGGCTCCCCTCCTGGACGCCTGGGTTCCCTCCTGGCCACCTTGTCCCAACACCTGGGTCCCCTGCCATCCCCTGGGCCCCCTCCCTGCCACCCATGTCCCCACCATGTCCCCTCTGGTGGACACTGACACTGGGGTGGGAAAGCCCCCGGGGCGCTGCGGGACGCCACCGCGTCGCAGGACATCACCGCATCACAGGGTGTCACCGCGCTGCGGGATGTCACTGTGTTTCAGGACGTCACCGAGCTGCGGGACGTCCCGGCGCTGCAGGGGGACCCGACGCTGCAGGACGTCACCGAGCTGCAGGATGTCACGGCGCTGCGGGACGTCACCGCGCTGCAGCGGGCGCTCGTGGCCGCGCGGCTGCGGGAGGCGCAGGCCCAGGGGCAGCTGCGGGGGCTGCGCGTGCGGCTGCTGCAGCTGGAGACACAGGTGGGCAAACTGGGAGGGACTGGGAGCACTGGGAGGGACTGGGGGCTCAGCTGTGGGGACTGGGAGGGACTGGGAGCTCAGCTGGGGGGACTGGGAGCACTGGGAGGGACTGGGGGCTCAGCTGTGGGGACTGGGAGGGACTGGGAGCTCAGCTGGGGGGACTGGGAGCACTGGGGGGGACTGGGAGGGACTGGGAGCACTGGGAGGGACTTGGAGCTCAGCTGGGGAACTAGGAGGGACTGGGAGCTCAGCTGGGGGCACTGGGAGCACTGGGAGGGACTGGGGACTCAGCTCAGGGAACTGGGAGCACTGGGATGGACTGGGGGAACTGGGAGGGACTGGGAGCTCAGCTGTGGGGACTGGGAGGGACTGGGAGCTCAGCTGGGGGGACTGGGAGCACTGGGGGGGACTGGGAGGGACTGGGAGCTCAGCTGGGAGGACTGGGAGCACTGGGAGGGACTTGGTGCACTGGGAGGGACTTGGAGCTCAGCTGGGGAACTAGGAGGGACTGAGAGCTCAGCTGGGGGCACTGGGAGCACTGGGAGGGACTGGGGACTCAGCTCAGGGAACTGGGAGCACTGGGATGGACTGGGGGAACTGGGAGGGACTGGGAGCTCAGCTGTGGGGACTGGGAGGGACTGGGAGCACTGGGAGGGACTGGGAGCTCAGCTCGGGGAGACTGGGAGCGCTGGGAGGGACTGGGAGCACTGGGAGGGACTGGGAGCTCAGCTCGGGGAGACTGGGAGCACTGGGAGGGACTGGGAGCACTGGGAGGGACTGGGAGCTCAGCTCGGGGAGACTGGGAGCACTGGGAGGGACTGGGGGCTCAGTTGGGGGAACTGGGAGGGACTGGGAGCACTGGGAGGGACTGGGAGCTCAGCTCGGGGAGACTGGGAGCACTGGGAGGGACTGGGAGCACTGGGAGGGACTGGGCAGGGGGTGCCAGTGACTTCGGTGTCCCCACAGGGTCACCTGCAGGAGCAGCTGTGGGTGACAGTGACCCAGTGACAGTGACACAGTGACAGGGTGACGGTGTCACCAGTGTCCCCACACGGTCACCTCCTGCAGGAGCAGCTGCGGGTGACGGTGTCACCAGTGTCCCCACATGGTCACCTCCTGCAGGAACAGCTGTGGGTGACAGTGACACAGTGACAGGTTAACGGTGACACAGTGACAGGGTGACGGTGTCTCTGGTGTCCCCACAGGGTCACCTCCTGCAGGAGCAGCTGCGGGTGACGGTGACACAGGCGCAGGGGCTGCAGGCGCAGCTCAGCGAGAGCCACCGCAAACACGCCGAGGCCCAGTGCAAGGTGGGACACTTGGGGACATCTGGGGACATTCGGGGACACCTCTGGCAACTCACTGGGGACACACAGGGACACCCCTGTCACCTCCCTGGGGCACCCACAGACCATCCCCTGGTGTCACCGTTGTGCCCTCCATGGGGACACCCCTGTCCCCTCCTGTGGGGACATCACTGTCCCCAGCCACAGCCCTTCCCACAGTGTCCCCGTGTCCCCATGTCCCCTCTCAGTGTCCCCATGTCCCTTCCGGTGGGGTCCCAGTGTCCCCATGTCCCCTCTGTAGTGTCCCCTTGTCCCCTCCTATAGATCCCATTGTCCCCTCCCAGTGTCCCCGTGTCCCCTCCATTGGGGTCCCCATGTCCCCTCCATGTCCCCACGTCCCCTCCACCCACTGTCTCCCTATGTCCCCTTGTCCCCAGGGCTGGGTGGGGAGGTGGGCACATGTGTCCCCAGAGCCAGAGCAAGGAGGAGGTCCTGGCTGGGCAGGGGGGGTGGGCAGGGAGGTGACACAGGTGACACTTGTGTCCCCAGAGCAAGGAGGAGGTCCTGGCTGTGGTGGGGGGGGTGGGCAGGGAGGTGACACAGGTGACACTTGTGTCCCCAGAACAAGGAGGAGGTCCTGGCTGTGGTAGGGGGGGTGGGCAGGGAGGTGACACAGGTGACACTTGTGTCCCCAGAGCAAGGAGGAGGTCCTGGCCGTGCGGCTGCGTGAGGCCGAGAGTCTGGCGGCCGTGGCCGAACTGCGGCAGAGAGTGGCCGAGCTGGAGATCCAGGTGACAGGGGACATGGGGGGACATGGGGGAACAAGGGGACACAGGGCAACAGACTGGCAGCCCTGGCTGAGCTGGAGATCCAGGTGACACAGGGGGACATGGGGGACACCGGGGAGCACATGGAGGTGACAGGGGGACGCAGGTACAGGGGGGTGGCAGGGGAGCAAGAGACAAGGGGGACAAGGGGACACGGGGGTCACGGGGGGGTGACAGGGGGACAGGGGCCCTGGCAGAGCTGGCGATCCAGGTGACATGGGGACATGGCGGGTGACAGAGGTGCTGAGGTGACAGGAAGGTGACAGGGGGACTGTGTCCCTTGTCCCCAGTGCGAGGAGAGGCTGCTCCAGGGCCAGCTCGACCACTCAGACATGGGGACAGAGGGGGAACATGGGAGGATGGGAAGTGACATGGGGACAGGAGGTGACATGGGGACCGTGTCCCTTGTCCCCAGCGTGAGGAGGGGCTGCTCCAGGGCCAGCTCGACCACTCGGACGCCGCCCAGTACATCCGGCAGCTCAAGGGCCACATCGAGGAGCTCAAGGCCGAGGTGAGGGGACAACACGGTGTCACCTGGGCCTGTCACATCGCCCACAGTGTCACCTGGGCCTGTCCCATCACCCCTGGTGTCCCTTTGTCCCCATGTCCCTTGTCCCATCACCCCCAGTGTCCCCATTCCCTTGTCCCACCACCTCCGGTGTCCCCATGTCACTGTCTCCTTGTCCCATCACCCCTGGTGTCCCTTTGTCCCGTCACCCTCAGTGTCCCCATGTCCCCTTGTCCCATCACCCATTGTGTCCCCATGTCCTTTGTCCCATCATTCCCGGTGTCCCCATGTCCCTGTCCCCGCAGATCCGGCTGCTGCGGGGCCCCCTGCCCTTTGGGGCGGTGGCCTTGGGGACGCGGCTTGGGGACGAGGACTCGCTGGGCTCCTCGGATGACGAGCTGCCGCCCTTCGCCCACGGGGACATCAGGGACCTCGGGGACATGGGGGACATTGGTGACAGCAGCGACAGCGAGACTGAGGGGACACCTGCAGCACCGTGACCCTTGGGGACACCGGAGACATCAAGACCAAGGGGATGTCGAAGAAATTGGGGACATCAAGACTGAGGGGACACGCAGCACCATGACCCTTGGGGACATCAGGGGACAGCGAGGTTGAGGGACATTGGGGACAGTGAAACTCAGAGGACACCTGCAGCACCGTGACCCTTGGGGGACATCAGGGGACAGCAAGACTGAGGGGACACCTGTGGCACCATGACCCTTGGGGACATCGGGGGACAGCAGCCACCAGCAAGACCAAGGGGACATCAGGGGACAGCAGTGACAGCCCAAGGGGCCACCACTGACCCATGGGGGACCTGCCAGCCCTATGACAACCAGGGGACAACCTGGGGACACTGAGGGACACCCAGGGGACATTCAGAGGGCACTGAGGGACATGAGGGGACACTGAGGACATCCACAGCTCCCAGGGGACATTAGGGGACACCCACAGGCCCCGTGGCACCCGGGGGACCCTGAGGACCCTCAGGGGTCATGAGGGGACACTGAGGGTCACCCAAGGTCAAGGTCACAGCTCTGGGTCTGCCCCGAGCGCTGGATCGATCCCCAGGGGATCCCGGGACCTGCTGGATCCCAAACAGCTGCATCGATCCCATGGGGGGTCCCAAGGACCCCCTGGATCCCTGTGATGGATCCTGAACCCCTGGGGGACCCTGAGCGCCACTGGATCCCAAACAGCTGCCTTGATCCCACTGGGGATCTCTGGGCCCCACTGGATCCCTGAGATGGATCCCGCAGCCCCCGTGGATCCCATTGACTCACTGGATCCCAGAGAAGGATCCTGCACCCCCCGTGGATCCCATTGACCCACTGGATCCCAGAGAAGGATCCTGCACCCCCCGTGGATCCCCTTTGACCCACTGGATCCCAGAGAAGTATCCTGCACCCCCTGAGGGGTCCCAAGGATCTACTGGATCCCTGAGATGGACTCGTGCGCCCCCAGGGGATCCCAGTGACCCCCTAGATCCCTGGGCTGGATCCTGCACCCCCAGGGGATCCCAGGGACCCAGCAGATCCCAAAAGGGTGGATCCGGCACCCCTGTGGATCCTGAGACCCGCTGGATCTCCAGGAGTTCAATCTTGTAGGGGATTCCAAGAGCCACTGGATCCCAAACAACCGCATTGATCCCACGGGGGATCTCCAGGCCCCACTGGATCCCTGCGGTGGGTCCTGCACCCGGGGGGGGTGGGGGGCAAGGACCCAGTGGATCCCTGTGATGGATCCTGTACCGGGGGGATCCCATGGGCCCACTGGATCCCTGTGATGGATCCTGTACCGGGGGGGATCCCAAGGGCCCACTGGATCCCTGTGATGGATCCTGTACCGGGGGGGATCCCAAGGGCCCACTGGATCCCTGTGATGGATCCTGTACCGGGGGGGATCCCAAGGGCCCACTGGATCCCTGTGATGGATCCTGTACCGGGGGGGGTCCCACGGGCCCACTGGATCCCTGTGATGGATCCTATACTGGGGGAGATCCCAAGGCCCAAGCAGATCCCAGAGGGTGGATTCCTCACCCCCGTGGATCCCGAGCCCCAGTGGATCCCTGAGCAGTGGATTCTGCACCCCCCAGGGGACCCCAAGATCCCCCCGGATCCCAAACAGCCGCATCAACCCCCTGGGGAGGTCCAAGAAGCCACTGGATCCCTGAGCGGTGGATCCTGCCTCCCTGGATGCCCCCGATCCCCACAGAGGGGCCCGATCCTGGGCGTTTGGGGGGGGTCCTGACACTGGGAGTGGATCCCAAACATCCCCCCCCGCCCCGCCACCAAACTGCTGTTTGTACCGGGACAGAAATACAGACAGTGGGACAGACAGACCCAAAGCGTCTCCAATTCACCCCAAAAACACCCGGGGTCCTGAAATCCCCGAGATTGCCCCCAAAACACGGGAATTCACCCCAAAATAACTCCCCCCCCCCCACCCCACCCCCCTTGGGGACCCTGATAACCACATGGGGGGGTGACAACACTTTTATTGCCCCACCCCGGGGAAGGGGGGCTGGGGGACCCAGGCATTTGGGCAGGGACCCAGGCGTCCGGGAGGACCCAGGCGTTCGGGGAGGGACCCAGGCATCCGAGGGGCTCAGGGCGCAACCGGGGGGGTCATAGCTGGAAGGGGCTTTGGGTCAATGGTTCTGAGCTGGGGGGGGGGGGAGGGGGGGGTGTTGGTGCCCCCCAGTGCTCCCAGTATCACCAGTTACCCCCCTGGCCTGAGCTCCCAGTGCTCCCAGTTACCCTTTGTACCCCCCAGTTCCCCCCCATCCCTCCCAGTGCCCCCCAGTATCACTAGTTCCACCCTCCCCATCCTTCCCAGTGCCCCCCAGTATCACCAGTTCCCCCCTCCCCATCTCTCCCAGTGCCCCCCAGTATCACCAGTTACCCCCCCATCCCTCCCAGTGCCCCCCAGTATCACCAGTTCCCCCCCTCCCCATCCTTCCCAGTGCCCCCCAGTATCACCAGTTACCCCCCCCCATCCCTCCCAGTGCCCCCCAGTATCACCAGTTCCCCCCTCCCCATCCCTCCCAGTGCCCCCCAGTATCACCAGTTCCCCCCTCCCCATCCCTCCCAGTGCCCCCCAGTATCACCAGTTCCCCCCTCCCCATCCCTCCCAGTGCCCCCCAGTATCACCAGTTACCCCCCCCCATCCCTCCCAGTGCCCCCCAGTATCACCAGTTCCCCCCTCCCCATCCCTCCCAGTGCCCCCCAGTATCACCAGTTACCCCCCCCCCATCCCTCCCAGTGCCCCCCAGTATCACCAGTTCCCCCCTCCCCATCCCTCCCAGTGCCCCCCAGTATCACCAGTTATCCTCCCCATCCCTCCCAGTGCCCCCCAGTATCACCAGTTACCCCCCCCATCCCTCCCAGTGCCCCCCAGTATCACCAGTTACCCCCCCCAATACCTCCCAGTTCCACCCCAGTGCTCCCAGTATTCCCAGTCCATACCTGGGGGGCAACACTGGAGCTGGGGGGGGGTCGATGAGTGGCTGGGGGGGCAAAAATTAGGGAGGGGAGATGGGGAGGGGGGGGGGGACACAGTTTGGGGTGGGTAATAAATTTGGGGGGGTAACGGTTTGGGGGGGTGACAGTTTGGGGGGCTGACTGGGGGGGGTAACAAGTTTGGGGTCACAGATTTTGGGGGGGGCACAGTTTTGGGGGTCAGTTTCTGGGGAGGGGTCACGGGGAAATCACAGATTGGGGGGGGGGGATCCCAGTTTTTGGGAGGGTCCCCAGTTTTGGGGGGGGTGTCACAGTTTGGGGACATCTCAGTTTTTGGGGGGGCTCCCCAGTTTTGTGGGTGGTGTCTCACTTTGGGGGGGTTGACATTTTGGGGGGGGTAACAAATTTGGGGGGGGGTCACAGATTTGGGGGGGGTGGTGCAGTTTTGGGGGGTGGTGTCACAGTTTGGGGGGGTCCCAGATTTTTTTGGTGGAGGGGTCACAGTTTTTGGGGGTCCCCAGTTTTGGGGGGGTGTCTCAGTTTGGGGGGGGGGGTGTCACAGATTTTGGGGGAGGGGGGTCGCTGTTTTGGGGGAGGGTCAGTTTTTTGGGGAGGGGTCACATGGTTCACAGCTTGGGGGGTTTCCCCAGTTTGGGGGGGTTCCCCAGTTTGGGGGGGGGTGTCCCGTTTTTGGGGGGGGGGGTCCCTCACCTGTGCGGCCGTGGACCCACCACAGCCCCCCCGCCAATGCTGCCCCCACCACGAAGGCCCCGAAGGAAACAGCGGCGACAGCCGGGGGGGGCACAGCAGGGCCTGGGGGGGGCACAGTCAGCGGGACCCAGGCGTCCGGGTGCCCCCAAAATCACCCCACCCCTTCCCAAAGGGACCCAGGCATCCGGGGACCCCCAAACCGCCCCACCCCCTGCAAAGGGACCCAGGCATCCAGGTACCACCCTCCCCCCCCCCCCCCAAAACCTCTCCACCACCCACCCAAAGGGACCCAGGCGTCTGGGGACCCCCAAACCGCCCCACCCCACCCCGGGGGGACCCAGGCATCCGGGTGCCCCCAAAACCACCCTACCCCATCCCAAAGGAACCCAGGTGTCCGGGGACCCCAAAACCACCCTATCCCGTCCCAAAAGGACCCAGGCGTCCGGGTGCCCCCAAAGCCACCCTACCCCATCCCAAAGGGACCCACGTATTCGGGAGCCCCCAAAACCTCCTCCACCCCCCCAAAGGGACCCAGGTGTCCGGGTACCCCTCCCCATCCCTCCCAGTGCCCCCCAGTATCACCAGTGCCCCCAAAACCTCCCCAACCCACCTGAAAGGGACCCAGGCGTCCAGGGACCCCAAAACCACCCTACCCCATCCCAAAGGGACCCAGGCGTCCGGGGACCCCAAAACCACCCTACCCCATCCCAAAGGGACCCATGTGTTTGGGAGCCCCCAAACCTCCCCCACCCCCCCAAAGGGACCCAGGCACCTGGATACCCCCAAAACCTCCCCACCTCCCTGCAAAGGGACCCAGGCATCTGGGTACCCCCCCAAAACCTCCCCCCCAAAGGGACACAGGCATCCAGGGACCCCCAAAAACCTTCCCACCCCCCCTCGCAAAGGGACCCAGGTGTCCGGGACGCCTCCACACCGTCCCACTCCCCACCGGGGGGACCCAGGCGTCCGGGTACCCCCCCAAACCTCCCCAACCCCCAAAAAGGGACCCAGGCATCCGGGACCCGCCCCCCCCACCACTCACCCGCGGGGGGGCTCCGGGGCGGGGCCCGCGGGGGGGGGCGGAGGACGGTGCAGCACAGGGGGGAGGGGCGGGAACGGCAGCGGGGGGGCACCTGGAGGGGGGATAGAAATTGGGGGGGGGTCCCGATTTGGGGGGGATTAGGGGTTCCCGGGGGGGTCCCAGTTTTGGGGGTCCCGGGGGGGTCGCGATTTTGGGGATCCCGGTCTGGGGATCCCGGGTTTGGGATCCCGGGGGTTCCCAGCTTTGGGGGTCCCGGGGTGGGGGTGTCCCAGTTTGGGGGGTCCCAGTTTTGAGGTCCCGGGGAGTCCCGGTTTTGGGGGTTCCGGGGTGGGGGTCATGGTTTTGGGGGGTCCCGGTTTTGGGGGTCCCGGGTTTGAGGGTCCCAGTTTGGGGGCCCCAGTTTTGAGGTCCCGGGGGGGGGTCGCAGTTTGTGGGGGCCCCAGTTTTAGTGTCCCGGGAGGGGTCGCGGTTTTGGGGTCCCGAGGGTGGTCCGGTGGTCCCAGTTTTGGGGATCCCAGGGGGAGGTCCCAGTTTGGGGATCCCAGTTTTGGGGTCCTGGGCTGGGGGGGGTCCCATTTTTGAGGTCCCGGGGGTGTCTCAGTTTGCGGGTCCCATTTTCGAGGGTCCCGGGTCGGGGGGGTGGCCGTTTTGGGGTCCCGAGGGGGAACCCAGTTTTGGGGGTCCCAGTTTGATGGGTCCCAGGGAGGGTCCCAGTTTTGGGGGTCCCAGTTTGAGGTCCCGGTTTTGGGGTCCCTGTTTGGGGTCCCGTTTTTGGGGTCCCTGTTTGGGGTCCCTGTTTGGGGTCCCGGTTTGGGGTCCCGTTTTTGGGGTCCCTGTTTGGGGTCCCTGTTTGGGGTCCCGGTTTGGGGTCCCGTTTTTGGGGGTCCCAGTTTGAGGTCCCGGTTTTGGGGTCCCTGTTTGGGGTCCCGGTTTGGGGTCCCGTTTTTGGGGGTCCCAGTTTGAGGTCCCGTTTTTGGGGGTCCCAGTTTGAGGTCCCGGTTTTGGGGTCCCTGTTTGGGGTCCCTGTTTGGGGTCCCGGTTTGGGGTCCCGTTTTTGGGGTCCCTGTTTGGGGTCCCGGTTTGGGGTCCCGTTTTTGGGGGTCCCAGTTTGAGGTCCCGGTTTTGGGGTCCCTGTTTGGGGTCCCGTTTTTGGGGTCCCGGTTTGGGGTCCCGTTTCGGGGGTCCCGGGGGGTCCGCACCTGGCGCGGCGGTGCCGGCGGGTCCCAGAGTCACCACTATGGGGCGCGTGACGGTCCGGAGCGCGCGGCCGTGGGCGGGGCCGGAGCGGGACCGGGGGGCGGAGCCTGAGCCGGAGGCCCCGCCCTCTCGGGGGTCACATGACTCCGCCCGGCACTGGGGGCGGGGGGGGGGCACCAGTTCACCCCAGTGCCCCCCAGTTCACCCCCCGCTCCCAATGCCCCCCATACTGGGACCAGTCCCGCCCCACTCCCGGTGTCCCCCCCCCGCGTCCCCGGTTCTTGTCCCAGTCCCGTGTCCCCAATCCCGGGGTGTCCCCCCGTGTCCCCTTTGTCCCCAACGTGTCCCCCCGTCCCTCCCCAGTCCCGGTGTCCCCTGTTCCCGGTGCTTCCCCCCACAGTGTCCCCCCCACCGTGTCCCCTCATCCCGGTGTCCCCCGTGTCTCCCCCGCTCCCAGTGTCCCCCCGTGTCCCTCATGTCACTCCGTGTCCCCCTCCCTCCTGTCCCCCATGTCCCCCCATGTCCCACTCCCTCTTGTCCTCCGTGTCCCCCGTGTCCCCCTCCCCAGTGTCCCCTCCTCCCGATGTCCCCCCATGTCCCACTCCCCCGTGTCCCCCATGTGTCCCCGTGTCCCACTCCCTCCCTCTCCCCCGTGTCCCCCCTCCCCAGTGTCCCCCCGTGTCCCTCATGTCCCCCGTGTCCTCACCTCCCCCACGTCACCCCGTGTCCCCCCCTGTCCCTCATGTCCCTCCGTGCCCCCGTATCCCCCAATATCCCCTCATCCCCGTGTCCCCCCGTGTCCCACTCCCTCCTGTCCTCCGCGTCCCCCGTGTCCCCCCTCCCAAGTGTTCCCCCGTGTCCCCAACCCTGTCCCCCGTGTCCCCCCGTGTCCCTTCATCCTGGAGTCCCCGCCGTACCTGGGGCAACCCGGTCGCCCCCGTATCCCCTCCATGTCCCCCCATGTCCCCCTCCCTCCTGTCCTCCGTGTCCCCTGTGTCCCCCTCCCCGGTGTCCCCCCGTGTCTCCCGTGTCCCTCATGTCCCCCCATGTCCTCCCGCGTCCCCCTCCCCATGTCCCAAGTGTCCCCGTACCCGGAGCAGCCCGTGTCCCCCATGTCCCCCATGTTCCCCCGTGTCCCCCCCATGACCCCCCGTGTCCGCGTACCCAGGGCAGCCCATCCCCCCGTGTTCCCCCGTGTCCCCCCCATGTCCCCCTCCCTCCTGTCCTCCGTGTCCCCCGTGTCCCCCTCTCCAGTGTCTCCCCATGTCCCCCCCGTGTCCCCGTACCCAGGGCAGCCTGTGTCCCCCCCATTTCCCCCCGTGTCCCCCCCATATCCCCCATGTCCCCCGTGTCCCCGTGTCCCCGTACCCGGGGCAGCCTGTGTCCCCCCCCATTTCCCCCCGTGTCCCCCCCATATCCCCCATGTCCCCCGTGTCCACGTGTCCCCGTGTCCCTGTACCCGGGGCAGCCCGTGTCCCCCCCATTTCCCCCCGTGTCCCCTCCATGTCCCCCGTGTCCCCGTGTCCCCGTACCCGGGGCAGCCCGTGTCTCCCCCCGCGTCCCCCCCATGTCCCCCCGTGTCCCCCGTGTCCCCGTTCCCGGGGCAGCCCGTGTCCCCCCCATTTCCCCCCCGTGTCCCCCCCATGTCCCCCGTGTCCCCGTGTCCCCGTACCCGGGGCAGCTCGTGTCCCCCCCATGTCCCCCGTGTCCCCGTGTCCCCGTACCCGGGGCAGCCCGTGTGTCCCCCATGTCCCCCCCATGTCCCCCCCATGTCCCCCCGTGTCCCCGTACCCGGGGCAGCCCGTGTCCCCCGTGTCCCCCCCCGGCCCGGCAGAGCCGCAGGTGACAGTGCAGGAACTGCAGCGGCTCCGGGAAGCGCGGGGGGAGCAGGAACGAGCGGAGCAGCCGCCGCGCCCCCCCCGCGCCCCCCCCCCGCCCCGCAGCCCCCCCGCAGAACCACGAGCGGCCGCGGGGGGGGCGGGGGGGGGCGGACCGGGCGGGGGCGGCGACGAGCGGGGGGACACGAAACAGCGGCGGAGGGAGAAGCTCAAACCGGGGGGGGCCCGGGACAGAGAGATCTGGGGGGGAAAGGGGGGTCAGCGGGGGGGATGGGGACGGGGGGGACGGGGACAATGGGAGGTGATGGGGACTCGGGGGGGACAGGGACCGGGGGATGGGGGGACAAGGATGGGGGGTGATGGGGACCTGGGGGTCGCCAGGGGGGACAGGGGATGGAGGGACATGGTGGGGACAATGGGGGGTGATGGGGACAGTGGGGACAGGGACAATAGCGGGGGACAATGGGGGGTGATAGGGACCAGGGGGGACAGGGACAACGGGGGGGACGGGGGGTGATGGGGACAAGGGGGGACAGGGATAATGGGGGGGGACTGGGAAATGATGGGGACCTGGGGGTCACCACGGGGTACAGGGGCCAGGGGATGGGGGGACATGGGGGGGACAATGGGCGGTGATGGGGACCAGGGGGGACAGGGACAACAGGGGAGGCGGGGGGTGATGGGGACCTGGGGGTCACCGGGGGGGACAGGGACCAGGGGATGGAGGGGACACAGCAGGAGGACAATGGGGGTTGATGGGGACCAGCGGGGACAGGGACAATGGGGGGGGGACAATGGGGGGTGATGGGGACCTGGAGGGGACAGGGACTGGGGGATGGGGGGCCAGGGGCCAGTGGATGGGGGGGGTCATGGGGGGGACAATGAGGGGTGATGGGGACAGTGGGGACAGGGACAATTGGAGGGACCGGGGGGTGATGGGGATCCGGGGGGGACAGGGACCAGGGCATGGGGGGGGACATGGGAGGGGACAATGGGGGTGATGGGGACTGGGGGGACCCGAGTGGGGGCGATGGGGACCGGGACAGTGGGGGGGACCAGGGGGGGTGATGGGGACCCGGGGGTCACCGGGAGGGACCGGGGGGGCACTGGGATGTCAACAAGGGTGTCCCAGCGGGGTCCCAGGGGGGTCCCAGGGGGGTCCCAGGGGGTGTCCCGGGGGGGTCACAGGGGGGGGTCCCAGGGGGTGTCACGGGGGGTGTCACAGGGGGTGTCACGGGGGGGTCTGATGGGGTGTCCCAGGGGGTGTGTCCCCAGGGGGTGTCACGGGGGGGTGTCACAGGGGGGGTCCCAGGGGGTGTCACAGGGGGTGTCACGGGGGGGGGTCTGATGGGGTGTCCCAGGGGGTGTGTCCCCAGGGGGTGTCACGGGGGGTGTCACGGGGGTCACGGGAGGGTCCCATGGGGTGCCCCCCCCGCACCTGCACGAACACGCGCCCCCCAGCGGGCACGGCGCGCGGTCCCGGCGCGGGGGGAAACTCGGGGGCGGCGGAAACGTCCAAACGGAGGCGGGGGGGGCGGGGGGGGGCAGCGGGGCTGCGGCACCAACGGGGACTCCGCTCAGCCCAGCGACCCCCCGGTGACCCCAGTGCCCCCCCAGTGCTCCCAGTGACCCCAAGTGCCCCCCTAGTGACCCCCAGTGCCCCCCCAGTGCTCCCAGTGCCCCCCAGTGACCCCAAGTGCCCCCCCAGTGCTCCCAGTGCCCCCCAGTGACCCCAAGTGCCCCCCTAGTGACCCCCAGTGACCCCCCAGTGCTCCCAGTGCCCCCCAGTGACCCTTCAGTGCTCCCAGTAACCCCCCAGTGACACCCAGTGCCCCCAGTGACCCCCCAGTGGCCCCCCAGTGCTCCCAGTGCTCCCAGTGCCCCCAGTGTCCCCCTCAGTTACCACCCAGTCACCAAGTGTTCCCCTCCCAGTGACCCCCCCCCCGCCTTCCCAGTGCACCCAGTGACACCCCCCCCAGTGTTCCCAGTCACCCCCAGTGCCCCCCCAGCCCTCCCAGTGACCTTCCCAGTTACCACCCAGTGACCCCAAGTGTCTCCATCACCCCGCCCAGTGCTCCCAGTGCCCCCACAGGTACCACCCAGTAACCCCCAGTGCCCCCCCCAGTGCCCCCCCCAGTGCTCCCAGTGCCCCCACAGGTACCACCCAGTAACCCCCAGTGCCCCCCCCAGTGCTCCCAGTGCCCCCCCCACTCACCCCGGGCCGGTTCCCGCTGCATCGCGGCCTCTGGGTGCTCGGGGGCCCCCCCGTGTCCCCACTGTCACCCCACGGCCAGCCTGGGGGGGGCCCTGTGGGCGGTGGGTCCCCCCATGAACCCCCAGGCACCTGGGACCCCCCCTGTCTAACCCCCCCACCCCCGGACGCCTGGGTCCCCCCCCATCCCCTGTCTCTCGCCCCGAACGCCTGGGTCCCCCCCCCATCCCCTGTCCCCCGCCCAGGACGCCTGGGTCCCCCATTTCCCCACCCGGACGCTTGGGTCCCCCCCCATCCCCTGTCCACCTCCCCCGGACGCCTGGGTCCCCCCATCTCCCCTCCCGAACGCCTGGGTCCCCCCGTGCCCCCCTCCAACCTGCGGGCCCCCCCCCGGGCAGCAGCAACAGCAGCAGGAGGGGGAGGGGGCGGCTCCCGCGCGGCGCCATTGGGGGGTCCCCGCGCGTGTCCCCGATGTCCCCACGCGTGTCCCCGATGTTCCCAGCAGTGGCTCCAGGTCCCGCCCACGCGTGATGGGGGCGGGGGGGCCCCCCGAGGTCACCGTCTCCCCAGTGACACCCGCCCGGCCTTGGGCTGCAGGGACGTCACCCAGGGAGGGACCCAGGCGTCCGGGAGGGGACGCAGGTGTCCACAGGGGACCCAGGTGTCTGGGAGAGGACCCAGGCGTCCGGGAGGGGACCCAGGCATCCAGGGACACCCCTCCCAATGTCCCCCCATCATGTCCCCAGTGTCCCCTCCATGTCCCCAGTGTCCCATGTTCTTCATGTCCCTGATGTCCCCAACTCCCTCCATGACACCCCCATTTGTGTCCCCAGTGTCCCCAATACCCCCCAACAGTGTCCCCATCCCTGTTCCCATGTCCCTCCATGTCCCTGTGTCCCCAATGTTCCCACCATCCCCATCGCAATGTCCCCCAAGTCCATGGTCCCCATGTCCCAATGTCACCCCCCTGTCCCCAATGTCCCCAAAGTCCCCCCCATCCCCATGTCCCCAAGGTCCCCTCTCCCCATGTCCTCCCACATCTTCCTGTGTCCCCAATGTCCCCCCATCCCGATCCCAATGTCCCCCCGTCCCCTCTCCCCGTGTCTTCCTGTGTCCCCAATGTCCCCCACGTTCATGGTCCTCATGTCCCAATGTCACCCCCTGTCCCTGATGTCCTCAATGTCCCCCCCATCCCCATCCCAATGCCCCCCAGCTCCCCATGTCCCAATGTCACCCCCTGTCCCTGATGTCCCCAATGTCCCCCCCGTCCCCATGTTCCAATGTCACCCCATCCCCGATGCCCCCCATGTCCCCTCTCCCTGTGTCCTCCCACATCTTCCTGTGTCCCCAATGTCCCCCCATCCCCAGGTCCCCATGTCCCAGTGTCCCCCCCTTGTCCCCAGATCCTGAGCAACGCGGCCCCTCGGGTTCCACATGCGCATTTATAATAATAATAATAATAATAATTATAATAACAATAATAATAATTAATAATGACGACGCTAACGAGGGGGGAGGAGCCGCCGCACCCGCAATGCACTAAAACTGCACCTGCTGCCACCCGGGGACACGTGGGGACACGCGGGGACCGCGCGACTGTCCCCGCGGCCCCAGCCCTGATTGTCACCGTGTCACCACGTCCCTGTCCCCACGGGGCGCCCGCCGCGTCCCCACGGGTCACATCCCCACGGTGTCCCTGTGTCACAGCCCCGTGACGTGTCCCCACATTGTCCCTCTGTCACATCCGCGCCGTGTCCCTCCGTGTCACATCCCCGTGACGTGTCCCCACGTTGTCCCTCCGTGTGACATCCCCGAGCCATCTGCCACCGCTCCGTGTCACCCGTGTCACCGGTGCCACCTCCGCATTGTCCTTCAGCGCTTTGTCCCCGTGTCACATCCCAGTGCCACCTCTTCGCTATGTCCCCATGTCACATCCTGGTGCCACCTCCGCGTCTTGTCCCCGTGTCACCTCCACATCTTGTCCTCATGTCACATCCCGGTGCCACCTCTTCATCGTGTCCCCATGTCACATCCCGGTGTCACATCCCAGTGTCACCTCTTCGCCGTGTCCCCATGTCACATCCCGGTGTCACCTCCATGTCTTGTTCTTGTGTCACATCCCGGTGCCACCTCTTCGCCGTGTCCCCATGTCACATCCCAGTGCCACCTCCGTGTCTTGTCCCCATGTCACATCCTGGTGCCACCTCTTTGCCGTGTCACATCCCGATGCCACTTCCACGTCTTGTCCTCGTGTCACATCCCGGTGCCACCTCTTCATGTCCCCATGTCACATCCCGGTGCCACCTCTTCACCATGTCCCCGTGTCACATCCAGTGCCACCTCTTCATGTCCCCATGTCACATCCTGGTGTCACCTCCGTGTCTTGTCCTCGTGTCACATCCCGGTGCCACCTCTTCATGTCCCCATGTCACATCCTGGTGTCACCTCCGTGTCTTGTCCTCGTGTCACATCCCGGTGCCACCTCTTCATGTCCCCATGTCACATCCCGGTGCCACCTCTTCGCCGTGTCCCCGTGTCACATACCAGTGTCACCTCTTCGCCATGTCGCCATGTCCCATCCATCCTTGTGCCATCCGTGTCACCTGCCGTGTCCCCACGCTGTCCGTGCGACGTCCTCGTGCCATCCCGGTGCCACACGCTCTTGTCACGTCACCTGCCGTGTCCCCTCGGTGCCACCTCCGCGTTGGCCTCGCGCCGTGTCCCCAAGTGTCCCCGTGTCACCTCTGTGTCCCCATCCCCGTGTCACGTCCCTGCGCCGTGTCCCCATGTCCCGTGTCGTGTCCCCGTGTCACGTCCCCGTGTGTCACGTCCTGGTGTCACATCCATGTCCCCCACAGCCGTGTCCTGTCCCCATGTCCCCAGCGGGGTTGGGGACAGCGGTGGCCACAGGGAACAGCTGCTGGCCCTGGGGAAACTGAGGCACAGGCCACCCTGGGGGGGACAGGGAGGGGACAGGGAGGGGACATGGGCGTCCCCATGGCCCAATGCTGGGACAGGGGTGGGGACAGCAGGAGGGGACACGCTGGGATGTGCTGGGACAGGTGGGGACACAGGACAGACCAGGACAGCCTGGGACATGTGGGGACACACAGGGACACATGGGGACAGAGCAACATGTCCTGGGACACATGGGGACATATGAGGGTGTCCTGGGACACACAGGGACACATGGGGACAGATCAAGACGTCCTGGGACACGTGGGGACAAGTGAGGATGTCCAGGGACACACAGGGACACGTGGGGACACACCAGGACACCCTGGGACATGTGGGGACACACCAGGACAGCGTGGGACACAAAGGGACACGTGGGGACAGATCAAGATGTCCTGGGACGTGTTGGGACAGACCACGACATCCTGGGACATGTGGGGACACAGGAGGATGTCCAGGGACACATGGGGACATGGGACAGACCAAGATGCCCCGCGACACGGAGGGGACATCCTGGGACACACAGGGACACATGGGGACACACCAGGACAGTCTGGGACATGTAGGGACAGACCAGGACATCCTAGGACACACAGGGACACATCAAGATGTCCTGGGATGTGTGGGGACACACCAGGACACCCTGGGACATGTGGGGACACAAGAGGGTGTCCAGGGACACACAGGGACACAGGGGGACAGATCAACATGTCCTGGGACACATCAAGACGTCCTGGGACACGTGGGGACACACGGGGACGTGGGAGAGACCAGGACGCCCTGGGACACGTGTGGACACGGGGGGACGTCCTGGGACACCCGTGACACGCCGGGACGCCCCACGCCGCGCTGGGACACTGGGGACGCAGCAGGACACAATGCGGTGGCCACAGCGGGTGTTGTGACACCGTGCCGGCAGGTGTCACCGCGGGGACGGCAGCGAGTGTCACTGTGCCGGCAGGCGTCACCATGGGGGTGTCACCGCACCAGCGGGTGTCACCGTGGGGGTGGCGGTGGGTGTCACTGTGCTGGCGGGCGTCACCAGGGGGCGTCACCATGCCGGTGGGCGTCACCGTGGGGGTGTCACCTAGTGTCACCCGCGCCGGCGGGTGTCACTGTGGGGGTGTTGGCGGGTGTCACTGTGGGGGCGTCACCACGGGGGTGGCGGCGGGTGTCACTGTGCCGGCGGGTGTCACCGTGGGGGCGTCACCGGGTGTCACCGCGCCGGCGGGCGTCACCGGGGGTGGCGGCGGGCGCTACCTGGTGAAGAAGGGCAGGTGGTGCTGGCTGAGGCCACCGCCCGGGCGAGGGGACTCTGTCCTGGCCATGACGTCCTTGAACCAGGTGGCCACGTCCACCTCCAGCGTCTCGTAGCGCTTGATGAAGTTGTGTTCCTGCAGGGGGCGGGCGGGAGCGGGGGGACATGGGGACACGGGGACAGGGGGACACGGGGGTCAGGACGTGGGTGCGGGCACCAGGACACACGTGGGGACAGGGATGGGGACATGGGGACACACGGGGGTCAGGACGTGGGTGTGGGCACCGGGACACACGTGGGGACAGGGATGGGGACATGGGGACAGGGGGACACGGGGGTCAGGACGTGGGTGTGGGCACCGGGACACACGTGGGGACAGGGATGGGGACATGGGGACACACGGGGGTCAGGACGTGGGTGCGGGCACCGGGACACACGTGGGACAGGGATGGGGACATGGGGACATGGGGACAGGGGGACACGGGGGTCAGGATGTGGGTGCGGGCACCAGGACACATGTGGGGACAGGGATGGGGACATGGGGACACACGGGGGTCAGGACGTGGGTGCGGGCATCGGGACACACGTGGGGACAGGGATGGGGACATGGGGACACACGGGGGTCAGGACGTGGGTGTGGGCACCGGGACACACGTGGGGACAGGGATGGGGACAGGGGGACACGGGGACAGGGGGACACGGGGGTCAGGATGTGGGTGTGGGCATCGGGACACACGTGGGGACAGGGATGGGGACATGGGGACACACGGGTGTCAGGACGTGGGTGTGGGCACCGGGACACACGTGGGGACAGGGATGGGGACAGGGGGACACGGGGACAGGGGGACACGGGGGTCAGGACGTGGGTGCGGGCACCGGGACACACGTGGGGACAGGGATGGGGACATGGGGACACACGGGGGTCAGGACGTGGGTGCGGGCACCGGGACACACGTGGGACAGGGATGGGGACATGGGGACACACGGGGGTCAGAATGTGGGTGTGGGCATCGGGACACACGTGGGGACAGGGATGGGGACACAGGGACATGGGGACACACGGGGGTCAGGACGTGGGTGTGGGCACCGGGACACACGTGGGGACAGGGATGGGGACAGGGGGACACGGGGGTCAGGACGTGGGTGCGGGCACCAGAATACACGTGGGGACAGGGATGGGGACATGGGGACACACGGGGGTCAGAATGTGGGTGTGGGCACCGGGACACACGTGGGACAGGGATGGGGACATGGGGACACAAGGACAGGGACACAGGGAGATGGACACAAGGACAGGGACACAGGGAGATGGACACACGGGTCAGGACATGGATATGGGCACCAGAACACACATGGGGACACATATGGGGACATGGGGACACATACGGGGACATGGGGAGATGGACATGAGGGTCAGGACACAGACATGGACACCAGAACACACGTGGGGACAGGGATGGGGACATGGGGACACAGGGACAGGAACACATGTGGGGACATGGGGACACACATGTGGGGACATGGGGACACAGGGCCAGGGACGTGGGGAGATGGACATGGATATGGGCATGAGGACATATGTGGGGACATATGGGAACATGGGGACACAAGGACGGGGACATGGGGACACAAGGGCAGGGACATGGGGGTCAGGACATGGATACGGGCACAAGGACACATGTGGGGACATGTATGGGGACATGGGGACACAAGGGGAAGGGACATGGGGGTCAGGACATGGATATGGGCACAAGGACATGTGAGGACAGGGATGGGGACATGGGGACACGTATGGGGACATGGGGACACGTATGGGGACATGGGGACACGTATGGGGACATGGGGAGATGGACACGGGGGTCAGAATATGGATACAGGCAACACGACACATATGGGAACATGGGGACACATTTGGGGACATGGGGACACATTTGGGGACATGGGGACACAAAGACAGGGGTGTGGGGAGATGGACACAAGAGTCAGGACACAGACATGGGCACAAGGACACGGGTGTGGGGACATATGGGGACACAAGGACAAAGACATGAGGGTCAGGACACAGATATGGGCACAAGGACACATGTGGGGACATGTACAGGGACATGGGGACACGGGGAGATGGACATGGATATGGGCACAAGGACATGGGTGTGGGGACATATGGGGACACAGGGACAGGGATGGGGACATAGGGACATATGGGGACACACGGACAGGGATGGGGACATGGGGACACAGACATGGGCACCAGGACACAGATATGGGGACAGGAATGGGGACACGGAGACACAGACATGGGCACGAGGACGCAGATATAGGGACACGGGGACAAGAATGGGGACACAAATATGGGGACAGGGAGGCCAAGGACCCCCCATGGCCACCAGGTGCCACATGTGCCCCCGGGCCCCTCCGTGGGGACACGTGTGACAATGGCAGCGGGGACTCACCAGTAACTTGTTGTACTTTGGTCTCTTCCTGTGGTCCTTGGTGAGGCTGCGGGAGAGCGGGGGGTCAGTGGTGCGGGGACACCCTGGGGACACCCCGGGGCCAGTGGGGCCGTGTCCCCAGCCGGGGTGGCCCTGTCACCCACCAGTCCCTGACGAAGGCCTGGAAGTCCCCGGAGAAGCCCATGGCGGGGGGCAGCAGGGGGGGGTCCTCCTGCAGCACCTTCGTGAGCACCTCGAAATCCGTCTTGCAGTTCTGGTACGGGAACTGCCCCGTGGCCAGCTCCACCTGGGGACAATGGGGACACGGGGACAATGGGACACACAGGGAACTGCCCCGTGGCCAGCTCCACCTGGGGACAATGGGGACACGGGGACAATGGGACACACAGGGAACTGCCCCGTGGCAGCTCCACCTGGGGACAATGGGGACACGGGGACAATGGGAGACACAGGGAAGTGCCCTGTGGCAGCTCCACCTGGGGACAACGGGGACACGGGGACAATGGGGACAATGGGAGACACAGGGAACTGCCCCGTGGCAGCTCCACCTGGGGACAATGGGGACACGGGGACAATGGGAGACACAGGGAAGTGCCCCGTGGCAGCTCCACCTGGGGACAACGGGGGACACGGGGACAATGGGGACAATGGGAGACACAGGGAACTGCCCCGTGGCAGCTCCACCTGGGGACAATGGGGACACAGGGACAATGGGGACAATGGGAGACACAGGGAAGTGCCCTGTGGCAGCTCCACCTGGGGACAACGGGGACATGGGGACAATGGGGACACCGATCCGCTGGGACACACAGGGAACTGCCCCGTGACATCTCCAACTGGGGACAATGGGGACATGGGGACAATGGAGACAATGGGACACACAGGGAACTGCCCCGTGGCAGCTCCACCTGGGGACAACGGGGACATGGGGACAATGGGGACACCAATCCGCTGGGACACACAGGGAACTGCCCGGTGACAGCTCCAACTGGGGACAATGGGGACATGGGGACAATGGAGACAATGGGACACACAGGGAACTGCCCCGTGGCAGCTCCACCTGGGGACAACGGGGACATGGGGACAATGGAGACAATGGGACACACAGGGAACTGCCCCATGGCAGCTCCACCTGGGGACAATGGGGACAATGGGGACAATGGGACACACAGGGAACTGCCCAGTGGCAGCTCCACCTGGGGACAACGAGGACATGGGGACAATGGGGACACCGATCCGCTGGGACACACAGGGAACTGCCCCGTGAAAGCTCCAACTGGGGACAATGGGGACATGGAGACAATGGGACACACAGGGAACTGCCCTGTGGCAGCTCCACCTGGGGACACTGGGACAATGGGGACAATGGGGACAATGGGACACACAGGGAACTGCCCCGTAGCCAGCTCCACCTGGGGACACTGGGACAATGGGACACACAGGGAACTGCCCCCGTGGCCAGCTCCACCTGGGGACAATGGGGACAATGGGACACACAGGGAACTGCCCCGTGGCAGCTCCACCTGGGGACATGGGGACAATGGGACAATGGGACACACAGGGAACTGCCCCATGGCCAGCTCCACCTAGGGACATAGAGACAATAGGGACAATGGAGACACCACAGGGACAATGGGGTCACCGATCGACTGGGACACACAGGGAACTGCCCTGTGACAGCTCCAACTGGGGACATGGGGACAATGGGACACACAGGGAACTGCCCTGTGGCAGATCCACCTGGGGACACTGGGACAATGGGGACATGGGGACAATGGGACACGCAGGGAACTGCCCCGTGGCAGCTCCATCTGGGGACACTGGGACAAGGGGGACACGGGGACAATGGGGACACGGGGACAATGGGGACACGGGGACAATGGGGACACGCGGACAATGGGGACAGTGGCGGCTCACCAGGGAGATGCCGAGGCTCCAGACGTCGGCGCGGATGTCGTAGTCGGGCTTGGTGGGGTCGGGGGGGTCGATGCGCTCGGGCTGGGGGGGAGACACACAGGGGGCCTGTGGGACACTGGGGGGGACACTGGGGACCCCCAGCACCCACAGCCTGGGGGGACACAGAGCACCCACCTTTGGGGAAACCCCCACAAGCTCATGTTGGTGACACAGCCCCCTGTGTGCCCCCCCCCACCCCTGGGTACCCCCCATGTCCCCCTGTGACCCCCCCCAACTCACAGCCATGTACACGGCGCTGTGGGTCTTGCACTTGGACTCGACCAGGTGGCCGCTGATGTATCAGATGCCCCATGTACCCCCAAAATATACCCCGTTGTGCACCCACCCCCTCACTCACAGCCCCCCCAGGTGCCCCTCCTCATTCACAGCCCCCCACGTCCCATTCCCCCCCAGTTACTCACAGCCATGTAGGTGGCGTAGTCAGCACTGCGGGTCTCGCCCTTGGACTTGACCAGGCAGCCGCTGATGTACCCCCCCAAAATACACCCCCCCATGACCCCCTCTCACTCCCAGCCCCCCCAGATGCCCCCCCCGCCTCACAGCCCCCCCAGATGCCCCCCCGGTTACTCACAGCCATGTAGGTGACGTAGTCGGCACTGCAGGTCTTGGCCTTGAACTCGACCAGGCGGCCGCTGATGTACCAGACACCCCATGTACCCCCCGTGTACCCCCAAAATACATCCCCTTGTGCTCCCCCCCCACTCACAGACCCCCGTGTATCCCCCCGTGCCCCCCCACGTCCCATTCTCCCCCAGTTACTCACAGCCATGTAGGTGACGTAGTCGGCACTGCGGGTCCTGGCCTTGAACTCGACCAGGCGGCCACTGATGTACCAGACGCCCCATGTACCCCCAAAATACACCCCCCCATGCCCCCCCTCTCACTCCCAGGCCCCCAGATGGCCCCCCCGCCTCACAGCCCCCCCAGATGGCCCCCCGGTTACTCACAGCCATGTAGATGACGTAGTCGGCACTGCAGGTCTTGTCCTTGGACTTGACCAGGCGGCCGCTGATGTACCAGACACCCCATGTACCCCCCGTGTACCCCCAAAATACAACCCCTTGGGACCCCCCCCTCACTCACAGACCCCCGTGTGTCCCCCCTGTGCCCCCCTGCCTCACAGCCCCCGCAGGTGCCCCCCTGGTTACTCACAGCCATGTAGGTAGCACAACGAGTCTTGCCCTTGAACTCGACCAGGCGGCCACTGATGTACCAGACGCCCCATGTACCCCCAAAATACACCCCCTTGTGCCCCCCCCCCCACTCACAGACCCCCGTGTGTCCCCCCTGTGCCCCCCCCAGCTCACAGTCCCCCATGTCCCATTCTCCCCCAGTTACTCACAGCCACGTAGGCGACGTAGTCGGCACTGCGGGTCTTGGCCTTGGACTTGACCAGGCGGCCACTGATGTACCAGATGCCCCATGTACCCCCCGTGTACCCCCAAAATACACCCCCTTGTGCCCCCCCCTCACTCACAGACCCCCGTGAGTCCCCCCCTGTGCCCCCACATGTCCCATTCTCCCCCAGTTACTCACAGCCATGTAGGTGGCGTAGTCGGCACTGCGGGTCTCGCCCTTGAACTTGACCAGGTGGCCGCTGATGTACCAGGCGCCCCATGTACCCCAGAATACACCCCCTTGTGCCCCCCCCATCACTCCCAGCCCCCCAGGTGCAACCCCCCGCCTCACAGCCCCCCCAGATTACTCACAGCCACGTAGGCGACGTAGTCGGCACTGCGGGTCTTGGCCTTGGACTTGACCAGGCGGCCACTGATGTACCAGATGCCCCATGTACCCCCCGTGTACCCCCCAAAATACACCCCCTTGTGCCCCCCGCTTCACTCGCAGCTTCCCCAGGTGCCCCCCCCCGTTTACTCACAGCCATGTATGCGGCACAGCCGGCGCTGCGGGTCTTGGCCTTGGAGTCGACCAGGCGGCCGCTGATGCCGAAGTCGCAGAGCTTGACCTGTCCCCGCTCGTCCAGGAGGATGTTGGAGGGTTTCACGTCGCGGTGGATCACCCCGTGCTTCTCCTTCAGGTACAGCAGCGCTTTCACGATCTGCAAGGGGGGGGGACATCAGTGCTGGGACCCCCCCGGGGTGTCCTCGGTGTCCCCAAGCGTCCCCCCTGCTCACCGCCACCGTCATCTTGCCCAGGATGCGCTCGGGGATGGGCCCCTGGATCCGCTTCTTGAGCTTCTCGGCGCAGGTGCCCATGAGCTCCATGGCGATGAACACATCGGTCTGGGGGGGCAAAGCGGGGGGGGTCAGGGCTCCTGGGGACGCTGGGGACACTGGGGACATGTTCCCAGCTCAGTTGGGGTCATGGGGGACAATGTGGGGGTGACAAGGGCTGGGGGAGGCCTGTGGCCATGGCCAGAACCTGGGGGGGGCTGTATCCTGATTGGGGGGGACACATACAGACCTGGGGGCTGTATCCTGATCTGGGGGGGGTCACATACAGACCTGGGGGGCTGTATCCTGGTCTGGGGGGGGCCAGGGATAGATCCAGACCCCGGAGGGGGTCATATCCTGATTTGGGGGAGCTGATGGCCATATACACACCTGGGGGGGTTGTATCCTGATCTTGGGGGGCCCATGACCACATACAGACCTGGGGGGGTCCGTATCCTGATCTGGGGGGGGCCATGACCACATACAGACCTGGGGGGTCCGTATCCTGATCTGGGGGGGGCCATGAGAAAACATACAGACCTGGGGGGGGGTGTCATATCCTGATCTGGGGGGCCCCATGGATGGATCCAGACCCTGAGGGGGCCGTATCCTGATCTGGGGGCTCCATGGCCACACACACATCTGGGTTGCGGGGGGGGGTCTATGACCATATCCCCACCCGGGGGGTCCCCACAACCCTCTCCACCCCCCGGGGGGTCACGTTGGTGATGAAGGTGCCGAAGCACTGCACGATGTAGGGGCAGTCGTGGCTCTTGAGCACCACGTCCAAGTCCATCAGGATGCGCTTGTTCTCCTCCCCGGTTCCCCGAGCGCCGCATTTGCTGGGGGGGGACACATATACACACAAAGGGGGGGGTTCAGAGAGCAGGGGGACACCCCAGGATTGGGGGGGGGTGGGGGTGTTTTGGGGGTCCCCACCTTGACGGGCGATGACGTGGCCGGTCTTGCGGAAAACGCATCTTCCAGACCTGCCCCGCAAGTGCCGCTGCCGATCTCCCCCAGGTTCTCCAGGTCGTTGATCTCCGCCTGGTAGCGCTGGGCGGGGGGAAATGGGGGGGTCAGGGTCCCCCCGTGCCCCCCCATGGTCCCCTGTGTCCCCCCCGTGCCCCCCGCTCACCTGCCCCCCCCACGGTCAGGTACCCCGTCTGCTTCATGATCTCCTGCAGCTTCTGGTCAATCTCGATGCTGTGGACAAGGGGGAGAACGGGCCAATCAGGATGGGGCGCTGGAGGCTGCAGCTAATCAGCATGGGGCAAAGGAGGGGTGTGGCCAATCACCCAAGAGGGAGCCTGGCCAATCAGAATAGTGTAAAGGAGGCGCCCTAGCCAATGAGAATAGGGTAAAGGGAGACACGGCCAGTCAGGACATAGGGATGGAGATGCCTGGCAATTAGTATGCGGAGCCCCTGGCCAATCAGAACAGGGCAGGGACAAGTGGCCAATCAGCACCCATGGGCTCCTGCACATCTGGCCAATCAGCACACAATCAATCTCCTCCCGGCCAAACAGTGCACATGATACCCCAGGCCGCTGGCCAATCAGCACAGGTGATTCTGTGCACCTCTGGCCAATCAGTGCGCACAACCCGCCTGGACCTCTGGCCAATCAGGACACAACAAATCTCCACCTGGCCAATCAGCACACAGCATTCCCTGGGCGGCTGGCCAATCAGCACACAGCATTCCCTGGGCGGCTGGCCAATCAGCACACGTGATCCCCATGACCTCTGGTCAATCAGTGCACGTGATCCCCACGACATCTGGCCAATCAGTGCATGTGATCCCCTGGGCTGCCAGCCAATCAGTGCACACCATTCCTCTGGGCCTTTGGCCAATCAGTGCACAAGATTCCTCTGGGCCCTTGGCCAATAAGCACATATCAAATCTCCTGCCTGGCCAATCAGCACACACGATCCCGTGGACCTCTGGCCAATCAGCGCATGTGATCCCCTGGACCTCTGGCCAATCAGTGCGTGTGATCCCTTGGACCTCTGGCCAATCAGCGCACAAGAACCCTTGGACCTCTGGCCCATCAGTGCGTATGATCCCCTGGACCTTTGGCCAATCAGGGCGTATGATCCCTTGGACCTTTGGCCAATCAGCAGACGCGATTCCTCGGACCTCTGGCCAATCAGTGCATGTGATCCCCACGACATCTGGCCAATCAGTGCATGTGATCCCCTGGGCTGCCAGCCAATCAGTGCACACGATTCCTCTGGGCCCTTAGCCAATAAGCACATATCAAATCTCCTGCCTGGCCAATCAGCACACACGATCCCGTGGACCTCTGGCCAATCAGCGCATGTGATCCCCTGGACCTCTGGCCAATCAGTATGTGTGATCCCTTGGACCTCTGGCCAATCAGCGCACAAGAACCCTTGGACCTCTGGCCAATCAGTGCGTATGATCCCTTGGACCTTTGGCCAATCAGGGCGTATGATCCCTTGGACCTTTGGGCGAATCAGCAGACGCGATTCCTTGGACCTCTGGCCAATCAGTGCACGCGATCCCCTGGACCTCTGGCCAATCAGTGCACATGATCCCTTGGGTTGCCAGCCAATCAGTGCACGTGATTCCCCCCCCCCACATCTAGCCAATCAGGGCACGCCAACCCCCCCGATGGCCCCTGGCCAATGGGGTGAGTGGCCCCGGGCGTCCCGGCCAATGAGGTCTCACCTCTCGACGCTGCGCGGCAGCAGGAAGGGCGGGGGGGGGCAGCCCCAGCATGTGGCGGGGCCGCGAGGGAGGGGGGGGCGGGTGCTGGGCGGCCTCGGGGAGCGCGGGCCCGACCCCCCCCCCTCGCTCACCAGCGGCAGCTGCAGAGCTGGGGGAGAGACACGCGTCACACACCCCGAAATGGGGGGACAGACACCCCCGAAATGGGGGGACAGACACCCCGAAATAAGGTAATCAGACCACCCCAAAACAGGCGAGAGACACCCTGAAATGGGGGGACAGACACCCCCAAAACTGGGGGGGACAGACACCCTGAAATAGGGGGGACAGACACCCCAAAAGTGGGGGGGGACAGACGCCCTGAAATGGGGCGGATCTGACACCCCCAAAACGGGGGAGAGACACCCCCGAAATGGGGGGGACAGATACCCTGAAACGGGGGGGAGAGACACCCCAAAATGGGGGGGACAGACACCCTGAAACGGGGGGGAGAGACACC